>CP092864.1:195148060-195179196 GCA_030710605.1 Cordylochernes scorpioides
AAGTTTTGAAAAAACATGTTAGAGAGATAGTGTTCCTTAGAAAGAAAATGCGTTAATCAATTAGCGCTATATCATAGGACATATATTATGTGATGGCCGAGTCGCTTTATGGAATCTTTAGGATCCAATGAGACAATCAGTTGTCGAGAAGGATCAGTAAAAATATCCTTTACCCTATTTACACAATTGTTGCTGAATCCGCAACCGTGTACAGGTCCTAAATGTACTCTCACATACAATATTAACATTAGTATTTCGATCTCCTTTATTTGAGTTACCAGTTTAACAATCTCAATTTGAAATAAAAACATAAAGCCTCCAGGGAAAAGTTTCTTTTAAAAATATTTTTTATTTAAAAAATCTCGAGCTTTCGGGCAAGTACGCCCTTCTACGGGAGAAAATGCTTTATATGATTAATACGCCAATGAAATATGATTTAAAATTAAATAAAGTCCATTTACTGTTTACATTTGTTTAAAAAGTTTACAAATGTAAACAGTAAATAGACTTTATTTAATTTTAAATCATATTTCATTGGCGTATTAATCATATAAAGCATTTTCTCCCGTAGAAGGGCGTACTTGCCCGAAAGCTCGAGATTTTTTAAATAAAAAATATTTTTAAAATAAACTTTTCCCTGGAGGCTTTATGTTTTTATTTTAATAATAATTCAAGGGATTATTTGATCGAATCTCAATTTGAGGTCATTCAGCATACAACTCAAAACGATATAAATTTCTTTCACAATTGTTCGAAATGTCATTTGATTTGAAAACGCAACACATGCGAATTAGAATATGAGGGGCCTTACTAAGGTTATTTCATGACTTGTGACAAATAGCATAGCAATAAATTATGCTATCCCAAGTTAAATAATATTTTAATCACTTTATCATCATAGTTCAGTTTAAATAAGATTTGAAGCTTCCTTCACGTTCAGTTCTCTAACAACTACGCTCTAGGTTAGTTACCCCAATTTATAAATATTTCAAACCATCATATTTTATAAAAATTACCTAAATAGCTATTCACTCTACTCATACAATTGAAAAGCAATTATAGAATTTGCCTTCAAAGTTTCATTTATTCTTTGATAGCGAACAGCTTTAATAATCTTTTTTTTTTCATTGAAAAACAAATTAACTTGATTGTTAATTAAAATAATCAAATATAATGTTAGTGTTCTGTGTAATCGGTATATTAAATTATATATTTGCTTCAAAAATTATTCTTATATAAAAACACTTGTTTTCAGTCATTTAAACCTTTATTAAAGGTATTTCACTATGACTTAAAAATTTTCAAATAAAACCTGCTAAGCCATAATAACTTCTATGTTGATTTGTATATAAATTCGGATATTTAAAAAATAGGTACCTAATTACTTTATCAGGTTTTTATATTTAAAGAAAAGATAATTAAAAAAAGAAGGAATTGGTACATAAGTAATTCAAAGATCAGATTCAAACAATAAGTACTTACTTATGAAGAGGAACGATGTCGGGTCCTTCCAGCCAGAGAGAAGGAAGTGTGGGAGTATGTGGATGTCAGTATCCAGGTCTGTGAGGATGTCGGTGGATGTATGGAGGTGGTATGGGGGAGAATATGGTCTATTGATTGGATGAAATTGCATTAGTTGATGGTTTATCTTAGAAGTTGAGATAGATTGCTGAAAAGGTCTGGTCAGAATAGATTTCAGTAATTCTCTTGAATAATTTATTTAGTCATAGTTTTGCATGGATAAGAGATGAAGAAGTAAATGTTTATTCACACATTCTATAAATCCGTTGATATATATTGTCATTATTCCAGATTATAAGATATAGTATGTCCCTGATGGGTTGTGAAGTTGATGGGTTTACACGATGGAAACATGGAATAATGGAGGTATTGATATTCTTCCATTTCTGCGAAGGATGTTATAACAATGGGTTATACAGAGTTCTGATAGGATATCTTTGGTTATTAGGGACTGATTGATGATGGTGGGCCTATATAAGTGAGAGTAGTGAGCTCGTGGATATGAGATGATCTATTGGGGTTGCCATTGCGTTAATTGCCTAGATATACACTTTGGATGTTATTATAATGCTGCTCAATACGGTTTCTATTTCATTGCCGCTATGGGGGTGGGCCCAGATTAGGGAGGGGAGGAACCCGTGGGTTTGAGATGAGCTGTTGGGTTTGCTATTGCTGTAATTTCCAGGATATACTCTGTTGATGAAATTATAATGCTTCCCAATATGACTGTTATTTCATTGCTACTATAGGGGTGGGCCTAGATCAGGGAGGGGAGGGAGCCTGTGGTCCCCCACTCCACATCTCTGTGAAGTAAGGGACAACGGGGCTCCACACCTACTCTAACAACTGTGGGGGCGGAGGAAACCGTCTCGAACTGTAACTGTGGCAGTCGGAATGTGGATGGGAGTGGGGTGAAGTCTAGGGGTAAATCTGGGGAGTAAGGGGGAAGGGGAAGTGAAGTGGAATGGCTGATGAATGATGACCTGTACATTTGGTCCGTGCAGAAGGCTGGTGTTATGGGGAGGTGTTTGGGCAGGTCATGGGCTCTGAACACTATTTGTTGGCGTGGGTTGGGTGTTGGGGGTGGTGGGAAGTTGTCTGTGAGTGTGGGTTTTGGCTTTTTCCTGAAACACCAATATGTTCTGTCAGCTGTTTTGTTCAATTTCTCTTGTGAGGTGTTTATTGCAGTACATATAACACAACAAATCTGCTATATTTGTTTTTATTTGGGAAGTAAATTCTTGGACTAAGTACTACAACCATTACATTAACTCACAATAGACTGCGAGTTTATTCTCGATTTAGATTTATTTAGGATGTAAATTTATGGTATAAATATTTCAGTATCTAGTATATCGCACAATAGACTACACACAAAGTTTCCTACATTTGATTTTGTTTGGTATGTAAATTTATGGTCTAAGTACAACAGTATATATTGTAACTCACAATAGAGTACAAGTTTGCTCTATTTATTATTATTTTTTGTGATATATATGGTCCGATACTCCATAATTTATTGTAACTCACAACATACTAAGGTTTGTTATCTTTAGTTTTATTTGGGATGTTAAATTCATGGGCTAAGTACTACAACCATTACATTAACTCACAATAGACCGCAAGTTTACTCTCGATTTAGATTTATTTAGGATGTAAATTTATGGTCTAAATATTTCAGCATCTAGTATATCGCACAGACTATTTGTTTTGTTTTTTTTTTTTGGGGGGGGGGGGGGGGGGGGGGATGAAAAATATATAATCTGAGTACTGTAGAATTTATTTTGAGAAAAATAGCATTTCCTGATTATGAAATTAAAGGTTGCTAATGGATTGCGTCATCTATCGGAATAAATATCAACTAATCGTTTATTTTTAATTATTCCAGAATTGACCAAATAGATTTTATTTTATGGCTCTAAGATATTGCAACATAAACATTGTAATTTGTTAGAATATTTGTATGTCTCTTTGTAGAACAATTTTTATTTTTGAAGCTAATTCCATGTGAAATTAACACATATAAGATCATTTTTCCAAAGAATATACCACGAAGAAGAGTTTAAAAAATGCAGAAGGCTGCCTAAAGGATAAGAAAATACAGTCCTGAAATTAATATCTTTGATAGATGGAAATTGAACGATCAATCCCTTAAGGTAATGTAAAATAAGACATAAACATGTTGAAGATTTGCATAGAACAAGAAGAAAAAGATCGCTTGATTTCAGAGGAAGAAACATACCTCAATTTTGTATATTTTCATATTGACTATATTGTAGCAAAGTATTTATTATATTTTATATACATATTATTAATTTTTGATATTTATATTATTCATATTTTGTTACTCTGGAAACTTCCCTCATTTCTTAACTTGTATCTTATAAATGTTGATTTTGTTCTTGCCTTAAATAAATTTCCGTGTCATTCTGAAGTTTGTCTTTACTAATTTTCTACGTGACAATATAATACTTTATGTAAATAGGCATTCATATATAAAATGTATGTAATGTATTTTATCTTCCATTTGAAAATTAACATTTGTTATTCACCTTTCATCATTAATATTGTTACATATTGTAATATACTTGAATATATGGTGTGTTTACTTGAAGAAACACCGAGATCTTCAATTTACATAAGAACGATGCCTCCTTATGTCTATGACCCTGGTAAAGAACTTTAATAGTGTTGTAAGGAATGGGCCCCACAACACATGAGAAGAATATTTTGATAAATCAATATTATCCTATCGTAATATTATGTAATAAATATATATTCTCTTGCCAATAAAATTTGGAATTCCAACATCTTTTCGTTCCAATTTTTATAATACCCAGTTTACAACGAACCATGGAAATTTAAGGGATTTTTATCAAAGATTGGAGCGGTTAAAGACTCTAGCTGTCATTGTGGCAACGAATTCCAGGACTCAAGACACCCACTGCTGGAATGCCCACTCTCTTTCACCGCTAGACAGCAGACAATAAATAATGTTGTAGATCTATATCAATTTGTAAATAGCAGAGAGAATTATCGTAGGTTTAAATATTTTTGTAAATATATTTATGATTATCTTTCTAACCTGAAAGGTTCAGGTTCCTAATATATATTATTGTTTCTCTTTTTATTTTTAATTACTTCCTTGTGTAATATGTTAATAACTGTTTCTGTTTAAAAAATGTAAATCGACGCAATTATCCCTAGCCGGAATATCGCGTTTTGTGTGTTGAAATAATTTTTTTTTCTGAATATTCTTATGTATACATAAATATCAAATAATTTATTTTTAAAAATATATATAGATTTATCAAATATAAAATTTATCAAAACAATTTTGTAAATTCGTTTGGAAAACATTTTCGATATTTGAATTTGAGGATCAAGTTACTCTCTCACTGAATTTGTCAAATAATTATTTCTGATACTCATCATTTATCAAAACGGAATTCGACATCAAATATATATTAGATTAGCATTAGCTGAATGAGTTCCATTATGTACTCACACTTTTTGAAACATTTAAAAATCTTGCCAAGTTTGAAGCAACCCATTTTTGTCAGCTTTCGATAACTTATTGTTATTTGTGAGAATTATTAGAAATAAAAAGTCCTTAGAAACCCATATTTTTGACTCTCTATCAATTATACCATCATTTATTTGGATAAGGGCCCCGGGTAGAAATATTAATTATTACTAATTAATTAATTATTGAATTAATTAATTGAACACTTAAAAATTACTTCGATTTCTGCAGATTTTTTTTATTATCCCTAGTACACGTGGTACAGGCTATGATAATCATGGTGGGTAGAAGTTGGCGGCTGCTTTTACTGTAAGTGCACCACATGTCTACACATATGAAAAGCAGTTCGACTCTGCACTTACAAATATGCCAGAGGCCGTTTGGTTACTTGCACTCGCTGTATTCCTGAAGATACTTCTACAAATCCAGAGAGTACAATTACTCCAACGTCGTTCTGACACCTAGTTAGTACAAGTTCCAACTACTTATTACATGTGTAGACAGCCACGTGGTATTCTAGCACTCTGAGCGATCGTGAAGCTCCTTGATTATTATGTCCTATATTTTACTAATTTGTGGAGTATAGGCTAAATAAAATATTAAACTATATTGTTTTAAAAATAGAGCAATCCATAAATAAATCTTTAAATAAAAAGGCATATATTATTTTATGACTAATGAATTTATCAGTGTTAATTTATATATATATACATATAGCAAATTTTATTATGATAAACGTGTAACGATTACAGCTAAAGTTGTTAAAACATTTTAATATTTAAAATAAATGAAGTGGACCCCACTTCTGACACCATTTGTTACGTCGCCGCCGTGTCAGGGAATGCCAAATGAGCAAGCGGGATAAAGATATCTCTTCAAATCTTCCTTATTTACCTTCGTGCATTCACAGAGGACAGAGTGAGTAACACGCAGAGAGCATCATCAAACAACTGTCTTTAACAATTTGGAGGACGATTCCACTCCTGGCTGTCATAGTTGGGCTTCTTCCTTCCTGATGGTTCCGTCCGTCCCATCAGCTATTCTTGGGGTCAACATAAGTGGTTCAACTGACCCTGCTTACAACCAAGGAGATATAAAATCTTTCTTTCGTACATTGCCGCAACGCTATTTTTGAAGGCCTGGGAGTCTGAGAAAACAAAGAAGAAAGCTTATAAAAAAGGGCGTACCTGGATCTGTAAAAGAAAAAAAAAAAAAAAAAAAAAAAAAACAATTTTTTTTCTCAAAATATTTCGAGACATTGCTCCCTCTTTATCAATTGATAAAGAGGGAGCAATCTCTCGAAATATTTTGAGAAAAAAAATTGTTTTTTTTTTTTTTTTTTCTTTTACAGATCCAGGTACGCCCTTTTTTATAATCTTAATTAATGGATCGCCTTTTGACTCAAAGAAGAAAGCATTCACTTTCTTTTTTATTCTTTTTTTTTTTAATATTTGCATCAATATATTTGTTACTTTTAATAATCTTTAAATGCATTTGATATATCTGCGCGCTCTACACGTGTTTGAATATCTTCATAAACTGGCAAAGATAACCATTGTGAATTTTTTTCTCCTTGAAAAGATTTACAGAGGGAAACTGAAACTTTGGAAATAAATATTTGAAAAGTTGTGGTTGGCGTTAAATGTTATTTATTCCTCATAATTACATAGTTAATTCTCTAATATTTTAAGTGAATAAATATCGCCGTTTATATCAGGCTGTTTTAAAGTCAAAAAGAGGAATGGAACAAAAACAACTGTTCGGAGAAGATTAATAGAATCGCTTGTGTCGTGCATGCCCCTGCATTTCCTCAAACAGGTTGAGTGTGAGACGCGCGACGTCAACAACGCTCCAGTTGCAGTCTAGCACGACCCGGGAAGGTCTGATCGCGGACCCCACGAGGGAGTCCGCTATTGTCGCTTATGTCGCTAGAACGCGTTGATTCCACACTCGCCTTTCCAGTCATATTAAAAACCTAAATAATTGCAATCCGTAATTCAATGAATGAAAGGAAGAAAAAATTGTTTGCAAAAAGTTTCTTTTATTCTTAAATTTGGCGAGCTTTCAGGCGTTAGCCTATCATCAGGCCGACATCGCAAATATCTGCGATATAATATATAATATTTATAATATATATAATATTTGCGATGTCGGCCTGATGATAGGCTAACGCCTGAAAGCTCGCCAAATTTAAGAATAAAAGAAACTTTTTGCAAACAATTTTTTCTTCCTTTCATTCATTAAATTTCCAGTCATATGTTAACCTATGCACAGTGGATTCTGTAGCAACTGGAGATGCGTCGGACCTGGAGGCTGTTGGGTTCTGCGCTGCCTGGAGAATAGGAGCTCCATCTACGTTTCCTCCCTTGGTGATTCTGTATAAGACCTGTGGTCTTAATAAGGTTGTATGTGTGTGTGAAACAAAAACAGAAATATAATAGTGAGCTTAACCTAGATGTTATCTACTTTTTCAAACTTTCCAGTAAACATTTTTGAATATTTTAAGCGCACTAATGAAAATATTGTTTTGTTTTAATCATAAACTGACAGATTTATTTAGTCATCATGTAATTGGTGTAAAAATGATCGAGAATATTTTGCCAATCATTTTATTATAGAATTTTGATTACAATCCAATGAGGTTATGCGCTAGAATTTTGAAATATAAGTTCTATGCTTCCCATCCAAGCATAGAGGTGCGCAAACAGCACATCCACGAATAGGGAAGGAGGTGCCATGAGTGGTAAGTAGCATGGGCATTAGACGTTGCTGGTGGTGAAGGCTTCAGGCAAGAGGTGCGAACAATGGCGGAGTCAGTCGGGAGGAAGAGTCAGGATGATCGGTGCAGTCATCAGTGATTGCTATCAGGCAGGCGATGGTGCTGATACTGCAGATGGTCAATGTCCTGAACAAATAATTTACCTCAATAGTTTATCACAATAGGAATAAAATTCTCTAAATACAGTAGAACCTCCCTGTAAAGGACACCTGATTGCAGAGCCAAAGTGTACTTTACGGAAAGTGTCCTCTTACTGTAGAGTTTGTTAATAATAAAAAATGGTATTTTTGCAAAGGAAAACTGTTCTTTGTAGAGAGGTGTCCGTCTGTGGGGTGCCTGCTAAAGGGAGGTTCTAATGTATCAGAATAACAAATATTCATTAATTCAAAACATTTGAAATCAAATAGACTAGGGTGAGTTCTAAAAACAATGTAAAAGCTGAAATCAGCTATTTCTTATAAATATTTATGGCAACTATAATTTATAATAGAAAAATAAGTTGAACACTCACCAGAACTGATTGTGGCTGACATTCCAAGAGGCTGTGATGCGAGTGACTTGTGCCCCGTTCAACAAGCAACGCAGCTCTTGGCTTGTCGACCATCAGGCGTTGCAGTTTTTGGTGACCCGAACAATAGAAACCGCAGTTTGTTTTGCTCCGGACCAACAGAAGCGGCAGTTATTGGTGCCCCATCCAACAAAAGCCGACTTCCTGGTGCCTTGATGGTTTGAAGCTGAAGTTCGTGGTGCTTTGATTGACACAAGCCGCAGTTCTTGGCGCCCCATTCAATTAGGTTCCCGGAAAAGGAGAAAAACAGTTTTTGGTTTCCAAGAATAGAAATACAAGTTTTGATACCCCGGCCAATATAAGGCCGGTCTTGGTGCCACGAGTCTCAGTTATTTATATCCAAACATCAGGTGCAGAAGTTCCAAGGCCCGCACAGTAAATGCCGTAGATTTTGATATCACCACCAGCAGACGTCTTCTATTTTAGTGCTCCAACTGACAGGAACACAGATTTAAATGCCCCAAGCATTACATATGTTTTGATTGGAAGTTATTCCAGGAAAGGCTGCCCCAGATTTCGACATCTGAAAAAACAAATAAAGTTTATTATTAAATTATCTATGTAATTAGGTAGTTTGATATAAATTAAATATTCTTATATGTGGAGGCACCTTATCAAATGATATATTTATAAGAAATTTGAACTATTTTTGACGCGTATGATTCTTTTTTAAAATAATAAATTTATATTGCCCTTACTGCAATGATAAAATAATGGTAGGACCTTATCATTGCAGTAAAGGCAATAGAAAATTTATTAATTTAAAAAATAATCATACGCGTAATACATAGTTCAAATTTCTTACAACAGATGGCGCACTAATGTATCCCATTGATATATTAAATATAATATAAAAATACATAATTAAGATCTATAAAAATACAAAGCAATAACGCGCCATCTATATATAATGAATGAAGACATATTTTCATCGCAGTAAGGACAGTAGAAGTTTGATTTATTTGTGAAATGAAACATTCAGGTCTTAATGTCTTCATTTATTATAACTATGTAAAATATTTGACATGCATTGTGCAAACATTTTCAATTCATTATTAAAGACTAGGCAGAGTGTATATATTGCGTAAGTGACTAGTGCAGTTAGATACGTTCACACTAGTGAGCTAGAGTAGAAGTCAATAAAGTAGGTACTTACTTCTCTAGGAAACGACGTCGTCAATTGTCTCCGTTGAGGAAGATGGAGGAGTGGGGGTATGTTGATGTAGGTGCCCATGTTTGCGAGGATATTGTAGGTGGATGTATGGAGGTATGGGGGAGACTATTGATTTATTTAAAAGTCTATTAATGGAATTCTTCTTTATAGGATAATGTGAGGTTGATTGATGGTGAAATTGAAAGTTATTTGAATGAGGTTATTGGTATATTTCTTCTTAGGTGATTTGTGGATGGTATAATTCCATTTATTAAAATAAATTAATGATCGAAAATATTATTGTTAGATATTAAAACATATTGGAATGATTTTAAATGAAAATTAATTTTTGATAAAATATTAAAAAATCAATTATTGAGCCAAGTTTAGGTTGACAAAATGTCATTATTGATTATGGTCATTTTTGGTTATATGAGATAAGATGAAATAGTGGAAGAGGTTTGCTTAACTGCTATTTCCATGATATTATCTATATTATACTGCTGCTCAATATGGTTGTTATATTGCTGCTGCTATTGGAATTGAGCCTAGATTATGAAGGGGAGGAACCCGTGGGTTTGGAATGAGCTATTGGGGTTGCTTTTGCTGTAATTGCCAGGATATTCACTATGGATGATATTATTGTAATATAATGCTCCCCAATATGGCTGCTATTTATAGGATATCCTCTAAGGATGATTATATACTAGTGCCAAATATGGTTGCTATTTCATTGCTGCTATTGTCAGGAATTTCTCTGAGAATGATATTATACTGCTGCACAATATGGCTGTTATGGGGGTGGGCCTAGATCAAGGAGGGGAGGGAGCCCGTGGTCCCCCACTCCACATCTCTGTGAAGTAAGGGACAACGGGGCTCCACACCTACTCTAACAACTGTGGGGGTGGAGGAAACCGTCTCGAACTGTAACTGTGGCAGTCGGAATGTGGATGGTAGTGGGGTGAAGTCTAGGGGTAAATCTGGGGAGTAGGGGGGAAGGGGAAGTGAGGTGGAATGGCTGATGAATGATGACCTGTACATTTGGTCCGTGCAAAAGGCTGGTGTTATGGGGAGGTGTTTGGGCAGGTCATGGGCTCTAAAAACTATTTGTTCGCGTGGGTTGGGTGTTGGGGGTGGTGGCGTGTTGTCTGCGTGTGGGGGTATTGGTTTCTTCCTGAAACACCAATATGTTCTGTAAGCTAGTTTTACAAAATGATTTCTGTAGGAATCATATATTTCAACATATAATTATTGGATACATTTTCGGCTGATAGAAGTACAGTGACTATTCTTTGATCAACACCCTCCGTTGTGAACCATCTCTGTAATGACTTTTCGAGAGATATTCAAAATTCTTATTATTTTTTATTATTTATGATATGTAAGAGTAATTATTTGACAAACAATGCAAACAGAGTTTAATAAGGCTGTTTTGAATGCCTGAATTGCTTAAAGATGATTTGATATTGAAATAAATTTGTTTTTTGTTTATATATATTGATTATTACCAAATTGATAAAAAATATTGTATGATAGATGTTTATTATAATGATATTATTTTTGAGTAATTAAACTCTCCTTTTACATATGTATTACAGAGACAATTATTTGATAAATGACTTCAGTGTAGTGGGGGGATATACAATACCAACAATATTCATTTATTAGGTTACATTTTGCATTACATACACTATTCCCTAAATACATAAAGGCAATGAAAACAGCAGTAGAAAGTATCACAATAAGTAAATGGTAATGTAAAATACAATATCTTAGTGGGAGAAAATAGCAATCATTACATGTCTTCTAGTTATTTTCTTTTCAATTTTTACGATTTTCTCAGGTTTTCTGATGAATTATTAAATTCGTGGGACATATGTAGACAAAACCTTTAGTGGCCAATTAAGTGGAAGTTTTAAATACCAGTAACATTGATAGAAGTGTGAACTTCCAATTTGAGTTTTTCCTCCTGAAGCCTGGAACAATGGAGAAATCTATTTGACATCGTATCTTACATTACATCTCCACATAACTCACATTTTAAGCAACAGTCTTTCTTTTAATATTCTGACCAACCATTTGAAGAATAATAAATTGGTGTTCTTTGTTGTGCAAGAATACCTCCAATTTGAAATGGATGATTAATAAGCAAGACTGATGTATAGTTGAACAGTGATTGTATCTTGAATAAAGACTAAAAGGGTCCTAATCTTATAACTGATGCCACCTGACACCATGAAGCTACGTTGGTTCTTGCTGTGTGCCTTTCCAAAAAACAATATTGTTGGGATCTTTCTTGTGGCCTGCATCTAACATGTTTTCTGCCAATATGAACCCCAAAAATGAATCTATATTAATCAGAAAAATAACAGAATGCCATTCTTGAGCCTAAAGACGTTTATCATCACACCAGCTGAGCCTGTCGCTTCTATGTCTGGAAGAGTGGAATTCTTAATAAAGCCTGGCGATTACGAAGTTCTGCTTCAATGCGTGTTCAGAGATGGTCCAGATTCATTTTGAACATATAGAGCTGTTTGAATAATCGATACAGTTGTTGTCCTGTCTGCTACAACCTTCCTTCGAATCCTCCTATCCTCTCCTTCTCTCTCTCTCTCTGTTGTTATTCTAGGGCGACCTCAAACAGGTTTTCTTGAACCTTTCTCTTTTTCTAACCACATACAAAAGTATTTCGATTGCAGCGACAACTTTAATAGATAGTTATTTAGTCGAATTTCCACCTCTCTGAGGCCTATGATTCTGCCTCTTGTAAAATCGGAAATTAATATATATGACGTCCTTTTTACGCCTTGGAATTCTACTGATTTAGATCGATCTTTAGATTGCAAAAAAAAAACGAGCTAACTCTAATTAAAGATACAATAGAAGTATATTTGATGACCCTTTAATAAATATACAAGGCTGTTTTATGTTCTCATATTCTAGTTACAGTTTCAGAAATTTGATTATTTACATGCCTCAATGTTCTTACTATGTATGAACATTTTTTTCTAAATTTGTTAAAGTGTTAATAGGTGATGCAATAATTTTTGTGTACAGTGTTGTTGTTGGCTAAGGATCTTATATCATGGTTATTGTGCTTGGATTTTCTTTTGCATTCTATGGAGTAGGTGGCATTCTTTCTATTGTATGGATTTCTATAGATATTGTTTTTTTTTTTGCTGTTGTTTTTTTTTTTACTGAACTTATACTTGGGGAGTTACTATAAATGGTTTTTATACACTATTTTCGAAATGGCATGCTATTAAGACAAATATTAGTTAATAGGAGATATTGCATATTGATTTATGTAAATTAGGGGGCTTATACTATCTGATCGGCTGGCAAAATGTCTTTGCATTAATGATAAGAGATGTCCCCTCAAGTTGTTTTAGATTTGTTAAAATATTCTGGAGATTTTGTTCATTTCAAAAAGATTTCGAGGGAACAATGGGTATAAACGCGTTTATTTGAGACCTTTACTAAATAAAGTAGTCTGTATTTAAGATTGAAGGGCGTTTTGTACAAATTGACTTGCCATATCCTGGTGTATGTCTCTCCTATAATTATAACATTCTATATTCGTGTTACAATATAAAAAATATATATTAGTGTCATCAAGATATATATTCAATCATATTTGAAGGGGTAAAATGATTTCATAAATAGGTATATTTTACCATGAAAATTTGTTTACGATTCAAACAAAATCAAGTGTTGTGGGTGAGCCATATTCGCTATGCAATTTAAAATATATATGAAATTGTGTTTTCATGATATTTATTTCTAAAATTGAATATTCTATTTAATTTATATCTATAAAATATATTATATTGTGATTTCACTATAACTTTCAAGTTTTTTTAGAGAAAACCACACCAAGATGCTCTGCGGTGAGAACCTGATTTGTACCTTCTGTAATTCAAAACTAAAAAATGAAATCACTCACTATATTTTTGATTGCTCTGCTCTGAAAGAAGAACCCTTATGTTTAAAACTGGGCAACTCTGTGCTTCACTTCCATCAATAATTGACAATATGACCCAGAATAAGTATATTGCTACGGCGTTTTATGGTTTCCACAAGTCCATATCTCAGAAGAAGGCTAAGTGACACTCACTCCTCACTTTCTTACTGCTACTCTTTTTGTGTTGTTTTTCTTGCTTCCCTCTTTCTCTTTCTTGTTTTTTCCTCTTTTTTTTCTTTTTCTTCTGTCTATATCCTTTGTCTCACTGCTTTGTTCTTATGCATACCTCTGGTGAATCCTGTATAGGGTCAGTGACCCTAAATAAAGGCTTTTTGTTGTTGTTGTTGATTTTACTATAACATGTGTGTGAATAAATTTATATCGAAATATGCCACACTTTGTTTCAAAAATGTTATATTGTCTGGACATATATCATGGCTGAAATATTCTTTGTTTATTCTTAAATTCTTCCATATGTTTTGTCAATTGCACTTCCTTGAAACTCGCTGATCTCAATGTTTGAAAAGGTGTATAGGGGGGAATAACACAATATAGCAGTTATAATATTAAATATCTTCAATGAAAGCTCTCTAACTCAAACTTTTAAATTTATATTGTATCAATGTATTTATTATTTTATTAATAGATAATCATTTTTATGTTTATATTTTGCTACTCTGTAAACTTCCCTCTTTGCTTATCTTTTGTTTTGTTCTTGCCTTAAATTAATTGCTGTATCATCCTGAAACTTGTCTTTCCTAATTTTCCACCGTGGATATGTTTCACTCTAAATTTATTCCCGACTTTAATGTTTACTAGCATTTTTTTTATATTTATAGTATCATGATTTATAGTATCATGAATATGATTAAATGATTTGCTTATCATATTATTATATTTTCATTTCTTCATATGTGTACAATAAATAAGATTAATTAATGTTTCAAATTTAAATTTCTATATTCACAATTATTGTGTGTGTATTTTCAAAATTTGAGTAAATAACTTTCAAAGTTATTAATACTTCAGACAAAATAACTAGCAATTATATTATACGATATAAATTTTTATTTGCTATCATCATTTGAAAATTTTGAATAATTTTCTTATATAATAAGTTACTTAAAATGTTCAATAGTATTTATTGATAATTATATATTGTAATATTTTCAGAAGAGAGATTTAAATATTCATTTATAAATATAATTTCTTGATAATATTCTAAAGAGATAATTTTGAATAAGGATGGTTGATATTTAGAGTTATAATGGAATATATGGGAATTTGTAGCCAGATGAAGATATTTGCTTGATTGATAACATATTGTATATTTTCAGAAAATTCATATTTATTTATAAAAATATAATTGCTTTGATAATATTTTAGAGTTAATTTTCAATAAGTTATGATGGAACATATTGGAATTTTTAGCCAGATGATGATGTTTTAAAATGATCTTACTTTTTAAATCTCTTAAAAATCTTGCAGATTTTAAAACAACCCATTTTCGTAGCTTTCGATCGCTTGTTTAGTATTTGCTATTGATTCACTTGGAAAATAAAAACTCCTTGGTAACCTTGACTATTGACAATAATTCATCCAATATCTATAAAAATATAGGATAACAGAGTATAAAGTCATCTACACTACGTGACATTGAATTGGTAACACCGACTTTATTGGGAAAAAGTTATGAATATCTTCATAAAGAGATTACCAGTAACAAACAATAAATAATACACTACTTTGTTCTTCACAGGCAAAGGACCCTTTCTAAGTTTTCTCTTTGACTTGAGAGTTATAAATGATCCAAAATGTGAATGCTGTCTAGATGTTGAAACACCATCTTTTGTTGGCTTGCCCTCTGACTAACCAAATTGTACTTACTTACTTTGACATAATTACAAATCATCTTTCTGTATATACTCAATCTTATGAAAACTTTGGCAAGTTTAGAGCTATGTGTACACAGATTTATAAATTACTACTAATTCATCGTGTAAATAATTAAAGATATATATATTAAAAATGTCATATCCTGACCAAGAGCACATGTGCTTTTCAGAAGGCAGAGCGCCATCTGGTGGAACAGAAATCAACTATTCATTGATTTAGCCTGTTCCCTGATATTTGGCCAACCCAATTTCTTGATAAATCAAGAAAAGCCATCCACGAACGCGTTTCGCGCTTTTTGGCGCTCGTCAGCAATTGGTCGCAATGGTTCAGCCTACTCCACGCTGACGAGCGCCAAAAAGCGCGAAACGCGTTCGTGGATGGCTTTTCTTGATTTATCAAGAAATTGGGTTGGCCAAATATCAGGGAACAGGCTAAATCAATGAATAGTTGATTTCTGTTCCACCAGATGGCGCTCTGCCTTCTGAAAAGCACATGTGCTCCTGGTCAGGATATGCCATTTTTAATATTGATTTCAACACCTGATCTTTTTATCTTTTATTTTTTTCTTTCGTTTTTTAAAAGATATATATGTAAATAATTCTAATATAGCACAATAGTCTGATAGACTTCGTGCTTCTGTATAATAAAATAATAAAAAACTAAACAATAAATGATCTTTATTAGAACAGAATACACCTGTAGCAGCTGGAAATAACTGTTGTAATTACTATAATCTGAATTATGGCATATATATTATTTTTTCTCTAATTAAATGAAATACTTAATTACTTTATGACTTGTAAATAAAAAACAGAGTAAAAGGTTTTGAATAGAAGTAATATTTAATTTGTTCTAGCTTGATATAGATTTTGCATGGCTGTAAAAAATAATATAATTTACATGTATTAAAAAAATAAAAAAAGTTTTCTTCTAACCAACAGTGGTCAATAAATTCTGATTACTGGATCCCTGATAACACTTACACACCTATACACGTTTTAATGTAAAAGCCGCGATTGAAAACGAGTTGAAAAATATACCGAGTTACCCAAATGGAACAAGATTTGGTAGATAAAGTCAAGTAGAGAGTTTGGCAGCCCATTCTATTTTATCCATTTATTTTCAATTTACCTAACTTAATTTGCATTCATACCTTTGATCAATTTACATTAGAGAGTGAACACAGTTGTATATGTGATATCAAAATAGGTTCAAATTGTTCTGTGAGATCTAAGCCAATAATGAGAAGTTCGAACTTTAAGTTTGGTAAAATATGATATTTGATTTTTTCTTAGTATTATTATGAATTTGTAAATCTGAACATATCCCAACATTTTATTTGAAGGGTTACTAATTTTACTTAAAAGACATCGTAGAGAGGTCTTATATAGATGTCATCTTATTTTTCCCATTATAAATGCCATCTTCATAATCATATTAGTTTAGTTTTTCTTCGAATTGTCCAGTAGACGGGAGTTAACTGAAAAAATAACCTTTATTGTCTGTTGTCTCCATGTTTCCTCGCGGCACCCCAGAACGTATTCGCAACAACATGAGATATACGATGTCGAACGATTTCTGATTAAACCATCCAGCTTTTAGCCTAGTTAAACCTCTTCTCTCAAATGTTGACATGGACGCATAGAGTGAGCGGACCTGTTTTCAACGTATAGTTACTGTCAATTGGCGAATGAAATTTACAAAGATGATATGACCGGGAATTGAAATTTTCCCTTTATATACCTCTGATATGAAAATATGCAACTTTTCCGAAACATTCCATTCAACATTAGACTTTTGTTTTGACCTGAATTTGAAAAAAATAAGAATATCAACCATTAATATTATTGCAGATATTTAGTATATATATGCGTTCGTTTGCATGTTTGACCTGTTTTATTACTGAATACATTTAATATTTCAAGCTATATATATGTCGTATTATATATGTTATATAAATTTAGCAAACCCATTTGTAACTACATATGGAAATATGTATATAATAATAAAACGGACACTCGGGAGAGAAAGGGACGGCGAGAGAGAGAGACGGGACGGATAATATAAACATAGAGACCTATAAACATATTGGTCGTGGCGGTCCCTGATTGGACGTCCTCCCCTTCTGACGTCACAATTATGATATAAGCCGGGGCTCTCTGAACCCAGACAGGAAGTGCCCAGCACAGAGAGACCATCAGGGTAGGAGAGAGCTAGGTCGCCATGCTGCCTTATTGACCAGAACGGTCCCAAGACTCCCCTTTAGTCTCACCCCTCCCGGAAACCACCCCTAAACCGAGGTAACCAAGTTTCTATGCGTGTGGTCTTCTTTTGTCTTCAGGCTAGTGCACTCCCACACTGGCCCATGACTGCATGTTGGAAGTGGAGCCCACTGTGACGTTGTCGGCTCCACTCATTTTTACAACATATATATATTTATAGAAGCATAGGGCGCCTCTCCCCCTAACTATGTAGAGTCAACAAGTATATCGTCCATCAATTATACATTTGGCCAGTTAATATTATCACTGTATATTATTTGCATTTGTTTTTTTTTAACAATTTGTTATGTAAATTCTATTATAATAATTTTTATTTAAACAGATAGCCAAAATTGACGATATAAAATAAGTTTGTTTTGTAATGCATGGTGAATAAATTTTAGATAGAAAACTGATCTTTGTGTGAATTCTATTGGTATCAATAGTCCTAGTACCTATTTGACAAGGGAAATCCGTGACAATATATTTATCTTTACGTTCCGCTTCATTCATGTGATCATGTTGATCATTTATATTATTTTCATCGCTCTATAAGGTCTTTTAGTAAAAATAAAACTTGTAGTAACATTTAAATAAATTTTGGGATATGCTTAGATTCACAAATTCATAATACTATTAAGAAAGTCAATCATCATATTTTACCAAACTTAAAAGTTCGAACTGCTCATTATTGGCTTAGATGTCACAGAACAATTCTAACCTATTTTGATATCAAAGATAAAACTGTGTACACTAAAGCAATTATAAACGGTCCCAGCTTTCACCTTTATTCATCTGAAACAACTTTACCAGGACGAATTCAGCAAATTCTTACATCAAAATAAACGCATTTACAATCAGCATCAAAACAATACTGGAAGAAAACATAATGTGGATGCATTAGCAAAATGTCCTAGTACTATTTATTTCTATGTTTAAACTTCAATATCATCAAAAAAAGGCAGATCTCAACTTTGTTAAAGATCTTTGAGATAATAAAAACACAATGATGGTCAAGAAAAGAAGACTACAAAGAGCTGAAGTGAATGCCACACGACTTCAAGTTAATAATTTACTTTATAATGATGGTCAAACATCATACAGGAGATCAAATCCTATATGAGATCATGCAAGAAATGTAAAGTAATCGAATCATCCAACCATCCAACTTCAGGACAATTAATAATTAAAGAATAAACTATTTTAAAGTAATATGGGCAGCTACAAAGGTAATAGAAAAATTTGCTTAAAAGAGCAAGCATAAGTGCATCTAAGTGTCTATTGGTAATCTTAAAAGATGTGTGTGGGAATTCCCTACCGTCAAAAACGTCAAACCGGCTAAAGTAAAGTAATCATAAGTGCATCTAAGCTTTCATTAATCATCTTACAAGGTATGTGTGAGAATTCCTACCGTCAAAAACAATGGTCAAGCAGTGCTACAATGTTTCAGTAAGGTATTCAAGTATGGCTAGCAGTCATCACTGACAATAAGAATAATTCCAAAGAAATTTGAAAGATATTTAAAAACTCACAACATCAGACTTACAATTTCTTACTATCCCCAGAGTAATGGAATGTGTAAAAAAGTTAATGGAACAATCTTGACCAAGTTACGAGAGGAATTTCTTTATAACCCGAAAGAGAAATAGACATTTGATCATAGTCATTACCGACTACGTCAATACTCCTCATGATATAACAGGTTTCCTCCATTTCTTCAACTATTCTATATACAGTTACGAGCGTCATCAATTCCTCAGTTTTCATCTCTGTCACCGTTTGCTTTTTTTTTTTGAATGACGCTCTCCCATTGGTTGGCTACGATCACGCCACCTTTGGCCCCCGCCATCATTCCCCCCCCCCCCCCCCACTCGCTTTTTGGTTTTTGTAACTATTGTGTTAGAGCGGGTCGCTCCTTAAATAAATGCATATATTAGTTAATAACCAAATGGAATCCTCTCTTTCTTTTTCACAGTAAGAGACGCCTACGGAAGCCAACAGTACATAGACAGATAAAGCACATAGGCTATAGTTATTAACTAACATATGCATTTATTTAAGGCGCCAATTTATAATTGTAACAAATAGTATTTGAATCAAAACATTCAATCGGGTAAAACACGGGTGTTACCCGGGTCATTCGGCTAGTTTGGTTTCTATTCACAGCCTCACTTTACTGATAACCTTTCAACCACGGTAGAAATTTTAGAAAACTGGCGATACAAAGAACTAAACAACATCATGAAATATCTTAAAGAAGACATGATTCAAAACACCAAAGAAAATTTAAATGTGAAGAAATAGTACAAATGTTTTATTTTTTCAAATTGTTTCGCGGTCTCACGCAATTCTGACCTTAACTACCCGTTTAATGATTTTTCAGGATGCCTGAATGACCAGTATTTTGGTCGTTGAGGTACAGCTTGCACTACGTTGACGAGGGCCAACATCCCGAAACACGTCCGTGGTTAGCTTTTCTTGAATAATAAAGAATAGGAATTTGCCCAAATCTGGATTAAGTAGAAATGAACGAATAGTTTATATTTATTCCGATAGATACGCAAGCCATCAGCAACTTTCAGTTGCACGATAAGGAGAGAGAGATGCCCTTTTTTCTTAATTAAATTTGAAGTTGGAGATTTTGTTCTTAAAATAATTACCTAAACAAAGATACAAAGATAATTAAAACAGCTCCCAAATATGAAGGACCATTTCAAGTTTTGAAGATTATCCAAAGTGAATTACGAACTCTCTACAACAGACCAAATCAACCCGAATTTCCACAGAAGAATCTATAAAGGCTCAATTCTCTCAACTAAAGTCATTTATTCCTCGTGAATAAATGAATCAAAGTGGGTGTGAATATTTGAAATCTCAATTTATTATTTTCATATATGATTTTTTATAACCCTTGACAGTATCTTCAAAATATACATATCTTGGCTACCCCTTAACTACCAAGAATCCAACTGCTTACGTGGCGCAGCACTTTAAAAGCAAAGCATTGGTTGCTACAAACGCAGTATGGAGAATACTATCTAAGTCAAGAACCAAATTGTTCGGAGCAGTGATGAAACTACTTGACTCCATAGTTTTATCCACGTTGTTATACTCGGCCCCCCTGTGGGCGACAAATCAGATAGGAGTTGTAAACCAGATCCAGGATATTTTCCTACGGCGATTTCTTGACCTTCCCAGATATACTCCGGGCTACATCTTACGAACAGAAACCGGAAGGATGTCCCTTGAATTAAACATTACGAAATTGATTCTAAAGTTCTGGATACGGATCTTAAAAATGGACAGGACAAGATTACCCTATGTTTGCTTGTCCCAGCTCTGGAAAGTTTCAATTGTGGGAAAAGCGGGAAACAATTTTATTCATAACTTGAATAGCATCATTGACTCTAGGGGTTTTTCTTTTCTTAAGAACTGTGAAGATTATATGGTTGTGCGAGGAGAAATGCCTAGAATTATTCAAACCACAGTGGACCAGATACTCCAATTTGACCGAGCTAAGATACAAAACTCAACTCATTTTATTCACTACCAATTTCTAAGTAGCTCCTTTATGACGGAGGACTACTTACTATCAAATCTCCCTTTGAAAATTAAACGATTTATAGCCCGTCAAAGGATTCTATGGTTACTTTTCCGCGAGGATATCACGGGATTTTGGAACAGCGACCCTTTAAATTGCTACTTCTGCAATGTTGGCATCCAAGACAATTTGGTCCACTATCTATTCCATTGCCCATTCCTACATGAAAAGAGAATGGAAATTCGCGAAATTTCGGAGCTAACTCACTACAATGAACAACATGTATATAAAACTTTTACTTCTCTCCTGCTGGATAAAACATTTGTTTATAAATATTTTAAATTTTTCAAGGCAATTGATAAAATGAGAGAAGAAGTGCTCAACTCCACAGACAATGGCTGACTGCTCCCCCCCCCTCTAAATTGCTTTTCCTCCTCACTCATGTACATATTTAACCGTTATGGGGAATCCCCTTGTAAGACAATAGTGTCTTAATAAAGGTTTTTGTTGTTGTTGTTGTTGTTGTATATGATTTTTTATTTAGCAGTTCATAGAACATTAATTTTATCATCTTCAGACACCATATTGATAAAAATGATAAAAATGATAAAAATGTATATTTCTTTTTCATTTAAAACAGATAACAAATTATTTACGATATAGATAGGCAAAATATTATATTATCATCATGATAATTTATTTCAAAATTTGTGCCCCTTAAATTATGTAAAATGTGTGTTTTGATGCCACTGAACTAAAAAATTCACTCGTGTAAATATGTTTCCCACAAAATATAAAATAGAGGGCAGGAAATGTAGTAGTCCATGTTATTCCTATTGTCAAATATGCCCCTATTGCTTTTAACTCCCCTGACCAATAGTTAAAATACTGAATTGGTGATGTTAAAAACCTTCAATTTACCTTTGCATCCATTACTGAGAGCTACCATGATAAGGCTAATAAAATATGTGAAATAATCAACATCAGACTTTTAATTCCAATAGTTTTATTATAAAATTTTGATCCAAAACCAATCATCTTTTCTCTTTAAGAGAAAAATATTTGCTATAAATTTTGAGTCATTGATTATATATTGGTTAAATATAGATTAGATAGTGAGTATATATAGTAAAGGTTAAATATTGGTTATATAAGTTCTCCACACGTGAGATACGCCACACATGGCCCAGGTAGGAGACAGCGTAGATAGTAGGGGCCCCCAAAAAGGAGCAGAAATGGAGAGTATACCGTTCCGCAGGAAACGCCATTATCGAGTCGTATTGAAAGATAGATGCCAGAGAACAAGACACCATAGTTGGTAGGTGAGCCAGAAAGGTTCGCAATGGGTGGTAGATGCCCCAGACAGAAGAGACGTGCATGGTAGATGATCAATAAAGGAACGTCAGGATGGTAGATGATCAATAATGGAGCATTCAGGATGGTAGATGTTCCTAGAAAGAGGCGCTATCGATGGTATGTGCCCGAGAAGAAGGTCGTCATGGATGCTAGTTGGCCCAGGATGAAGGTCAGATTAATGATTGGCGGACTATGTTGAAGATGTCATAGATTATAGTTAGCCCAGGATAGATGGGTGTCGGCCCATATATGGAGAAGTCATGGATGCATGTTGGCCCTGAATGAAGGTGAGGTGGATGAGTGGCGGCCCAAGGAGGAGAAGTCCTGAATGCTAGTTGGGCCAGAATAAAAGTCTCGATGATGGGTGGCGGCCCAAAATGGAGCTTTCATCGATGTTAGTTGGCCAAGGATGAGGATGACGTGGTTGGGTGGCGGCCCAAGACATCATGGATATTAGATGGATCAGATTGAGGGTGACGTGAATGGGTGGCGGCCCAAGATGGAGCTTTATGGATGTTATTTGGCTAAGGATGAGGATGACGTGGTTGGGTGGGGCCCAAGACATCATGGATATTATATGGATCAGATTGAGGGTGACGTGAATGGGTGGCGGCCCAATATAGAGACTTCATGGATGTTATTTGGCTAAGGATGAGGATGACGTGGTTGGGTGGCGGCCCAAGATGGAGACGTCACATGGATTCCAGTTGGCTCAGATGGAGTTGACTTTGATGGGTGGCGGCCACAAGACGTAATGGATTAAAGTTGGCCCAAGAAAAAGGTCACAAGGATGGGTGGCTGTCCAAGATAGACTTTATGGGTTCAGCGGTCCAGGATGAAGATATCATTGATGGGTGGTGGCCCAGGGTGATGTTACCTTGTATGGCAAGTCGCGCAAAGGATGGAAGGCTACACCTGAACAGGAGGAGCTGTTGATAGATCCAGGCAGGAAGTTTATGGAAGTGAGACCTAAACAAACAACAAATAATCAATTAGACTAAAATTTATCAAATTAGTAAATGCTTAATAAAATCAAGTAGAATAAGTTATCCCGTTTTAAAATTAACTCATTCTATAAAAATATCGCGATTTAAAGGGTTAAAAATTAATGATCACAAACCAGACATTTCTTTATCTGAATGTGGTAATAATAAGTTGACAAAATAGGACATTTTATAATATTATACTCACCAGCATTGATATTTGTTGGCATCCCAAGAGGCTGTAGAGGCATTGTCTTCTGCCCCAATCAACAGGCAACACAGCTCTTGGTTTGTCCAACATTAGTGACTGCAGGTTTGGATGATGTCCCGATCAGAAGGGGTCTAAGAATCCCGGACCAACATGCGCTAATTTCTTGATGTTGGCTCTAACAGACACTGAAGCCAATGATGCTTTAACAGAGCTTGATGCCTCGATCACTAGGCATCGATGATTCTGAACCTACAGCAGGCCAATGCCCCCACATTTCAGGCATTAAAGTGCCTCTATTGAAATTTCCTCAGATGGCGACATATCTGAACACAACAAAACAAAGGGTTATAAATCTACAATTTAACATATAGCAGAGAATTACATATTAGCAGGCCTATCTTTAAAGTTTCACAAATCATCAACGTAATGCTTTTCAGCATTCCTCCTATTTTTAAAACATATTCCAGATAATTATTTATAGAGTAGTGTAAAAGGATGCTTAGACACGGAAATAAACGAAGGGCCAGCCGCCATTCTGCCTTATTCATGATAAAACCACATGTTAGAGTTATTTTGCCCGAAAAATGAATTATGTTAAACTATTGACGCTTTATAAGAGCAGATATATTGCATAATGACTGAGTGGCTTTATAATATCCTCCTTAACTTCCGGTGAGGCAATAAGTTGTCGTTATTAATATGATTTACTATACTTTCAAAGTTTTAAAATAAAATATGCTAAACCATACAAATTTCTAAAGTTTACAAATTTGAAACATTCATTAACCTTCTCATTTTCTTTTTTAGAATGTTATATATTGATTTTTAAACAATAAAGGATAGTTCATAAGTAATTCAGAGATCAAATATGAACAGTAGGTACTTACTTATCATGAAGAACGATGCCGGGTCCTTCCAGCCAGAGAGAAGGAAGTGTGGGAGTATGTGGATGTCAGTATCCAGGTCTGTGAGGATGTCGGTGGATGTATGGAGGTGGTATGGGGGAGAAATATGGTCTATTGATTGGGTGAAATTACATTAGTTGATGGTTCGTCTTATAAGTTGATTAATGAAAATAGTCGAGGAAAAATAAATTTCAGTAATTCTCTTGATTATATCTTTAGTTATAGCTATTCTACTGATGAGAAAGATAGTAAATTGGAATGTTCATTCATTCTAGGAATTCGATAACAGAATATGTTATAATTCCAGTTTTTATTATATATAGTATGATTCAAATTTGAAAAATATATGATGGTTTACAATGTGGAGAAATGAAATAATAAAAGTATTGATACTCTATATAATTACAGTGAAGGATGTGATAACAAGAGGGTGAGCAGTCTTCAGAAAGGATGATTTTCTGGCTTTTTAGGACTGAGTGATGAGGGTGAGCCTAGATAGGGAGGAAGGAACCCGTGGGTTTGAGATGAGCAGGAATGGTGAAAGAGATTGCTATTACCAGGATATTAACTGCGGATGATATTATAATTCTGGTCAATATGGTTGCTATATTGCTTCTGCTATTGAAGTGGGCCTAGATGAGGGAGGGGAGGGAGCCCGTGGTCCCCCACTCCACATCTCTGTGAAGTAAGGGACAACGGGGCTCCACACCTACTCTAACAACTGTGGGGGTGGAGGAAACCGTCTCGAACTGTAGCTGTGGCAGTTGGAATGTGGATGGGAGTGGGGTGAAGTCTAGAGGTAAATCTGGGGAGTAGGGGGGAAGGGGAAGTGAGGTGGAATGGCTTATGAATGAAGACCTGTACATTTGGTCCGTGCAGAAGGCCGGTGTTATTGGGAGGTGTTTGGGCAGGTCATAGGCTCTGAACACTATATGTTCGCGTGGGTTGGGTGTTGGGGGAGGTGGGGTGTTGTCTGTGAGTGTGGGTTTTGGCTTTTTCCTGAAACACCAATATGCTCTGTCAGATGCTTTGTTCAATTATTGTTGTGAGATGTTCTTTGTAACTCACAATAGACTACAAGTTTTATCAATTCTTTTTTGTTTGGGATGAGAATTTATGGTCTAAGTACTAAGGTATTTACAGTAACAGGCAATATACTGCAAGTTTACTAGATTTGACCTTGTTTGAATGTAAATTCATGGTCTATGTACTACTGAATTTACAGTAACTCATAATATGCTAAAAGATTGCCCTATTTGATATTGTTTGTATGCAAATTTATGGTCTAAGTATTATTGTATTTCAAAAATACTACTAGTTTTTACTGTATATTGTTTGCCAGGTATATAAGGCAGGTGTGAATGTGAAATATACATAGTAATACATAGTAGTATCGCTTAATTATAAATCCTGGATACACAACTAGATCATTAGAACGCCCAGAGAACACATCTAGAACTCGGCTGTGCATAAACCGTATCAAATTCTACCTCAATAAATGATAATGCATGTTATAAAATAACCTTACAGCCTACTATATTATATATACAGCTCAATATTTATATCTTTATAGAACATAAGCTCGTTACACACATGTGATGGAACATTTCAAGAATTATTGAACCTGAAAAAGCTTTGATTTACATTAATCGAACCATTCTCACGCCGCTAAAACTAGAAGACTCGCTTTCACAACCTACGTGTCTATAACGACAGTCAGTCTTAAACCATATTTAAATTCTGCCTCGATAAATATAAATGATAATACATGTTGTAAATTGACCTTGCATTATATTATAATAAACAATTTATGGCTCATATATTTATAAAACAACTAGCTGAATGACCCGGGCAACGCCCAGGTTTTACCCGATTAAATGTTTTTATTCAAATACTATTCGTTACAATTATAAATTGGCGCCGTGGATGTCACTCTTGTGAAACGTCCCGCTCCAAACTTTGTGTCAGAGAAGCGATATTTTTATAAAGAGATGTATGTTTTAGTAAAAAAATGCGATTTTATAAAAATATAGATGTTTCTTTAAAATAAACCTTCACTGAAATCAACTTTTTAAGCCATCAAGTTATGGTAAAATTAGTCAATATAACAAATCACCTTTTTGTTTTATAAATATTAGTGGAAATATAATTATAAAAATATAAGTATAACTCTACTATAGAGGGAGTTGTGTTTTCAGATACATACAGAATGTCCAGGATTTAAAATAACTATTTAAAATCTAGGTAAAAGAAAAAATGTATTTATTCTAAATAACTAAACACCCTAGTGATTCTGTTGACTTTGCTTAGAATTTTTAATTAAACTGATTCCAAGAATATTAATCAAACATTATATTTATTGATTAACAAGAGAGAGAACAAAATATAAAAGGGAAACTAATATTAAACAAAAAACCTTTTTCTTTTGATTAGCGCCTATTTACCTGTAAGCTTACACACACTCTGTGTGGTAACAATTAGTTAATATATATACAACAGATTCTGACAGGGAAATACTTGAATCAGGTTACAATATATTGAATAAATATAATTGATAAATATTTTTGAATATATTTATTTCTAAGATAAATCCTTTTAATTTGTTTTCATTTTTTTTTTGTATTTTTTCTGTAAAACTATTTTTATTTTTGAAGTTAACCCATGTGTCAAATTACTACGTAATAAGATCATTTGTAAAGAAGAGTTTATAGTTTGTGTTGCATATATATTTATTTGTTATCAGAGAGAGAAATGATGTTTTAGAAAATTTATTTTGAGAATATTTATTCTGTAATAGAGAAAGCATTGTATAAATTTGATTGGAGCTTTGGCAATCTCTGCGTTCATCCATAATATTTGTTTTGTGAAATTTTAATACCACAAATTTCCAGGGATATTTGATTTATATATATTTATCAGGTAATTTATATGGGATAAATATATTTTTTAAAATTTGAAATCATTTTTTAGAAATTCTAAATACATTAGCTGTGTAAATTTCTCCTATACTTAATTCCAAAATAATTCAGAATAGTTTTTATAATTTTATTTGTCAATATAATTATAAATGGAATTTCTATTTATAAAAAATAATTTCTTTCGAAAATATCATTTAGATTTTCATAGGAAAAAAAAAAAGTTATTGAAACATTTTGAAAATTCATTTGGAAAATATTTTCGATATTTGAATTTGATGTGATATTGTCATAAATGAATCAATTTAATAATTATTTCTGATAATCATCTTTTATATTAAATATTTTGATACCATATATGTATTATAAATCATTAATTGTATGAATTCCAATTTACACTCACTTTTTGAATCGTTTAAAAATCTTGCAAAATTTAAAGCAACCCATGCTCGTCAGATTTCGATAACTTATTGTTATTTGCAAAGAATTGATTTTTTTTAGGAATAAAAAGTCCTTGGATACCCTCTTTGGAATATTTGATTGAAAATGTAGAAATTTATTACCTATATCACACAGAGTATCTTCGACAGAAATTTCTATCAAATAAAACATTACCTATTTGGATCAGGGACTTTTGGCAGAAATCCTAAAAATATTTCTTCAATTTCTGCAGATTTTCTTCCGCAAATCAAATATAAATAAACGGGGTTCTGGTACCTTGTTAGGGAAAGTCCTATCGCTTTCTATACGTGTGGATAGCGCAGCCTTCTATAAAAAAAAAAAAGACCTGGACACTGAACAGCACCCTTATACACCAAAGATATAGAACATTGCGACTTCTGTGATAGAGATACACGATGACATCTGACTCTTTTCATTGGACACGAAAGCAACATGGGCAAAGACACGTGGGATAGTCTTGTACAAAGAGCTATCAAAGACCCCATGCATCATATGAATAATTTTCCTTTGCCCTACATATTCGTGGGATGGTAAAATTAGGCCAGTAATTGAAGGGGAAGCTGTTCCTGATGGGACATGGCTCCCAGAGGCTGGCAACAAGATATCACAGCAGTAAAATACAAACTGCCGTGTGTAGTGGACCGGGAACTGTGGTGGGAGTCCTCAGATGTTTGATAGAGCTCAGTTGGCGACATTACACCACATTCTGTTGTCACTAACATTATACTGCCGCCATACCTTCTGGGTGTATAAGAATTAAACTATTTTTTAAAAATATATTCCTCTAAGGGCTCCCTATTTTACTTAAAGCACTCGCTGACATTATTTTTCACATGACTCTTAATTGTAAAATTATTTGCTGAGTAAAGGGTTTCTTGTATTTTTTGAAATTCTTCAAGCTTTCGATAAAATGTTTGTTTTTCTACCGGCAAATAATAATGATTTTTAAAAAGAGAGAGAGGAATTCTGCACCCAGCAACAAATTTTCCTTAAAGAAATACTGTGGGTAACTCTTGATTGTATGGGATGTTTCAAATTAATCTCTGAAAAGCAAATTGTGCAAAGAATATGATATATTTTAATAAAAATAAGCATTATTTTCTTTCTATCTTTTAATTTATTCCATAATAAAATCACCATACCCAAAGAAAATAAAGAAGTTATCTATTGAAAAGTTAAGATAAAGGACAATAACAACATCCAATGTAGGAATGGTGAAATTATGGACATATTTATATATGAAATTTGAACTGTTTTTGACGCTTATGATTATTTTTAAAAATAAATCAATTTTCTACTGCCCTTACTGCAATGATAAAATAATGGGAGGGCCTGGCTCATCAGTGGTGAACCCTCCCAAAGGTTTCGCCAGTTTAATAAAGAATCGTATGCGTCAAAAATAGTTCAAATTTATTTTAATAGATGGCGCGCTGATGCATCATAATATTTACATATATTTAAAATAAAAATGGCATATCCTGACCAGGAGCACATGTGTTTTACAGAAGGCAGAGCGGCATCTGGTGGAACAGAAATCAACTAAACATTGATTTAGCCTGTTCCTTGATATTTGGCCAACCCAATTTCTTGATAAATCAAGAAAAGCTATCCACGAACGCGTATTAAGCGTATTTTCGCAAGTTTGACCTTAAATACCCATTTATTTGGTTTCTCAAGAAGCCTCTGGAACCAAAAATATTTTTGGTTGCAGTGGTACAGTCTACTCCACGCTGACAACGCCAACAGTTTTCTGTTCAACCAGATGGCGCTCTGCCTTCTGGTTAGGATATGCCATTTTTATTTTTAATATCAACACCAGACTTTTTATTTTTCTATTATTTTTTCATATTTAAATATATATTGTGAAAGTAATGATATGTTTACCTCTATAAAATATTGCTTATGATAAGAGATTTATACGTCATTTGTGCTTCATGAATTATATAAAATATATATCATTAAAACGTTTTTTCATATTTGGAGAGGTGAATATATTATCTGACAGAAACAGACAGAATGCAAGAAAATGCGATATCCCAGGTTTTTTTAATATTAGGTGTATCCACTTCGCCTTAACTCCCCAGACCAATAGTTGAAGTTTTGAAGCGCTAAATTTGAGTTATTTTAGTTTTGTTTGTAATTTGTTGCTAGCGAGGAATAAAATGGTGTGAAATAACCAACATAAGAATTTATTTCCAATAGTTTATTAACAAATTTTGATTTCAATCCAATCTTTAGCAAAAATAAAATTTGTTGAGAATTTTGAAGTTTGAACCAATCATTAATGAAAAAAATAATAATATTAATTTTGAAAAATTTGAATCATTACTCAATTTTGAGTAATTGATTATATATTTATTTATATTGATTATATATTAGTTACATATTGATTATATATTGATTAAATAGAGTGCAACAGCTTGAGTCGCCACAAATTGAACATGGCCTCAGTAGAACCCATTTGGATGGAGGTGCCCTGGATGTAAGGTGATAGGAAAAGGAGGAAACGATATTAGGGTTTCTCTAAGATGAAGGAAAACGCCATAGATAGTAGAGGGACCATGTTGGAGGCGTAGTGGTTGCTAGGTGACAGAGGACGAAGGCAACCTGGATGGTAGGTGACCTGGGCAGAGAGGAAGAGCAAAGAATGGTAGATAGCCCAGAGAAGAGGTTCGTGAATGGTGGCTGCCCCAGATATGAGACCCCATGGAAGGTAGATGATCAGAAAAGGAGGCTTCAAGAAGGTAGATGTCCACAGAAAGAGACGCAATGGATGACAGGTGCACAGAAGAAGGCGCCACGGATGGTAGGTGCCTGAGGACCGACCCTCTGGATACGAGGTGGCAGAAAAGGATGGATGTGACCTAACCAAAAAAATATTTATTGAATAGACCAATGGTCATATAATTATTAGAACAAGCATTTGAAAATGTGGAAATCTATATAAAATTATAAACACGCTGATATTTACTAAATATATTTGAAAATACATATATAGCTATTCTGAGAGCTGAAGACTATTAATGCCAAACCCAGGTATTTCAAAAACCGTATTTCTCCCAAAATAAGATACCTTCGATAGGAAGTTATAGGAG
>CP092864.1:195179296-195518900 GCA_030710605.1 Cordylochernes scorpioides
TGAAAAGAAATATTGCAAGAACTTAGCTTAATGCTGAGCAGAAAAGCAATATGCAAGAGAATGAAGTAATTTTGTAGTGTTAAACTACTGTCCGCGCTGCCCACACTCTACCCCAAGACGTTTGGGCCTCCCTGCGAACCAAAGGGAAGCTTGTCCTCCACTCCAGCAACCCCGATACCATCCCAGCTGTTACCACCTCCCTGGCCAACAAGCTGGATGGCATGAAGGTCCGCCAACAGAAGGTGATCCTGCCTCGCATCTGCCTCTTCAAAGTGGATGAGGAAACATCCAACTCCACCATTGAAGAGACGCTGCTGGAAACCCCTGCTGTCAGCCAACTCCCTGGGGACAAGGTGGTGTGCGTGGCGCATCGTTCTGCACCCAGAAACGGGACCTGCACCGCCTTCATCGAGATGGACCTCATGACCTTCAGAGCTCTGGGCAATCGTGGAAGGATCGTGGTGGATGGTGTGATCCTCAACTTCGAGGAGTCCATCCGCGCACGAGTCTGCTTCCGCTGTTGTGGCTTCGGCCACAACTCTGCCCAATGCACCAGAGCTCCCACGTGCTTCCACTGCAGTGAATGCGGCCATGAAGGCCGTGCCTGCCCCTCAGTTGCCGACCGGCACACTTCCAAGTGCGCCAACTGCTGTGCCAAGGGCCTCCCAGACAAGCACGAGGCGAGAGCCCTCAAGTTCTAGGCTTCCAGGACCTCCTGCCTCCTCAACTGGCCTCCATCCAGGCTTCTCACCCATCAAGGCGCTGTTTCCCTGACCTCTCTAGCTTCCTCCCCCCTGCGATGACACCTCCACTGCCAGATCCTAGGATCCCTTGCCACCAGTTCGCGTTCTGCAGCCATAGTAGGGCTAGAAGACCTTATTTGTAGGCCAATTAGCCCGGATTCTCAAGAAACTCTTCCCCGTTGCCCCCTCCCCCCGGTCCTCCTCTACATCCTGGCTCTCCTGGCCACCCATTCCCAGGCCCCCCAACTATGCTTTGTATATATTCCACTTTATGCGTCCATCGGGGCTCAAAAATCATTCATTTTGGTTAGCAGCCCCGTAAAATAAAGATATTTTCTCTAAAATTCTCTCATTCAGTACTTTTGTCTGAAGATGGTAACAACGCTGTTACCGAAACGTCACACACAATTTTTTTATTTGGATTTGGTCTTATTACCTTGTGTTTATAATCTATAATCCAAATTGTGCCTTATCAATTTTATTTGACTTCAATGGACCTAAGAAGTCATTCTTCCTATGAGCTGAATAAAATGAATTCCAAAGTGAATATCAATGTTGATGCTAAGCCATCACTTGAAGATTCTATTTTAAAGAGTTCAGGATCTGAAGCTCTCCTCTACTTCAAGAAGTTGAGAAAACACAGCATTAAAAGGGTGAGTTCTTTTTCTCATATCTATTTTCTTAAATTCTGTAAAATGCATCAAGTAATTCCTAATGCATTTCTTATTAATAATAGATGGAATTTCCCAAAATCTGATTCAAAATTGAAAAGATGATCACTTGATCTTATAAATGGAGAGATTAGATTTCATTGGAAAAATATTCATTTCAATACTAAGGCTATAAATTCAAATCTCAAAATGCTTGCAGACAGTATGGATAGTGACCTTTTTGAAAAAATAAAAAATATTATTGAAATAAAAACAAACTACATTGCTAAACAAAATTCAAAAAGGCATTTTAAAAAGATAGAAAGTATTTTAAAGAAACATGACATGCTAAAATTATTATGCCAATATAAAGAAATTGATTTTATTTATGAAAAACTCTTCCCTGAAAAGAAAAATGAAGTATTCAACTCTGAAATTAAACCAAAAAATAACATCATGAATTTAACAGGTGAAGGTATCTCAAATGAAGTTCTAGACTTGCTTAGCAAAGGTTATAAATATGCTTTGGGGGGAAATCTGAAACAAAAAGAGAAAAATTGGATATTATTTCAAAAACAGAAGAAATATGCAAAACTCTTAACCCTAATGAGGCAGCTAATATTAGATTTGAAGTTACTAATACTCTAAAACAAACTTATAAATCAAATAATATAAACAAAAAATTGACCTCCAAACTTAAACAGCTACAAACAAAATATGTAATAACAAAATATGACAAAGGGAATGGAATTGTTTTAATGAAAAAAGAAGACTATAAACAAAAAATGCTTTCTTTATTGAATAACAATGGGACCTATTCTCCAATACAAAATGATCCAACAAAAAACTTCAAATATAAATTGAACCTCATACTTAAAAACTGGAGAAAAAACAAATATATTAATTACAGGCTTTTAACCAAGTTGAAAAATTATGATGCACATGTGCCCAATATATATGGTGCTCCAAAGGTCCACAAGCCTAACTGCCCATTACGCCCAATAGTAAACAATAGACCTTCACCAACATATGCCTTGTCAAAATGGTTAGCACAACAATTAAAAATATACCAATATTTTAATGAAAATGAAATTGTTAACTCCTATGAATTCAAAGAAGATATTATTGACATGAAGCTAAATGGAATGGAAATCAAAGAATTATTTCTTTAGATGTTGAATCCATGTTTACTTCAATCCCTACACCCACAATTATGGATGCATTAAACCATGTGATAAAAGAATCAACAATAAATAATTTGCCAAAATCTGAATTTTTAATTGGAATAGAATTTTGTTTGAAAACAACATACTTTATTTATGATGACCAAATATATCTCCAAATGAAAGGTGCAACAATGGGTAGTCCAATATCACCAAACGCAGCTTGTATTACTATAGGCCAATTAGAAATAAAAGCTCTAAATTCACTTAAAAATGAGGTTTATTATTTTAAAAGATATGTGGATGACTCCATTTTATTTATTAATCAGGGAAGTGAACAAAAAATTTTGGATACTTTCAACAATCTATTGCCTGATATCAATTACTCTATGGAAGTAGATAACAACAAATCAATTAATTTCCTGGACATGAACTTATCATACAACAATAACAACATTACAACCTCTATATACAAAAAACCAACACATACAGGAACTTATTGGAACTTTAGCTCACAGCACCATTTCAGCCAAAAAGTAGGATTAGTAAAAGCTCTTATATATAGAGCTTTCACACTCATTAATGATACAACTAAAAGAAATATAGAAATTAACAACATCAAAAAAGAACTAATCAATGAAGATTTTCCCATCAAATTGATAAATAGAATAATAGAAGACATGAACCAAAAATATGAGAATAATACTTTAATTCAAAATCTAAAGTGCAAAAACAAAGAAGCCAAATTTATCACGTTGCCATTCATAAACCAAAAGTTTGCAAGAAATTTTACTAATATATTCAAAAAGTATGAAAAAATAAACATTGCATGGAAACCATGTAACCCCATCTCTCAATATATCAACAACCATAAGAACACTCACATACCAAATAGAGCAGGTTTAATTTATGAAGTGAAATGTGAAAAATGTGACCAATGTTATGTAGGACAAACATCCAGAACCTTAAAAGAAAGAATGAAAAACCATGAATATGCTCTGAAATGGGATAAAATTGAGAATTCTGCACTTGTAGAACATAGAAAAATCACAGGACATAATAATTTTAACCTAAAAGAAACAAAGATACTAGATTATGAGAAAAATTATTTTAAGAGACAATTTAAAGAAGCATTTTTCATCCAAAAGACATGTGCTTCAATTAATAGAATGGAAGAAAGGGGAAATATAAATGATATTTACAGATATGCCTTTAATTATATTTAATTAAAAAAAAAAATCCACTTTTAATTCTAAGAGAAGAATATTTCAAGTTGACTTAAAAAACTATTTTCCTTATCTGTTATCTTGTTTAAACACTTGATAACAGGACTATATAAGAACTTGCTGTAACATTTTTTCTCATTTATTCTTTTGTCTGATGATGGTGACAATGTTGTTGCCGAAACGTCACACACCAATAAATTATTTGGATTAGGTCTCATTTTCTTTTATTTTTTTTATAAATGAATGTCTTATTCCTTCTTATCTCCACTCAATCACACTAAGGTATCAAGCTTGTAAAGATAAATGAATGTGATGAAATCATCTAACTTATTTTAATTCAAGTTCAGATCTCTTGGGTTGTTGAATTGAGGTTAGACTGTATATATTGAATATGATCATATTCAAGGTTTTTAAAAGCATTTTTTTAAATGTCAAATTTTTTAAAAGTTTGAAGTACTTTAAGAGGATATTAATTAAGAGAGTCGGTGAACGAGTGGGTAACACCCTCGATTCCTGACAGCCATGAACTGGGATTGTATCCCACGTTGGACCCTTTATTTTAATATATGAATAACCTTCACATATATTATTAATTGTTGTAAATATCATGAACTAGGTTGCTCTTTTTGAGCGGTACCTAATAAAGAGATTTTGGAGCAAGGAAATACAATTAATGAATAAAAATACATTTAAAAAAAAAAAGCTTCATTTAAATGCACTAAAAAGTAAAAAATAAAAGATTTTATCTTCTGTCATTGTATAATTGATATAATTATAAATAGTGCAAGTGGCCCGAGGGGGACATAGCGCTCTAAGTCGAAATAAAGAATGGTTAAAGAATATAATTTTTAAAAACAAAATTACAAAGTTTAGTGAAAAATATTTATTTACGCGATCTCTATGGACTGCATTTCAGCTCGATGGTGGCGCTTGAGTGGCGGAAATTGGAACTAAATTTAGCTAGCATTTTTAACGTTCCGAATAAAGCGGGTTTGTACACACATGTAAGATTGTTAATAATACATAAATAAATTATTAATACAACCTCACTTAAATTATCTTTTAAATATAATTTAAATCATGAATAATACAAATACAATTTTAGTTCCAACTTTGACCACTCGAGCGCCACCGTCGAGATGATATGTGGTCCTTTAAATTTAATCAAACAAATCGGCGATTTCTTTTAACTTGGATAAAAATGGAATAGACCTTTATATATCAGATGAATATGTTATTGTTGTTTTATAGAATTAGAGATTTTGATTACATTTTTCACCAAGAGGTTTTTCACAATAACTCAAAAGTCAAATACACTCACAGACGATGTCGCCGGTCGTCTATTTTTTTTTAAGGAGACAAAGACAATTTGTTCACACTTGGTTATCCCGTGTGTCTTCAATAAAGGTCACTGTGTATCAAATATCTTTCAGATTTATTGTGTCTGAATCCCGCTATACAAGCTAAAAGGTACAACTGAATTAGAGATTTTGATTACATTTTTCACTAAAAGGTTTTCCACTATAACTCAAAGGTCAAATACACTCCCAGACAAAACTTAAGTTTAATATTTTGACGTCGCCGGTCGTCTGTTTTTTCAAGGAGACAAAGGCAGTTATCTCGTGTCTTCAATAAAGGTCACTGTGTATCAAGTATATTTCAGAGTTATTGTCTGAATCCTGATATACATGCTAAAAGGTACAACTTCCTTAAGTTTTGTCCATGATTATGTCTTGTGTTACAGTTGGATTGTTCCCATAGACAACCATGACATTGTTTTAAAGCAATAAAATATCTGATAATGAGAAAATAACAAAGATATGAGTACACTTCAGAAAAGATAGATAAAGGTATCAACCTAATTTATAACATTGTAAAGATAATTACTGTGTCTTTAATATGAATAAATTTACACCCATGGGCAAACTTAATAATGTGGAAAGTCTTTGATGTCGTCTTTTTTTTTTTTTAAGAAGACAGAGGCAATTTTTTTCACACTTGGTTATCTCTTGTGTCTTCAATAAAGCTTACTATGTATCAAATATCTTCCAGAGATATTGTCTGAATTCCGATATACATGCTAAAAGGTACAACTTCCTTAAAGTTTGTCCATGAGTGTATTTGTGTAATGATATCTCATGGGAAACTATTGTGTCAATCCACGAGGACATCCAGGAAAGATCGGTTTAAGCCATGATATTTCATGGGAGACTATTGTAGATGACATGTTCTTACTTTCTCACCTAGTTTTGAGCCATTGAGACTGAATATTCAACACAGCCATCAAAAATATGTACAGTAAAACCTCCATGAGAGGACACTCACGCTAGATGACACCTCTCCATAAAGGACAGTTTTCATATGTAAAATTACCATTTTTTACTATTTAACAGCCCTCCAGTAAGAGGACACCTCTCCCTAAAGAACACTTTGGCTCTGCAATTAGGTGTTCTTTACAAGGAGATAGTTCTACTGTATTAGTCAAAGAGTATGAGATTCAAAATACAATCCTACCTTCGGAATAGATTTCAAAAACTGAAGAGCTTGTTGGCATCATTTGCATATGTCATTGCTAATTCGATTTGCATATCCTTCTTGAAAAGTTTTTTATTTTCATCAAGACATTTCTTATATGAAAATGTGAAGATGCTATTCTTGTTTGGCAATCAAAGAGATTCAAGCAAAATTTGACCTATATTTGATATTTTTATCTTCAAATATCAAAATTTTGATGGTGCTGTAAGTTATTTAGAATAATATTTTCCATCAAATATTTGCCATCTTAAAATATCTTCAGATTTGTTGCATCGAAGAGTTTAAAAATCTCACTTCTGTGGCATAGCTTCAACAGTCTTCTTTTATACTTTTCAAATGTTTTAATTCCCTAAAAATAATTCCATCTCTTCAGAAATGACCTCTTCTGTTTATACCGCTATATCTCGAGCCTTTTAGAACTTCTTGGAGTGAATTTCAATTAGAAGCCATTATGCAAATATGTTTCTTGAGACTTAAATTCTCCAATATATTCTCATCAATAGTCGAGAGTTCAAATATGGCAGCTCTCATAATTGTATTAATATTTATATAAGCCAATATATAATTCTTGAATCAATTAGTTGAATATATTTTCAAAATTTCTTGTTATTTTAAAAGCTAAATATAATTTCTATATATTACAAGTTTAAGAATAATTTATATTGAATCCTGTTCCAAAATACCTTTATTAGGTACCGCTCAAAAAGAACAACCTAGCTTATGTTATTTATAATGAAAAATATGGACAGGTTCTTCACAGAAACAAGTGTCCAATGCGGAATTCGATCCCTGTTCATGGGTTGTCAGCAACCAATGGTTTGTACAGCCGGACACAGACCATTTTTCTAATGAATTTTTAAAATCATATACAGTAGACTCTCCTATAACGCGAGTTTTTACAACGCGATAAAAAAATTGCGACAAATTTATTTATACAACGCGAATTTTCGTATAACGTGTTATAAAATAAAACAATTTACCCTAACAACATTCGCGTTATACAAGTTTTATTTTGTACAACGCGAATTCCTATAACGCGATTTCATACAACAAGGAACACATTAATCGCGTTATAGGAGAGTCTACTGTATATAGTCTTTTAAGGATTGTTTAAAATTATATCAACCGTGGACTGACTCTGTGACATGTGTCAAAAAGAGAATATCAGGGGAGTCATGGTCAAATAAGATTTCTTCAGCACAAACATCAATAAATATATAAAAGAAGGTAGAGGGTCAGTGACTTGAGGATTCCTGTGAATATTTCTCTTATTTTAAAAGGCACATCTTTGACTCTGTTTTTTTAAGTTCTTTTAGTTCTCTTATCATCCCCCAGAATTATTTGTTTTCTTCTTGTAGAGGAGGACACCCAAGGCGCTCTCCCATCTAAAATGTTCATATTAGTGGTCAGGATAATTTGTTTTTAATATCAACACCTGACATTTTTATTTTTTCCCATATACAGGGTGCTTCAAAAAATGTATACACACTTTGAACTTCCATAGAAAATTTATTTACCGTTCTACAAAGTTAAATTTCAGGAAAATAGAAAACTGAAAGTCCAATATAAATGAAACATAAATAACAAATGTTAATACTGTTCAAATTGGTGACCTGCAGCATCAATACAATTCTGAGTACGAGTCACCACAGATTCTGTACATCGTATCAAAACGTCCAATGAGATTTCTCTACACACTGCTTGAATCTCATTCCAAAGAATGTCCAGGTTACGTGGTTTACGTTTGTACACCCCATCTTTTACTGTGCCCCACAAGAAGAAATCCAGTGGTGTAAGGTCTGGAGAGCGTGCTGGAAACTCGATTGGCCCCCTGCGTCCTATCCACTGGCCCGACAAATTTTGATCCAGCACGCTCTCCAGACCTTACACCACTGGATTTCTTCTTGTGGGGCACAGTAAAAGATGGGGTGTACAAACCTAAACCACGTAACCTAGACATTCTTTGGAATGAGATTCAAGCAGTGTGTAGAGAAATCTCATTGGACGTTTTGATACGATGTACAGAATCTGTGGTGACTCGTACTCAGAATTGTATTGATGCTGCAGGTCACCAATTTGAAAAGTATTAACATTTGTTATTTATGTTTTCTATTTTCCTTAAATTTAACTTTGTAGAACGGTAAATAAATTTTCTATGGAAGTTCAAAGTGTGAATACATTTTTTTTAAGCACCCTGTATATATTGTAACGTAGAAAATCAGGAAAGACAAACTTCAGGATGACACAGCAATTTATTTAAGGCACTAACTAAATCAATATTTATAAGATACAAGATGAGAAATGAGGGAAGATTCCAGAGTGTAGCTAAAACATTTTAAAATAATAATAATCTGTATATATAATACATACCTTTCTACAATATATAATGGAAACTCACTGTTGGGGGGGAGTCTGTCACTGGAATTTGGCAATTTTATCAAGATAGTCACTCACCTGCTAGGTTGTTCATGAGAGGTGTAAGAGAAGACATATTGATGGTTGTTCCTTCATGAGAGGGTGTCATCTCTAATGTTCCAACAGAGGTGGGCTGTCAACTCAAATTATAGGGTGGAATATGATCATGCACAATTAGTATTATCTATATATATAAAAATCAACAACAACAAAGCCTTTATTTAGGGCCTCTCGCCCTATACAGGATTCGCCAGTTCACAAGGGATGGGGAGAACACTGTGTGGCCTTTTTCCGGGATATAGTCTTGTGGAATCCAAATATCGCCATCGCTATATACCTATTCTTTGATATTTCATTAATTAGTGCCGGAAATGAAGGACAAAGTTGCCCCGTTTTATCATTTAGTTTTTGTCTTTCCTCAGACAGAGCAGCACAGTCAAATAGGTAGTGCAACATCTCCGTTGTTATTCCTGATCCACAGAAAGGGCATTTCAGGTCTTCACGCCTCAATAAAATCAGATGATGTTCTCTGAAAAAAATTGAAAGGGTTCTAAATTGTGCGATTAATCTGATGACAGGAAAAGGGAGTTCACTTAAGAAATATTCTTCTATATATAAAAATCAATGTTTGTATGTTTGTATGTCCGGTATACAAATTTGCAGTAGTTCACTAATTCAAACCAAAATTTCCATACATAGGTAAAAAAAATACGGGGAAGACAATAGGCTATTTTAAAAAATATATAAATCAATTATTAAAACTATATATTCAAATTATTCTACTTAGCTCAAGAACAGCGCCCTCTATCAAAGATTAGATTAAATTATGCTGATGCAAACAAATAGATAATGTGCTAATAACAAACAATTATTAAAAAAATCTTATCTAAATATATATCACTCGGGTAGATATGCACACGGGTCAATCCCGGGGCAAAGCCCAGGTCACAAGGTAATAAGACCAAATCCAAATAAATAAATAAATAGTGTGTGATGTTTTGGTAACTGCGTTGGTACCATCTTCCGACATAAGTGCTGAATGAATTCTAAGAATAATATTCTGTGTTTTTCAGAAAACTTATCTTCTTATCTGCTATCTTGTTTACACACTTGTTAACAGTAACTATTTAAAACATGTTGTGGTATTTTTTCTCATTCAGCATTTTTGTCTGAAGATAGTAAGAATGCTGTTACTGAAACGTCACAGACTATTTATTTATTTGGTCTTATTACCTTGTGAAGGTAAAATATGTTAGCTATGGTCTCAACTGGCAGGAATTAAAACCTAGGTCCGAAGCCTGCATTGAAGATTTATTTTTTAAATTGATTAATCAAGTTTACACACAATACCATCACAACTATTCGGAAGATGACCAACTTCTGCGATGTGTACAATGGAATTGTTTAAAATTCTTCGGCCACATCTCGCGAGGCAGGGGGATGGAGTACACCATACTGAACAGAAAGACAGTTGGCCACAACGTTGGATCGCGAATAAAATGATATTATATATACACCCATTATACTAGCCATGAGTATGGGTTTATGAATGCTTTTCCTGTAAGTGTATCAAATTGTCTACATATGTAGGCTTTGCCACAAAGCTCAAATTTAGTTACATATTTAAAACATGCAAAAATCGGTATATGATTGAAGCTTTTTTTTTTTTTAAGTTGTTATATATACACTCATTGCCAAAAATAAAGGAAGTTGTGCCTTTTAGGATGTATATCAGAATTCAAACACTAACTTTAATAAACAAGGTAATAAGACCAAATCCATATAAATAAATAGTGTTTTACGTTTCGGTAACAGCGTTGTGCCTTACCAGAAACTAACTTTGATATTTGATACACAGTGATCTTTATTGAAGACACATGAAATAGTCAAGTGTGAAAAAAATTGTCTATGTCTCCTTTAAAAAATAGACGATTGATGACATCAAAATATGAAACTACCTCAAGTTTTGTCCATGAATGTACTTCCATGACTCCTGATTCTTGCGTGCACAAGTCCAGCAGTAAGAAAACAAACCAGGCTTTGGAAACTGGCAAGTGTAAAAATCGATATGCCTTTTCATTTGTAGTTATGGCTTAATAGCATGCAGTCTATAACCTACCCATGGCTTGTACATGGCTTTGAATACCCACTTGAGACAATAACAAAATCTACCCCAATTGCCCAAAAATGTAGCTTGGCACCTACAGCTCCAGAACACATTTTGGCTTGTATTAGATGTACTAAACAGGACTTTTGGGAGAGGCTGCTGCTTATCATAAAACAGCTCGAGGAGCATGAACTCATGGTATTCGAGTAATCTTTAAACAAGGGGATAAGAAACAATAACAAATAAACACAAAATAAAAATTACCTTTTGTTTATAGCTCTTGTTTCAGATAAATTCCACAAAATGACAATTCATATCCCCATAATGTTTTTTGGAAGAGTCCTGTGGGTGAAAGTTTTCACAGCTCTATAGTATCATTAAATATCTTCACCAGGAATTCTCCCCTTTATAGCAGACTATATAAATATTCTTTAAATGATTTCAAAAGTTGAAATGATAAAGCACAATTTGGATTATAGATTATAATAAAAGAAAATAAGACCTAATCCAAATAATTTATTAGTGTGTGACGTTTTGCTAACAAGATTCGTCACCATCATCAGACAAAAGAATAAATGAGAAAAAATATCACAGCAAGTTCTTAAATAGTATTGTTATAGTGTTTAAACAAGATAACAGATAAGGAAAAATAGTTTTTTTAAGTCAACTTGAAATATTCTTCTTAGAATTAAAAGTGGATTTTTTATTTTTTTAAATATAATTAAAGGCATAAATATCATTTATATTTTCCCTTTCTTTCATTCTATTAATGTTGTTGCCGAAACGTCACACACTAATAAATTATTTGGATTAGGTCTTATTTTCTTTTATTAAAAGTTGAAATATATCATTCAGGATAATTGTGTGCAATAAGTTTCTTAAAAGGATTTAAAAGCGCGAATGTTTCTTTTATACATAAAATGAACTTCTACTGTCCTTACTGCGATGATAAAATATATTGGGAGGGCTTGGCTCATCAGTGGTGAACCCTCCCAGCAGTTTCGCCAATTTGATCCACCAGACCGCTTCTCAGAGCTCTAATACTGTATTGGATCATTCTGCCTTTATATGCTACACTGAAGGATGGAATCTTAGAAATGGTTTTCAAGTAAACTATGGACATAAGCTTATAGGACAGTAGAATTACATTCATAGAAGTTCGTTTTATGTATAAAAGAAACATTCGTGCTTTTAAATCCTTTTATTTTATATATATATATATAGATGGTGCGTTATTGCTTTGTGTTAATTTATGCCTAACTGGCCTTGTCTTTATAGTTTCCTGAAGAGCATTGCTCGATGCAAACATTTGAATATAATGCTACTGTCCTATAAGCTTATGTCCATAGTTTACTTGAAAACCATTTCTAAGATTCCATCCTTCAGTGTAGCATATAAAAGCAGAATGATCCAATACAGTATTAGAGCTCTGAGAAGTGGTCTGGTGGATTAAATTGGCGAAACCGCTGGGAGGGTTCACCACTGATGAGCCAAGCCCTCCCAATATTTTTTTCATCGCAGTAAGGACAGTAGAAGTTCGTATTATGTATAAAAGAAACATTCGCGCTTTAAATCCTTTTATTTTATATTGTTGTGTGTCAACAAGCAACCGACCGGAAATACACGTGACCGTTACAAAATTATCTTAAATTTTGTTTATTTTATTTATTTATCAGAGAAACGGCACCACAGAGATAACAGGCACAAGTTGTATTTGACCACGGACCACCGTTTTCGCGGAATGCTTACAAATACAACGTGCCAGTTATCGTTGGACCTTCGTGCTATTTATTTATTTATTTTTTTTCTTTTTATCCTTGCCCGGCGAACGAAAGATGTCTTGTACCAGATCTAACCCTCCCAACGGCTATACCGCAGAGAATCGGACCTCAACAACCCTCCAGAACCGGACCACAAGCCCAGCCCTGGAACGGGCCATGGTGACCATAGCCCACCAGGACAATGTACTGCAACCTACCAATAAATTGAGTTTTATATCCCCACTTCAGCCTCATCACATGGTGGAGAGCAGTGTCGGCCCAGCACCTCAAGCAGCGAACATAAATATCGGCTACGGAGAGACGCCGTGTTTCAACCCGGAGGAGGAAGACATCGAGGACTACGTAGGGGAATTCAAGACGTGGCTGACGGCGAGCAACATACCGAAGGGAGACTGGACAAAGGCCCTAGTACGGCGGCTTCCACTTGACGGCCGCGAATTCATCAAGTGCAGGTTTGACCCTTCAGCCGCACTTGAAGACGTCCTGGAAGCGCTGAAGCTTTGCTACCCAAGGCCGGGCACGTAGTAGGGGTATCGAATTAAAGAAAATGAGACGGCCCCAGTCCACGGAAGATACGGGGAAATACCTGATGAACCTGATTACGGCCCACGCGACGGCAGGTGAGTTTTCGCCGTTTAATTCAAGCAAGGAGGCATTGTGGGCATTGGCTCCAAAAGACTGCCTACTACTGGCAGCCTCGTGGAGTACCACGCGGAACCCAGAAGAGGCCGACTTCCTACAGGCGGCGAAATTCCTCGACGAGACGAATAAATGGAACAAGGAACGGACGGAGGCAGGTACAACGACGAGTTGGGAAACAACTACGAGGACGGCGGAAGAGTGGGAACAAAAACAAGGACGAAATCCAAGGACCGAAACGCCCATGGAAAAAGCAAGAAGATTTATGCTACCGGACGGGACGCCAAGATGCTTCACTTGTTACCGGACGGGGCACAAACACTGGGATTGCCCGAAAAGGAGGCCACGTGGTAAGTACAATTTTGCCTCTAATCCTGTGGTGGAAGTTTCAAACAGTGTAGAGAGCGTACCACGTGTATTTTCCGAGGTTACTGGTAACACCAATCGCATAATCTTCAGGGTAAAAGGACAACCGGGGGTTAACGAGAAACAGACATTAAATAAGGTACCAATAGAAAAATCCACTTTAGAAATAGGGGGTACAGCAATGGAAAAATTCCGTTGGACAGGTATGACAAATTTCTGTTTAATCACGCATATCAATGAGACACATGTAGGCAAACTGATTTTCGATTCAGGGGCAAATGTTAGCTGCATAGACGAAGGAATAGCCAACGCACTAGGATGTGCTAGAATGCCTTCAAAATTACTTATACGGGGAATAAGTGGGTCAGTAGTCTCGAACACGTGCACATACTTGGAGGTCAACATTGATGGTTTCGACATATGTGGCAGGTTCACCATAATTCCAGGAAACGGGGAAAAGATTATTTTCGGCGTCGATATTCTAACAAACTATCATTGCAAAATTATGTTTAGAGACGAATCGGTAGAATTGTATAGGCCAAAAATAGGCAGGGACGACCACGTGGTAGAACTAAACGAAGAATGGGAACTCGAGAGGTTAGGCACAATTACGAGCGATCGGAAAAACCCCAAACAAAAGTACTGCATACTAGACGACCTTGAAATTGCACCACGTTGTAAAACGAGGGTTAAGTTAAAAGGGCCAACAGTAATGGCGGGCATTTTAGAACCCCACCCCGACTGCGTAAGAAGAACGGGGCTACTAATACCATCAGTACACGTTTCCGAAACGGTATCCGAGATATTCATTGATATCATAAATACTAGGAACGAGCCGGTGCGGTTGGTAGCAAACTCGTGCTTGTTACGATCCGGCGGGGAAATAGCGAATGTTTCTTTCCTAAGTGAACAGGTGGGATACAGTACGACGGCCACGTGCAAATACGAACCACAGAAGTTCGATATAAACCCGGAGCTATCGGACAGCGAAAAAATCGACGTACTGGACGTATTGTACAGGTATCGGGAACTTTTCTCAGAAGAGTGGAATAAGGCGGCAGATATCGAACCGTACCACATTAAACTTAAAGCGAACACGGAACCAATTAGACAAAAAGCCTATCGCCGCAGTCCTAAGGAACGTGATATTATAGAGGAACAGGTTAAAGAAATGTGTGAAAAAGGAGTTATTAGGAAATCAACATCTCCATGGGCGAGCCCGGTCGTTTTGGTTAAAAAATCAGACGGATCCTATAGATTTTGTGTGGACTATAGAAAAGTTAACAACGTAACCGAAAAATTCTCATATCCATTACCGGATATCACCGACTGCCTGGACCGTTTAGCGGGAATGAAGTATTTCTCGCACACGGATTTTGTTAGCGGTTATTGGCAGTGTCCACTGGACGAAACAAGCAAGCCAATTACAGCGTTCACGACAGGTAACGGGTTGTACGAGTTTCAAGTGTTACCCTTTGGTTTAACCGGGGCACCGGGTCATTTCGAAAGAATCATGGATACACTGTTAGCTGAATTGAAATGGTCCGAGTGTATGGTTTATCTAGATGACGTCATCGTGTACGGAAGAGACATACGTGAACACAACGTGCGGTTAACAAATGTTCTAGAATGTTTCCGCGGGGCAGGCTTATCCCTAAAACCATCAAAATGTAGATTCGCCTACCAAAAGTTACCAATTTTGGGACACGTGGTATCGGAAAACGGCGTAGAACCGGCTACTGATAAGATCGAGGCGGTTAAGGAATTTCCGATTCCGAAAAATGTCAAGCAAGTTCGTTCGTTTCTGGGACTTTGCGGCTATTATCGCCGTTTCATAAAAAACTTTTCAAAGATAAGCAAACCGCTGACGTGTTTAACGGAAAAAGATAAGAAATTCGTGATAGGTCCGGCCGAAATAGAAGCTTTCGAAACCTTAAAAAAAAAATTGACTGAGGAGCCAATTCTAGCACACTTCAACCCAGACGCTAGAATAGAAATACATACGGACGCATCAATCGTGGGATTAGGCGCGGTGCTAATGCAACCGGACAATGACGGGTTTTTGCACCCGATCCACTACTTGTCGAGAACGACATCGAAACACGAGAGTAAATATGGTATCTCAGAACTAGAGTGTTTAGCAATAGTCTGGGCTCTACAAAAGTTACGGCCGTACATCTTCAGGAGAGAATTCAAAGTCGTAACCGACCATAGCGCGTTAACGTGGCTAGCTAACGTACGTGACCCGTGCTCAAGACTTACTAGATGGGGGTTAAAACTCATGGAGCACGACTTTGAAATAGTCCACCGCGCAGGGAGGAAGAACGTTGCACCGGACGCACTCTCACGCAACCCGTTCCACAAAAACGATACGAACGTCGAAGACAACTTCAACGATTTAACGGCATGCACAGTACGGATCGACGAAAACGGACAAAAGGAAGACACGTTTTGCCGCGATATTACCGGGAAACTACCAGACGCTAAAACACGGGACGAATATAAAAAAATAAACGGGATCCTTTATAAAAAGAACCATGCAACACAAGGTAACCAATGGTTGGTCGTAGCACCAAAGCAAAGCGTATCCGAAATAATGAAAACAGCGCACGATATACCCGAGGCAGGACACATGGGGGTAGCGAAGACGGTCCACCGTATTAAGCAACGGTTCTACTGGAAAGGTCTGGAAGAAGACGTGCGGAAATACGTTCGGTCGTGCAAAGTGTGCCAGGCCTTCAAGCCACAGAGGTTCAAACCCGCAGCCCCGCTAGAACCGTTACCACCAGCAACAGACATCTGGGAACGAGTGGGAATAGACCACCAAGGTCCTTTAAAAAAATCGGTAGAAGGCTACGAACACATTCTAACGATCGTAGACCATTTTAGTAAATACGCACTCGCAATCCCGGTAAAAGATACAAAGGCGGAAACCACGTGCAACGCACTCTCAGACAATCTGCTCTACCATTTTGGTACTCCGAAATGCATAATATCCGATCAAGGCAAATCTTTCGATTCGAGTACTTTTAGAGACTTTACACGGTTGTACGGGATTAAACATATTATGGCTTCCGCGGCACACCCGCAAACAAACGGCTTATGCGAAAAACTCAACGGCATCATAAAAAACGGCATCAGAGTTTATCTCGAGGACGATCACGCCGAATGGCCGAGATTCGTAAAAACGGCGACGTTTGCGTATAACTCGTCCATTCAGTCGTCGACACAGGTGACACCGCATAAGTTGATATTTGGCGTAGAACCGAGGACGTCCCTAGACGTAGGACTACCAACCGTCGACGAGCCAGTAAAAACTTACGACGAATACGTGACCAACCGCATTTTAGAAAACGAGAGATTAAAGAAAATTGCCGACGAAAACTACCGAGACCGGACAATGATGACGAAGTGTCAGTATGACCTTGCGAACCGTGACCGCTTCCGGAAGTTTGAAGTGGGCGACCTGGTACTACTGGAGTCGTCCCGCAGGAAACCAGGGAAAACGGAGAAATTTCTACCGAAATACGTAGGACCGTACGTAATAACGGATAGAATCAAGGAAACGACATATAGGTTACGACCACAGGACGGACGCAACGAAAATAGTAGGCGCCAGAGCACGTTAGCACACGTGTCGAGACTTAAGGAATTTTTAGAGAGATAACGGCGACTCGAGGGACCGAGTCTAAGATAAGAGGGGGGGTGGTGTTGTGTGTCAACAAGCAACCGACCGGAAATACACGTGACCGTTACAAAATTATCTTAAATTTTGTTTATTTTATTTATTTATCAGAGAAACGGCACCACAGAGATAACAGGCACAAGTTGTATTTGACCACGGACCACCGTTTTCGCGGAATGCTTACAAATACAACGTGCCAGTTATCGTTGGACCTTCGTGCTATTTATTTATTTTTTTTTTTTTTTCTTTTTATCCTTGCCCGGCGAACGAAAGATGTCTTGTACCAGATCTAACCCTCCCAACGGCTATACCGCAGAGAATCGGACCTCAACAACCCTCCAGAACCGGACCACAAGCCCAGCCCTGGAACGGGCCATGGTGACCATAGCCCACCAGGACAATGTACTGCAACCTACCAATAAATTGAGTTTTATATCCCCACTTCAGCCTCATCAATATGTATAGATGGCGCGTTATTGCTTTGTATTAAGAAAATAAGACCAAATCCAAATAAATTAATAATGTGTGACGGTGACAACGCTATTGCCAAAATGTCACACTATTTATGTCTTATTTTCTTGTAGTTATAATCTATAATCCAAATTGTGCTTTAATAAAGAAAATTATTATAATTATCCTGAATGATATATTGTGTATGAACAAACAACAGTCAAACACAATATTAAAGCAGCATGGCCTTTCCCATATCTTACCATTGCAGTAAGGGCCAATTGGGAAAATTGTTTACTTTTTAAAAAGAAGGATACATGTATAGTTTGAATTTTTTTAATATCCATTTTTAATGCTATGTAATGCCTGGTGAGTTTTTTTTTTTCTCAAAAATGTTAATTATATCCAAATAATGTTTAAAGTAGAGTTTATAAAAATGTTGGGGCAGCTTCTACACCATTCAACTTCACACATATAGAAGCAAATCAATTTCAATAATTATACCCTAATCTTACTCAATACCCAAGTCTTAATTTTTCTAAACTTTTTTTTTCTTCCGAGAATACAGTGAAACTCCTCTATAGTGAACCCCAATGGGATAGAGTTTTTGGTTCGTTATAGCCAAAAGGTTTGGCTATTTTTTAAACCATATAAATTTAAAAAGACAGTCATACGCACAGGAAAAGGCTGCCTCTTAATAGTGGTCACTTTGTTTTAATTCCCTAAATTGACCTATTTCCTTACATTAATACTGAATATCAAAAGAAGTCATGTGATGATAGGTTCTTTTCATTAGCATATATGTACCTGTCTAATTTAAAAATCAAGACAGTAGTTTTATTAATTATATATGCAAAGATATAAAATAATTTAAAACATTTTTATCATATTATATAATGCAGTAAAACCTCCATGAGAAGACAGCTCTACAAAGGACAGTTATCATTTGCAAAAATTACCATTATTTAGCAATTCTCCAGTAAGAGAACACCTCGCCCTAAAGGAGAATTTAATTCTGCAACTAGGTGTCCTTTACAGGAAGGTTCTACTGTACAAGGTTTACTTGAAAAAATGGCTCTGACACCTTGTTGCTTCAAAGCACTCTTCAAGCATTGCACTATTCCAATAAAGTTGTTTTCTTCTATGTTTCCACATATTCTTCTTAAGTCTAGATTTTGTTTTTTGTCATGCAAACCATTGCTGGCTTTAAAATTACCATAGTGCATAAAAATAATTTGTGTTGCTTCACAGGCCAGTTTATTTGGATGTTTTTTTAGCCCAACACATGATTGAAGTTGATTTCTCTTTGTAACAATATTAATAGCCTTCTATTTTATATCTATAAAAATCTCTTATAATAGAGAAGATATATTTTCTTATTTTAACATGTTCTGAAATTTTGTTGTTTCACTTTGAAAACAGCCTTTTTTTTTAGTAATAACCTTTTTATATTCATCCTGGAAAAAAAAAGTGCCCCATATAGAAAGGAAGACAAGGTTTAAAAAGGAAATTAGCCAAATGCGTGCCAGTAAGGGAGTTGTCATATGATCCCAATAACAACTCCTGCAGTCACATTTGGAGGATTTGAAAACATCTTGTTGCACCTGTCTGATATCTTTTATTTTGTATTCTGGTCCATCAGACACCAGATATGAAAGGCTTAAAAGATAATCTAAAATTGGAGGTTGAAAACTAGCTAGTAAAACTAGGGTTTTAGGCCATCTCTAACCTCAGGTGGCAGGAATTCTTGCCAACACATGAGGCTCTTCCTTTGAGATAAAGGCTTACATTCTGGAAGTTTATTGTAATTATGTCTTTCCACCACCACATCTTTAGTGTTGGCATTTTAACAGCTTTTTAAAAAGTTTTTAAAAGTAGTTTAAGAGGACATAAAAAGCAATTATTGCAAGCAATGCCACCATTTGTGTTTGTCAAAAATGAATTCTTTGCAGCAATTATATTAAACTTTTAATGAAATCTACTTAGGACAAATTGCAAAGCTACTCTTTTTCAAGAATATAAAATTAAAAATTCAACTAAGACTGTGTATGGTATTAGTTTATAATAAAGCATGTCAAAGGCTACTGCACACAGCAGCTGTTACAATACAAGGCAAGGTATTACACAACAAAGTCTCAGTCCCCAAGAGTCATTTGCCCCAGTCCCTCAAATAAGGGGTTGTATAAAAGATTTAAAAAAACAATTCAAAAGAAGCCCTCTTTATTTAGAAAGAATAAAAAAGGTTCCTTTAATCCAAGCTGCGGAGACAGCGCTGGTTGTCTTTCCAGACCTGGAGGGGTCCGTTCTTGCTGTAGTACTTGACATTGATGCCATCGGGCAAGAGTACTCCCGACTGCCTCATCTCCTTGTACTCCTCCTGATCCCACTTGGTGAATCCCCACTTCTTGGAGACATACAGCTTCTGACGGCCTGGGAACTTGAACTTGGCTCTACGGAAAGCTTCCAGAACATGCTCCTTGTTGGAATCCTTGGTCCTCACAGACATGATGATCTGGCCGATCCTCACCCGAGCCACAGTACCCAAGGGCTTGCCATAGGCACCCCTCATTCCAGTCTGGAGCCTATCAGCTCCGGCACAGGACAACATCTTGTTGATACGCAGCACGTGGAAGGGGTGGACTCGGATTCGAATGTGGAAGGAATCCTTACCACACATCTTCACCATGTACTTGTTGGCACAGATACGGCCAGCTTCCAGGGCCTCAGAGGAGATCTGTTCAAACTCCCCAGACACCATGTGTACACACAGAGGGAACTCATCCACGGTGGCCTTCTTGCGCCCCAGATCAAAGATCCTGATCTTGGGGTCGGGCACACCACGACAGAACCTAGACTTGGGGTACGGCTTGTTCTTACAGTACCGGTAACATCTTGCCGGTCGACGACCCATCTTCCCTGTAACACCAACATGGATGAGAATCTAAATGAAGTAGATATTACAATCTTATATAAAATAGAATAAGGTGCAAGAAAAGGGGCAAACAACCTTCTCCATATACTTGTGTCGATATACATCCATATACATGTGTCGATATAAAACCTTATGTTACAATTGAAACCCATTTTCCATAAGTTCCAGTTACTTAAAATCAAGTACTTAGGCACTTTTCAAACCTTTTATTTTAAGCAGATTGACTAAATGCTAGTGACCAATAATATTTTGATTATGAAATTAGTTCTTAAAATTAAAGATACTTTCTTTGGCTAGTAAATCTTTTTATTATCTCGGCATCTCAACAAAAATCTTTTGTCCTCGTCAGAAGCGAACAAAAATTAAAACATTTGGCAAGGTATTAAAAATTATCATCAGTATCAGTTAAAAAATATGTAAACTAAATATTTAAGGACACACGGTAAAAGACCAAATCCCAATTGTATCTATAACCAAATTGTATATGTATTGATAACCAAATTGTACCTAATCGTTTCAATAAGAGCATGGATACTGTCGACCTGAAAGGCCAAGAATGAAGCACAAGTTCTAAGAACTATATCAATGCAAAGTTGTGAAAACATTTTTTGGTAATCTGTCACAGACATTTTTGACCTGATCTAACTTATTACATTATTTCAATGTTCAACCAAAATGAGCAATCCAATAACCTCTAGCCATGCTCAAATTTTAGGTCATTTCCATTCTGATAATTATAGGTAAATAATTGAGGTCCCATTTTAGTCGTTTTTATATTATGTGGAAAAAAATTCTGAAAGGCATATTTTTAATAATTATCCAACATAGGTAAAACCTTGATTGAAAAAATTCCTTTAACCACTATATTTAAAATTGAGGTCACAAAAGGGTAAAAAAGAAAAGAAAGCATGCAGATGTGGCAACACATTTATCCAATTTTATAACAAAAACCTTTATTAGAGACACTCGTCCCATACAGGATTCTCCCAGATAGGTAAACAGAAGTAAAGATAACAGTTATCTACGGAAAGTGGAGGATCTTTTTCATCAAGTTGGGTCACTTTTGTGTTACGCCTTTTGATTGTACTATTCTCTAGAATTTGTGAAAATACATTGGTATTGCTTTTCATTACTTTTGCTAATAAAACATTTGGCTAATTTTTTTCATAAGCATTCAATTTTATGTGGTTGACAAATGTTAAGAGTCTGTTCATATAAGGTTTACAACAGTGATTCTCAACCTTTTTTTTGTTGCGGCATTATTTTAAAGATTTGAAAATTTGGCGGCACAATTTTAGAATTTCGCGGCACACTTTTGCTAACTTGAATGCAAGAAAATTCAAATTATGTATCAATATTTCTATGCAAAATATAAGTAATATACATCTCTAACATTCAATTTGCTAATTTCGTTATTTTAAAAAGTAAAAAAATGAAAAAGAAAAAAAGAAAAACCAATACAAACGTGAACATAATCATATGACTAAAATTCGGCGGCACATTTTTAGAATTTCGCGGCACACAAAATTACCGCGGAACACTGGTTGAGAATCACTGCTCTAGAATTTGTGAAAATACATTGGTATTGCTTTTCATTACTTTTGCTAATAAAACATTTGGCAATATTTCTTCATAAGCATTCATTCAATTTTATGTGGTTGACAAATGTTAAAGAGTCTGTTCATATAAGGTTTACAAACTGAAATGTGGCAAACTTTTTAGTCAACTTTTGGTGACTTTTTTGGGCAAATATTATATAATTTGATCTGTTGGTGAATCACTCAAAGCACATATCTGGTAGCTTTCTTGTTCCTTTTCCCAACATCAATATCTTTTCTAATCCATTTGCTCTCATTATGTCTCCAAAGTAGGTCAGCCTTTGATTACATATTTGGGATTCTAACTATGGATCTACCAGATTTCATAAAGATTGAAGGATACCGTGAATAGCTTTCTCCATGTTAACATTTCAAAAGCTTCCACTTTTTTTTTTCTTCTTTTCTGCGAGTCCAGCTTTTATATCAATGTGACCACAGAAAATACCAATGCTTCTACAATTCTTTTGTCTTGTTGCTAACTAGCTAAAATATATTTTAAATATATATATTAGTAGTGTATATATTGCAGTTATACTGCTGCAATCATTTTCCAAAATGTTAATCTAGTTTCAAGATTTTATATATAACTATGCACAGTAATTTAGTTAGAAATCATCCCATACTATACATAAAATGCCAGTTTTCAAATACAACATGCTCTATTTTAATTTTATCAAAACCTTTCAACTTTGTGGGATATTTCACGGAAGCTTTGCAGGCTTACTTACTCTGGCATAAGTGTTTACAGGACCTTCAGTTTAGGGCTAGCAAATTAGCACATGCTTGTCTTGAGACCTCCCCCAACTTTGAAATGACACATGGCAGTTTAATTGTATTAGGCCTAATAGTACTTATATTTAGCAACACATGATCAATTTGTCAATGTCTTCTGTTCTAGTAAGAATATATATATATATATATATATATATATCAAGCAATTGAATTGAGACTAACTTTGATGGAAAACTACTTACAAAAATATTTACTTATAGATCCAAAGCTGAAACCATTTTATAAAAATCAATGATCTAAAAGATGGGAGAGTTTTTAGGCCTAAAATTTACTAAAAAACACATCAATTGTTTTTCAATGTTTTATACATTTTTCACATAAATACCATGCATGCATCAAATTTGTGTATAAGTTATATGAAAAATGAAGAGATTAATTAATTGTTATTATTAAAAACAAAGCAAAATATACACATATAGCTCAATTTGAATAGTAAACCTTTTTTCATAATTATGACAAAGAACCAAGGGTTATAACATTTTCAGGCAAAACACATTTGTTAAAAGGATATTATAGAATTGGTGTAGGTAAGGCGTTTAAAAATAACCTACTTTATGTGTTCAAGATTATATAATATTTGGTTTAATATTTTTGATTTATATTTTTTAAGGTCAGGAAATAATTTAAAAACGATTTCACGTTTAAGACTATCGATTTAGACGATATAAACACTTTATTTTTCATAAAATCCAATGTTACAAGGAAAATATATGCTTGGCACAAAGCTCTAGAAATTTTATTATAATATTTATAAAATATCTTATTTTATAAAAAGATAATGCATTTAAAATTAGGTATAAGCTAAATTCACACAAAAATAAATTTATTTTTGGTGGATTGAAATGGATCGGCTGCTTGTATCACGAGGATGTTTTTATGAATTGTCTAAAAGAAAGTCGCATCTTTCATTTAATGTATTGCTGCAGTAAATACAGAAGGCTCAAATGTTTTCCAGTATAAAAACCATATGTGCAAACGTTTATTGTAAAGAAATAATAATAAGCTAGATTCACTTACCTAAAATCGAAGAGCTTACGAATTTGCTTTCGTAAGCAACAAGAAATCTAAATAAAGGCAGGTGACCGAACTTTTATTTTAATTCATCATCAACTCTTCAATGAAAAATAATGGAAACACGTTTTTCTCAAGATATGTTGAAAAATTAATAATATTTATCAAAAGAATATAAAATGAATTTGAATTATAGTAAATATTTAAAATTTTTTGATATATTGAAGTGTTTGTATTTTTTTTTTAAATCAATAACATGGTTTATTTTAAAATTGTGTTTTGATTTGCTTAAATGAGTATGTGTGTTTGTGTTTATTTACAAAACTAAAATAAAATTTTTATTTTATTGTGTGAAAGATTTTATTTAACTTTATTTCATGTCTGTATGTCCACAAATTATGTGCTGATTACTATACTTACATATCTCTTACAATTTTAAATGCTCGCTTAATCCAACCAACAATGCAAGTTTACATATTTTCAGACTTCTGTGTGGTTGAGTGGCCGAAAATGAACTAATTTTTATATATAATTCTAAATACAATATACAATATAAATACAAATTTGTGAATGTGCATTATTTCAACTCTTATTGTTTATCTGGTTAACACGATTTCTGGAATGTAAAGAAATCACCAAATACCTGGGTTGACTTTCAGTACCCAAAAAATATTGTTTTATATGAAATAAAAGTTGAGGTACAATTCATGAGGTGGTGTCAAGCAAGTTTATTTCTTTTAAATTTTTCCAGAATGCTGGGTTTAGCTTCTTGGTTCCTAGAAGGATGGCTGCCTGAAATTCATTGGTTTTTGAAGGCTGAACAGAGGGGGGTGACAAGGATGGGGTCTATGGTTTGGTCTTTACTTTAGCAATGGGAGAATATTGGATCTTCTTTTAATATATTTGTCTAGTCTGCCTGAACATAATCATGACCTGTCAGGGTTTTTATTGATGTGAATTCATTCTTCATGTTAGGCAACACGGAAATCAATATCCTTTGAGTGACATCAAATCTCCTGAGATGTCTGGCAGGGTGATCTAAAATTTAAAGAGCTACATCCATTTTTCTGTGAGAGATGTCTTCTGGCATGCAACACTTCTTTGGAGGATAGCGAAAGACAATGTGGCAAGTTATTTAGCTGCAAGTTTTTTTCCCACGATGCCACTGAAGCCTTTGAGCCAGCAGAGTTGTACATTTGGCGATACAGTAGGTTGGAGATCATTTCAGCAACAATAATAAATATTTTGGTATAGGGAGGTTTTTGAATTTTTGTAATCTTCAATTTTTACTTTAGTATTTTTCTTGTCCGCTAGCGGAAATGTTTATATATATATATAACAATAAATATTACATTTAGGAAAGCGTCCTTTATTTAGAGTGTCCTCTAGCGAGAGCAAATTTTCAATGAAAAGGTAATTTTGGTGATTATAACTGTCCTTTGCTTAGAGGTGTCGTTAAGGAAGGTTCTCTATTGTATATATACACACACACAATATTTGTAATACTATATAATAAAGAATGAAGAATTTTAAATTTTAAAAATATTTTATCAATAGCGTTTAATTTTATTTAAATTAATTTTTACACTATGGTTATATATGCGTGGGAGCTCAAATTACAATAGTTATAGTATAAAACCTTTTCTTTTATCTTCAACTAGCTGAATGACCCAACGCCCGGTTTTACCGATTAAATGTGTTACAATTATAAATTGGCGCCGTGGATGTCACTCTTGTGAAACGTCCCGCTCCAAATTTGTGTCTGAGAAGCGATATTTTTATTGAAAGATGATCTGGCTTCGTGTCTTCTGCTTCGAGCAGAATGATTTTTTTTTTTAGAATTTTGTTCCTGAATACTAAAAATGAACTGGCTTCACCTGTGGTCTCTGCTCTTTGGAATTTTCCCCCCATATAATTTTGTATCTGATAATCAAATGATGATGCAGCAATATTGTCATCATCATTTTCTGACTAAAAAAAAACAACAACTATTTTTGCCCAAAACTTGTCAATTTCAATTTTTCTTGGCTAAAAATGCGACAAATATCCCTTCCATATTTTCTCTATGTTGAAGAAAGAACATGTCAAAAAGTTTGTATTGAATAAAAGAAACACTTTTGCCCAATCTTTTCACTTTAGGGTTATTATTGCAATGCTAAGTTCAGCTATAAATAAGCGCGCCTAGATAGATAATTATTTGAAAAATAATTTTTCAAAAGTTTTACCAAAATGCACTAAAAAGAAGAAATATTATTTTTTTTTTGCTATTGCCATTGAAAAATGATATTTTCTGAGTAAAAATAAAAACGGCTGGGAGAGAGATGATTATGAATTTCGAAAACTCATTGTGATTTAATATAAACAACTGTGTGTGTGTATGTGCGTGTGTGTGTGTGTGACCAACTTGGGTGGCCATCTGCTTCAAGGGTGTGTGTATGTGCGCGCGTGTGTGTGTGGAGAGAGAGAGAGAGATTGGCAAGAGTTTTTTTATTATTGAATTATTTAATGTTTTATGTTATTAACATCAAGCATTAGCACGCCTTTATTATAAGAAATATGAATTATTTTTGACGCGTATTATTCTTTATGAATTAAAACATGTCAATGGTGATCTTGTAAAATAAAAATTTAACTATCGTGATTGATTCTACTGGTTGTTCAGAATGAAGTATTTTTCAAATCATATTACTTTATATTCTGAAAATAGAGCAATCCATATTGTTATATTTGTTCATAAAGGGCACATCTTGGATTAATCTTTTTCAAGATGGCCGTTTAGCCTATTGAAATATCGGGAAATAAAAGATTATTTATTACTTTATATATAAAGAAATTTGTTATTTAAACATGATCATTGATTTTTTTTCAAGTAAAGCATATCACACTTTAAATTTTCGGTAATTAAGCAGTTTACATATTATTAACATGAGTATACAAGTGATGACACAAATAAAATGATGATGATAAAACACAAGAAAACAAAATAAAGAATATTCTGCTGCCACATAAAAAAAAAAAGAAATTTCCTATTCTCTCAAATTTATCTTGAAAAGTCAAATATTGATCATGGAGAAACTTTTATATGATAATTTAAAATTATTATCATTTTTAATATTCTATATCCTCTTATAGCAAAGAAATCAATTAATTAATAAATTGTACAGATCAAAATAATCATTTTTGTTTCCAGTTCCAGATCAAATCAGCTGTCTATTCTTGTGTTCCCAGGTTACACCTTTACTTCATATAAGTCGATTTGATGTATTAAATTATTCAGATTATGCTCTAATGTGGCATACTGTGTAATTGATTAGAAATAGCTACCATGGTTATAGGCAGCATTCAATGGCAATAAAAAATCATATAGAATAAGATAAAAATAGATCTAAATTATTTTAATATATAGGGTACATAGCTTAAATTTGTTATAAAATGATGAAATGGTAAGCACAAATTGTGACATATGTTATTATCTTTTAAGCACCAGTGCTAACATGAATACTTCAATTTACAAAGTTTTTGGAGAAAAATTATCCTTTTGTGCAAGAGGAAGATGTTCACAAAACAAAAATATCTTTAGTTTTAAAATTTGAAATTCTTTTAGCATTCTGCGAATGAAGCTTATTTCTTTATAATGTCATTTAAAAATGATAAAAAGGCACTTCAATTTTCATTTCGAATTAGAGGAAGACATTCTGCAGTATCAATTTGTGTAAATAAAATCCAATTAAATCTGTTTGTGTTGACAAAGCGACCACAAAAAAAAAAACAAAAAAAAACAACAAAAAAAAAAAAAAAAAACACTAGGCATCAGCGTTTGCATCGATTTTGATAATTATGATGATTTTTCTTTATATAATTTGTAATATTTTTATTTATAAAAATTTTAACCGGATTAATATTTTTTAGCGATCAGAGGTGTTATATTAATATAATAATGGTTGTTAACATTGGCTTTTTTATCTGAAAAACATTTTTTCAAACATATATTCATATAGGCTATTTATTGCGGGCATGGAGCTCTCTCTCCAAAATATTTTAAATATTAGTATAATATGTATATATCATCGTGAGATGAATTATTTATTACCTTTTCTAGAAATACGTTTTATATAATTATATATGTCCATGTGACAGAGAGTGTTAACGATATATCAAAACCATACAATAAATATTAAAAACTTTTTTCTTGTTCCAAAATCACCCTATTAGGTACCGCTCAACAAGAGCAACCTAGTTTATGATAATTGAAACAATGGATAATATGTGAAGGTTATTCACATATTAAACAAAATGTTAACGCAGGATTCGATCCCAGTTCATGGGTGTCGGGAATCGAGGGTGTTACCCACTCGTCCATTGTCTCTTATAATATTTAAAACAAAAATAAAATAGGAATTTTAGATATTATTCCATAACTGATAGCAAACAATGTTTATGCACCATCATGCTTACTACATTATTCTAGGTGTCTATTGATTCCCTAACTCAAAGCCTGGGTAGTTGGTGACTTTGTACGCTCCAGGAACATGGGTTAAATAACTCTTCTTCTTTCTTATCTCCACTCAATCATATTAGGGCAGTGATTCTCAACCTTTTTTTTGTTGCGGCATTATTTTAAAGATTTGAAAATTTGGCGGCACAATTTTAGAATTTCGCGGCACACTTTTGCTAACTTGAATGCAAGAAAATTCAAATTATGTATCAATATTTCTATGCAAAATATAAGTAATATACATCTCTAACATTCAATTTGCTAATTTCGTTATTTTAAAAAGTAAAAAAATGAAAAAGAAAAAAAGAAAAACCAATACAAACGTGAACATAATCATATGACTAAAATTCGGCGGCACATTTTTAGAATTTCGCGGCACACAAAATTACCGCGGCACATTGGTTGAGAATCACTGTATTAGGGTATCAAGCTTGTAGAACTTGTTGATGGTGTCTGCTGGGGATGAGCCAATACAGTCAATGATTGGGTTTTTGATATTCGTTATGACTGGGTGAAGTAGAATGCGTCTGTCTTTATCATTAAGACTGGGAGCACTACTCAGTAGCAGGCCGACTTAGCTAAAAAAAAAAAAAAAAAGGCCGCCTCTGACATGAGAAACAGACGCTATGTGTTCCTAACATGGAGTTCAGACGCTGCTCATCATGTATCCCTGGATCAGGAGCTCATACAGGGTACTATCAGCTGGGCCAGCTGAGCCCAGGTTTTTTAGCGAGCTTGTTACTGCTCCCCCTCCTTATTTTTCATCCGGGCTTGGGACCGGGCAAAAGCAGAGTTAAAAAACGTCGTAACAACATAATTAGAGATAAAAATTTACTTACTCCTTTAAGAAGGGCTCCAAGACCCGAAAGCTTGAGTTAATTAAATTATATTTCTGCAAGACACTCTCACAATGGCCCCAGGGAAAAAAAAATAGAAATTCTAAATTCTATCCATGTTACATGCACTTCCATTTAGATTTTCAAAATAAAATAATATGTTAATATAAAACAATAACGGGCCATATATACATAGGAAATAAAAACATTAAGATGTGAATGTTTCTTTCACACACAAACCAAACTTCTACTATCCTTACTGCGATAAAAAAAAAATATATATATTGTGGGAGAGCATGGCTCATCAGTGGTGAACCCTCCCAGCGGTTTCGCTAATTTAATCCACCAGACCGTTTCTAAGAGCTCTAATACTGTATTTGACGATTCTATTTATATATGCTACACTGAAGGGTGGAATCTCAGAAATGGTATTGAAGCAAACTATGCACATAAGGTTTTAGGACAGTAGAATTACATATAAATATTTGCATCGAGCAATGATCTTCCACAAACCACAAGGACAAGACCAGTTAGGTATAAATTAATATAAAGAAATAACGCGCCATCTATATATTGGAAATGGAAACATTAAGACACGAATATTGCCGTTCCTTCGAAACTATTATAGACGCGTATGATTCTTTTTACAAATTAAGCCATTTTCTACTGCCCTTACTGCAATGGAAAAATTAATGGGAGAGCCTGGTTCATTAGTGGTGAACCCTCCCAGCGGTTTAGCCAGTTTAATATACCATACCGCTGTTATATTGAATTTTTCGATTTTATTTTTATACTGATATTTATGTTAGACTCTTGGAATGGGTATTTTAGATTAACTATGGACATAAGCTTTGAGGACAGTAGAAATACATACAATTATAAATATATAATATGCTTCGAGCAATCGCTCTTTCGCAAATATCAAATTGAGTCTTTTATTAGAACAATTATTATATGACTAGACGAAAGGCCCGGGCAACGCCCGGGGTTTACCCGAGTGCGAATATATTTTAAAAACGTTGTCTTGGGTGGTCGCTATTGACAGGGTGGTCTGTATAGACAGGTGGATGTATCACACAGCTGATAACAGGGTTGTCTAGAGTGGTCGCTATAGACAGGGTGGTCTGTATAGACAGGTGGATGTATCACACTGCTGATAACAGGGTTGCCTAGGGTGACCGCTATAGACAGGGTGGTCTGTATAGACAGGTGAATGTAACACACTGATGATAACAGGGTTGCCTAAGGTGACCGCTATAGACAGGGTGGTCTGTATAGACAGGCTGCTGATAACAGGGTTGTCTAGAGTGGTCGCTATAGTCAGGGTGGTCTGTATAGACAGGTGTATGTATCACACTGCTGTTAACAGGGTTGCCTAGAGTGACCGCTATAGACAGGGTGGTCTGTATAGACAGGTGAATTTAACACACAGCTGATAACAGGGTTGTCTAGAGTGGCCGCTATAGACAGGTGTATGTATCACACAGCTGATAACAGGGTTATCTTGAATGGCCGCTATATACAGGGTGGTCTGTATAGACAGGTGGATGTATCACACAGCTGATAACAGGGTTGTCTAGAGTGGTCGCTATAGACAGGGTGGTCTGTATAGACAGGTGGATGTATCACACAGCTGATAACAGGGCTATCTAGAATGGCCGCTATATACAGGGTGGTCTGTATAGACAGGTGGATGTATCACACAGCTGATAACAGGGTTGTCTAGAGTGGTCGCTATAGACAGGGTGGTCTGTATAGACAGGTGGATGTATCACACAGCTGATAACAGGGTTGTCTAGGGTGGTCGCTATAGACAGGGTGGTCTGTATAGACAGGTGGATGTACCACACAGCTGATAACAGGGTTGTCTAGAGTGGTCGCTATAGACAGGGTGGTCTGTATAGACAGGTGTATGTATCACCCAGCTGATAACAGGGTTGTCTAAGGTGACCGCTATAGACAGGGTGGTCTGTATAGACAGGTGGATGTAACACACTGCTGATAACAGGGTTGTCTAGAATGGCCGCTATAGACAGGTGTATGTATCGCACAGCTGATAACAGGGTTGTCTAGAGGGGGGCGGGCAGGGAGGTCACGTGTTTGCTGGCGGCCAATGGGCGCGCATTCTATCCGTGAGCTTCAGACAGACAGACAGACAGAATAAGGCAAATATATAAGTAGATACATTAGCGCGCCATGTTTGAAACTATTATAGACGCGTATGATGTGTTTTATGATCTCATGGATCATCTCGTTATTTTCCAAAGACAATCATATCCGATCTTTCAGAAAGGATGCTAGATATGTTTGTTATCAGTGTAGGCAAAGCTATTTAACACAGAGTTGTCCTATTATCTATTTGACCGCTGACTAGCTAACCAAGCGTAGCTCGGACTCCTGGTGTGTACAATAGCTCTTTAACTTCCACTGTATTATAGATAAAGAGAGGAATTTTTCTTGAAACAATCTTTTATCTGACATCTGATGTATATCGATGAGATAATAGCAATACCTATCTTATGTAAGACAGATGCAAAGAGTTTATTCGATGTTTACAGAGCAGTAGTGGTGTCTTGTCCATGGAGCAAATCAGATCGGTCCTTGCACTCTGATCACAATACTAACCAACAAAGGTGCCTTGTTCGTATGGATGTCCTCTTCTGGATTGATGTCTGCCATATGGCTGCAAGGATGGCCGGGCTACTGTATATGTGGTCCGGAGTGAGTTGGGTGTAAGCAGTAACAAAGGGAAAACAACAACCTAACATGATTTCTCCTTTCATTGTCTAGCTTTCTTTCGTCTCTCGCTTTCTAGGAATGGGCATTCTGTATACCAATCTCGTTTCAATTTTGTATTCTTCAAACCATTAATGCAAATCCATGTATGAGATTAATTGTCTTTATTTGGGTTTATTGTATATGCAATCTGTATTATCGTAAAGATAGAGGCTGCCTGGCCGGCATTCCTAGTTCTTAAAATTAAAGATACTTCGACCAGTAAATATTTTTATTATCTCGAGGTTTCGACAAAAATCTTTTGTCCTCGTCAGGAGCGAACAAAAGATTTTTGTCGAAACGTCGAGATAATAAAAATATTTACTGGTCGAAGTATCTTTAATTTTAAGAACAATCTGCATTGTTATTGTTAAGTGTAAATAGCTTCTAATTTTCAATTTTTCCTTTGCATACTACAAAGAGAATCGATGTATGAGACTATATGTGTGTTGTGTATGTGCTATCATTATTAGTTACATATAGAGATATTAAAAAACATAGTAGCATTCAATTTAGCCGACATTTCGTAGGTTTACATAAGTATATTTAGAACCTTTTTTTTTCTAACTACGCCGACCTTGTGTTGGACAGTGTTATCCTGCTTCTGAGTGAGTCAGTTTAGTCAGGTCATCCATTGCCCCTGATTCTTGCAAAAGTTCACCCCCATCAGCGAATGCAAGTAACCAAACGGGGCTCTGGCACATTTGTAAGTGCAAAGTCGGATTGCTTTTCACATGTGTAGACATGTGGTGAACTTACAGTAAAAGCAATCGCTAACTACCCATCATGATTATCATGGCCTGTACCACGTGTACTTGGGATAAAAAAAGTCAGTTTTTTCACTGTGTTCTCTCGGTATAGTTTTTATAATTAATAATAATAATAATAATAATAAAACAATATATATACCCTATTCATTAATATACCTATTATACTAGATTAAACTGGCGAAACCGCTAGAAGGGTTCACCACTGAGGAGGAAATATCTTTATTTAAGGGGCTGCTAACCAAAATGAATGATTTTTGAGCCCCGATGGACGCATAAAGCGGAATATATACAAAGCATAGTTGGAGGGGCCTGGGGATGGGTGGCCAGGGATCATCGCCAGGATGTAGAAAAGGATCAGGGGGGGGGGGCAGGGTGGTGATCCGCGGAGATCAGGGGGAGGCAGAGACGGGTCCAATAGTGTTGAGCCCAGGGGTGACCGTGGAGAGCAAACATACTGCAATGCTTAATGTGTATGATTTTTAAGCCCAAAATAATGTAGCAAGCTGACAAGCCGCAATGCACTATATCAAAGTACCAAGGTGCTGCACGCAACCAAGGTTGTTCAAAAAGGTTAGATTCCCCAGGCCAGGGAAGATAAAAGAAAGATAGCTGTTGTTCAAATAAGAATATTAGATAAAGCGGGAATGATTCAGCAACTGATGGGAAAAGATAGATTTTTTTTTTGTAAAAATAAATATATAAAAAGTTTTAGATAAGAAAATTGCTATTCGTAATATATAAAATTTTTGAAATTGAGATCTTTTACAAGGATTACTAGTGAGGGTACCAGTACTAAGACAACCAACCAGAAAAGTACACCATAGATTGCATAGCGCGTTCAAATGGGTCGCTCCGTAAGTCGATTTCTCGAGCAGCCCGTGCCGTCGAATCGCCAAACTATTTCCCTCTGTCCTTTGGGTTACAGAGACAGCGTCAGGGGCGATCACATACGCAGGGCAGGTCGCGAAACCGATCTTAAAGAGCGGCACATGCCAGAGTTGCGTCTACGAGCGGCCGCTAATGACCGGTGTTAACCATGAGGTGAGGAGTCCGAGTCACTCAAGTGATCGGAATCCTCCGCGCGGACGCGTGGCTTAAGTCTATCAGAGGCCTTTAGGAACTCCAGGCATGCTCGCCAAGTGCTTCTGTTGAAAATAAAGTCTTTGAGTGACCGCATAGTGTACCCCAATTCTTCTGCACAGGTGGAAAGAAGGGGGAATCTAAGGGCATCAAGGCTGCTGCACTCAAGCACGATGTGAGACAGAGTTTCTTCCCTGTCAGCGTCGCAGTAAGGGCAGGAAGGATCGTCAATGACGCCTATCCTGTGGGCGAAACTGTCCGTCCACGTGTGTCCCGATAGCAGGCTAACCACAATGTGCTCGCTAGGGACGATGTACGCATACCTTTTGTCTAAAAGACTCATTGGAGTAAGGCCAAAGCGGGTGTGGATAGAAGGAGCTAGAGAGAGGAATCTGCTCTCCCATGCTTCATGCGCCCGGCCGTAGATTGCCGATTTTACAAACGACAAAGGAGCGAGTTTGTAACAGCTTGGGTCAGCAGACTCAGCACCCCGCTTTGCGAGTGTGTCCGCAATGTCATTACCCATGATCCCACTGTGGCCCTTGGTGCATCTGTTCCCATTGCGATTCAATCGCGAAATCAGTACACCACTGATGAGCCAGGCCTTCCCATTAATTCATCTTTGCAGTAAAGTTAGTAGAAAATTTGTTTAATTTTTAAAAATAATCCTACGCATCTAAAATAGTTTCACTTTCTCATAACAGATGGCGCGCTATAATGCATCATATTAATATACATATTGTAAATGTATATACATATTTACTTGGAATTTCATAGCAAGTTATTATTTTAATCAAAAAGTTCATATTGTTGCATCATGGCTAATAAACCTATTTTATTTTAATTTGTAATATTATTTTTCATATATTTTAAATTCAAATTTATATTTTATATTTATTTATTTTATTAAACAGAAAATATGTATTATAAACAGAATATATGTATTATAGAATCACCATTTGTATTTAGGTACACTGTGTGACTTCACTGCTCTCTTTGATGTGAGAAATAAATAAAGGATTCTGGAGGCTACTTAAAGTAGAGTTATCTCAATATTCACTTATATAATTTTGTAGGATGGTTGAAACACGCTCTGGTAAGATGCAAGACCCAGCACAGGAGAGAATCAAGGTTGAAGAGTGCCAAGCCGCAACCTGGTGCAACAATATATAGAGAAAATATATTTTTATTCACTTGGAATGAGTACTTAGAGCTCTCAAGAAGTAGGTAGAATTTGGATTTAATAAGATGCGTCCTGAAGGTTACTAATTTTCTTAAATAAGTGGCTAAAACGAGCTAATTGTATAGATGAAGTGAAGTGTTGATTATTTTCCCCCACTCAAGAGTTAGAGATAACAAACATGTTTTATAAGAATGTCTCATCCATATCAAGATACAAAGTTGACGTGTGGTTCCAGGAGTCCACTTCGCGATTGCACCGATACGTGTAAGGATTCCGCCGACCAAATTGGCTGTCTCACCCGTTTCTTTACCTTCGGTCTCTTCCCCAACTATGGTCAGACAGATGACAAGCTCGTGTACTCGCCATTCTACCTGGCCTTGGTCATGGCAATGGTACTGGCAGCGACGGAGTGCGACACCGAGCTGTGTCTACGGACATTGCTCCACTTCCCTCAGCTGCACATCGAGCAAGTTAAGGACATCTACAGCGATTACTATTCCTCACACACCGCAGTGCAGAGGGAGCACTTCTTCCTGGCAACCTGCGTCCAAAAAGGTTATCCTGTCTTATGCTGCTACGAGGAAATCATGCGAACTGTCTACCATACCGATATCTTCAAAATTGACTTCAACCGTGTTGATGTTACTGATTGGATCAATCGAATTGTTTATGCCAAAACCGCCAGTAGAATCCCATATTACTTGGAATCTCGGCTCTGTCAAGAATACAAACTATTTTACATATGTGCATGTGAATATCATATAAGAGTAAAAGCAGATACGGTCTTTTTTACATCAGGACTCTTCAATAACAAAGGCTGTTTGACAACTTACATCCCCACTGTGGTGATTAGAGACAATATCTCCTATCAAATTGACAGTGAAATAGCGGCTGTTCAATTGCCCATATTAGGAAACGAACCAAGAAACATTCTATTTATTATGCCTCGAAGATGTTGTAACCTTGAAGGATTGAGGAAATTATTTTGTCCGTTAATATTCAACAAGTACAAGAGCAACCTGCCTCAGGCTCGTCTTGAAGTCCACATTCCTTCCTTTGTCCTCAACAACTATCAAAGGATGTCGGAACCTCTGAAAGAAAGTGGATTCAGACATCTGTTTGAGAACAATGCGGATTTCTCAGGGCTCTCCACCGTGGGCAATCTGTCTCTATCAGAAATCGGCCATAGAGCGGTCCTAAACTTCACTCGAAGTTCCAGCGATTCTGTAGGAAGCCATCTAATCTCACTCAGCCAGAAACTCTGCATCTACCTACCATTCATCTTCTTTGTCTACGATGTCGACTCGAGTATAATCTTCTACTGTGGCTATGTTTGGGAAATCTAACATCCCATTGTCTGGACGATCGCTCTGTGAAATCTTTCCTTTAATCCTCAGAAATCTCAAACTTGTATTTCTAACAAGAATCTAGGGTTTGTTCAACTAGGTAGATGGAACTGTCCCATGAAATCCCAAGACCAGTCATCTCTGTCTTCTCAGAGTACTGTAATAAAATATGTGATATCAATGCTATATTATTTAACATTTTTGTGATTTATGTATATTGTGTGACATTATTTTAATTACAAGTAATTACTTGTATTAATGAAAACCAACAATTTCAATCATTTAATATAACCAATGAAAACATTCGCGTTTTAATGTTTTCATTAATTATATATAGATGGCGCATTATTGCTTTGTATTCATTTTATATTACAGTAAAACCCCTCTATAGTGAACCCCAATGGGACAGAGCTTTTGGTTCACTATAGCCACGGTTTGGCCTTTTTTTTTTTTAACTTTTCTGAATTTTTAGACCCTATAATTAAAAAATAGCCATACAAACAGGAAAAGGCAGCCACTTAATAATGGTCCCTTTGTTTTAATTCCCTAAATTGACCTATTTCTTTACAGTAATGCTAAATATCAAAAGAAGTCATTTGATAATAGGTTCTTCTTATCATTAGCATACATGTTTATATATAAACCTATGTATTATTTAAAAATTAAGTCAAATCCCCTAGGCAAAACATTATTAATTATATATTTAAAAAGTATAGGAGTATTTTAGAGCATCTTTCTCAATATAATATAATACTATATTTATTTGAAAAAATGTCTCTAATACCTTGTTGTTTGAAAGTGAAAATCAGAATTGTCTTAAAATATCGTTATTTCCATCAAAGGAATAAAGATCCGTGTATTCTGATTCAATTGAGGATGAATCAAAAGTATCCAATTCAGAAAAAAAGGACGCGAAACATGTTGATACGATAGCGCGATCGGTAAAATTGCGAATAAAAAATGCCAATTTACAAACACAAAATCGGTGGTAAAACGGCCGGCCTGGGGGAATATCCGCGAACTCTGAATGAGTCATATACCTAGCAAGACTTCCGTTCTAAAAATAGAACTGTAGTGGTAGTTTTTGAGAATTTATAAGTCGAACTTGGGGGAATTGTTCCCCCCCCCCCCTTCTTCTTCCAATTCCAGTTTCCACATATTCTTCTGAACTGTATATTAAATTTTGTTTTTAAATAAGGGCATGCTGCCACTGTTTTTTTTTAGAACGCCATTCTTTGTTTCTTTTCTTTATTTTGGAAGCCATTTGTATTTTTATTTTATTTCAAAATTGTCGAATGCAAATATATTCAATTAAATAAAAGTGTAATGTGTAAACATTTATACAACATACAGCAAAAATAGAATGGAAATGAAAACAAACAATGCCGCTAATTTTTTGTTTTGAAATCGCGATCCGTGAGCTGAAACATGCTCAAAATTTTGTTGTTTTAAAATTTTTTTAAATCACAATTATAAGTTCGTTATAAGCATAGTATTTTTAATATATTTTATCATTTTGGAACCGAAAATAGGTTCGTTATAGGGGTAGTTCGTTATTTAAAAAATCGCAAAGTTCGTTACAACGATGGTATTTTCAATGGAATGAAATCGCCATGGGTTCGTTATAGGGGAAGGTTCGCTATATCCAGGGTTCGTATTAGCGGGGTTTTACTGTATTTATTATGAAATAAACTAATGTAAACTAATTGTTTATATGGAATATACATATATATTCAATATTATTTATTATTGGCTTTCACAGGAGCTCCATCTATGATTCCTTTCTTTCTGTGGTGAATCTGTATAAGACCGGTGGTCTTAATAAAGCTTTGTGTGTGTATTTATTATTGGCTTTCAATATTCAATGATATTAATTATGAAACAATTAACTCCCCCTTTGCCGGTCCCAAGCCCGGATGAAAAAGGAGGAGGGGGAGCAGTAACAAGCTCACTAAAAAAACCTGGGCTCAGCTGGCCCGGCTGATAATACCCTGTAAGGGCTCCTAATCCAGGGATACATGATGAGCAGCGTCTGTTCCTCATGTCAGAGGCGGCCATTTTTTTTTGGAGCTAAGTTGGCCTGCCACTAAGTAGTGCTCCCAGTCTTAATGACAAAGGCAGACACATTCTACTTCACCCAGTGTGGAGATAAGAAAGAAGTGATACGTTTCTATTGATTGTTAACTATTAATGGTGAAAATTATTTTTATAAGAAATTGCACTTTAAATATATATATGCAGATAAATGAAAAGATACACTATTCTTAAGCAACTCTAATTAATAATTTATTAATCTTTTTACAAAACGATTATATGTAAATTGTTGTTTACAAGATGATGATCAATAACACAGAGTAGAGTAATAATATATCACAGATCATTCCTCCTTCCTTATATTGTTCATAGATGGAGAAAACCGGCAAGGAGGGCGTCGAGGTCGGGTAGATCTCCTAGGTGGAGGTGTCGTGGAAATTTGAGGGTCTTGTTCCAGTCGGTGAGGTCCTGCTCCTGCGTTGTCCAAGGTCCAATCAGAATCTTCAGCATATTTGGTATCTGAACCTGTCCTCATCTGATTGACATGCACTTTAAATGTGCCTTTTAGGTTCTTTACTAGATAAACATTGTAACCTAGTCGTCGTATCACCTGGGCCTTGAACCATTTGCGCCTTTTTTGTATTACTCTTGTAAACATCACTTTATCTCCAACTTGAAAATGTCGCCTTCCACACTCATTTCTCCCAAAAGTCTTCTGGATAAATTCAGAGTTCAAGCAATTTACAAATGTTCTAGGCACATAACTTAGGAGACGTTCTACAGGAGGCTTATCTAAAGAGGTAGGCGTATTTCTATAATTAAACAGAACATTTTGTAAAATACAGTCCATATTTGAGTTTGGAGATTCTTCTAACGACTTTTCCAGAGATTTTTTTATTATTCTTACCGAAACTTCAGCAATTCCGTTAGACGAGGGATTATATGCTGGCGAGGTTAAGTGGTATACATTATTTTTCCGTAAGAACTCCTTAAATTCAATCGAATTGAAGGGGGGGCCATTGTCAGATACTAAGCATTGCGGTAATCCATACCTGGCGAAACACTCCCGTAGTAGCTTAATATTTTCTTGCGAAGTAGTACCTCTAACTGGGAATACTTCAATCCAATTTGAATTTGCATCTACTACTAATAAATAACAATCACCTCTGAAATAGAAATGGTCAACATGAACTCGCTGCCACGGTTGGTTAGTCCTGGGCCAAGGTGTGTTCTCAGCAGGAGGAGCTGTCTGATGATGCATACAGGGAGAACATTCCTTCACAAACTCTTCAATTTGACTATCCATTTTTGGCCACCAAACCGATGATCTGGCTAGAGATTTCATGCGATTGATTCCTATATGACTTTGATGAAGTAACTTCAACATTTGATCTTGACAGGTACTTGGAATCACTGCCCTAGAATCAACAAAAATGCATCCCTGCAGTACAGAAAAATTTTCCAATTTTGAAAGGAATGGTTTCATTGTTTCATCCTTTTTTGCTAACTGAGGGTCTTCTAATAGATATTCCTTGAGCTTATTTAAAACCGGATCTTTATTGGTTTCTTCTTCAATAATGAGGTGGTCCAATGGAGTTACATTTAAAAATGATATATCATGTGTCACCAAATCAATGTTGTCTTCCCATGAATTTATTTCCTCAAGTGGAAGTCTTGAAAATGCATCCGCACAGAGCATGGTATCTTTATTTGTATATCTAATATCGAAATCGAAATTAGACAACTCTAAAGCCCACCTATGCAAACGATTTGCAATTAAAGGCGGAAGAAGTCTTTTGTTTCCAAAAACAGTCGTTAAAGCTTTATGATCACTCTTTAACACAAATTTTCTCCCAAACAAGTATTGTCTCAGTTTGGAAGTTGCAAACACAATAGCAAGTGCTTCTTTCTCAGTCTGAGAGTATTTGACTTCTGCACTTGACAATGTTCTGGAAACAAAGGTAATTGGCTTCTCTTCCCCTTCCACAATATGACACAAGACCCCACTTATGCCATAGGCAGATGCATCGCAGGTTAAAGTTAATGGAAGCTTCATTGAATAGTGAATAAGCGCCTGGGAATTTAATAGAGTTAACTTCAAATTCAGAAATGCCTTTTCGCATTGGCTAGACCATTTCCAACGATTGTCCTTCTTTAGGAGTTGATAAAGAGGACCAGCCAAGGTTGACATATTAGGTATGTATTTTGAATAGAAGCTCAACATCCCTAGAAAACTCTTCAATGATGTTTTGTCGAAAGGCTTTTTACACCTTTCTAATGCTTCCAATTTCTTTGAATCTGATCTAACACCATCTTCATTTATAATATGACCTAGAAAACAAATGTCTTTTTTTAAAAATAAGCATTTTTCTTTATTAAGGGTGAAATTTAGCTCTTTCAATTTATCGAAGATTATTTTTAAAATTCTGTAATGTTCTTGTTCATCTTTAGAACCAATGAAAATATCATCTAAGTATATCACCGTGTTGGGAACATCATGAAAAAGGCTGTCCATACACCTCTGGAAAATGGCTGAAGCTGTACTGATGCCAAAAGGCAATCTATTGTATCGGTAAAGTCCTCTATGGGTAGATACCACTAGCAGATTTTTTGATGCTTCATCCATTTCAATTTGATGATATGCGGAGGAGAGATCCAATTTGGTAAAAATCTTGTTTCCTCCTAGATTTCCCAACATAGTTTCAATAGTAGGTAATGGATATTTCTCATCTTCAATGCAATTATTCAAAGTATTTTTAAAATCACCACACAAACGTAGTTCTCCATTTGACTTTATTACCGTTACTAAAGGCGTAGACCAATCACTAGCATTAACTTTTTCAATTATTTGACTTTTTTCAAGTCTGTCTAGTTCTTTGTCTATCTTCTCTTTAATGGAAAAGGGTACTGGTCTAAATTTAAAAAATTTGGGCTTTGCATTTGGCCTCAATGATATTGAACCTTTAATGCCTTGAATTGGTAAATCTTTATTTTCAAATACTCTCTTATATACTTCTAAAAACAGTTCTAAATTTGAAATTACATTTATATTATTACAGATATCAAAAACGCAATTGGGCCAATCAGCTTTTAAAATTCTTATCCAATTTCTGCCCAGTAACGGCGTTTGGTTATTAAACTGGCCTGTCACAATTAGGGGTAGTTTTTCCTGATAGTTTTTGTAACTAACATTTACCAAGCATTTTCCAAAAACTGGTATCATATTTCCCGAAAAACTTTTCAAATGTCCACTGTATTTCTCTAGAGTGACATTTTTGAGATTTGTAAGAAAAAATTTCTTTGAAACTACAGACACGTCTGCACCAGTGTCAACCTCCATTATAGTGTCTGCATCTTCAATTTTAACGTTTACCATTATTTTTGGTGCGTTTTCTAATGTGTTGCACTGAATAGTATTCAATTTATTCTGATTGGGTTTATTCATTCCAGAATTTTGGGCCGATTTTTTATTCCAACACACTGGAGCAATGTGCCCTTTCTTATTACAAATATAACATTGAGCATTTTTAAATTTGCATAACTTCGTATCGTGGTTAGACTTTCCACAAATTTTGCAAGGATTATTGTATTTACATGGGAATTTAAAATTTTTAGATCTGGCTTTCAAATTATCAATATCATGACCAGGATTTTTCATCAAATTTACTTGTGACTTCGCTGCCTCTACAGAATTTGCAATAATTATTGCACTATCAAACGTTAAAAATGGTTCACTTAGCAGCCTTTTAAGCGTAGCTTCATCGAAGCAACCACTTACAAATTGATCACACAAATTTTCATTTATGTCAGTAAATTTACACTTGTCTGCCTGAGATTTAAGCCTCAAAACAAATTTTCCCACAGGCTCATTTTCTTTTTGTACAATCTTATGAAATAAATATCTTTCAAAGTGCTTATTTTTCATTGGATATAAATGGTTGGTTAAAACCTCTACCAAAAGTTTATATTTAAGGTCACTTGGCCTTCTGGGTACCAACAAATCGCGCAAAGTCTTATAAACATTAACATCAATAGACGTTAATAACACAGATACTTTGTCTGCTTCTAATGTTTTGTTCAATTTAAAACATTCTTCTAATTGTTCCAAATAACAATTTAGATCTTCGCCTTCGCGAAACCTTGGAAAATTTGAATTAGTGGTGGCCATACTTACGTTAATTCTTCGTCGCCATTTGATACGTTTCTATTGATTGTTAACTATTAATGGTGAAAATTATTTTTATAAGAAATTGCACTTTAAATATATATATGCAGATAAATGAAAAGATACACTATTCTTAAGCAACTCTAATTAATAATTTATTAATCTTTTTACAAAACGATTATATGTAAATTGTTGTTTACAAGATGATGATCAATAACACAGAGTAGAGTAATAATATATCACAGATCAAGAAGAAGATGAAACAATTAATAAATTTCATATTTTACACACATAACTATTTTTGTTTTAAGTTCATCTAAAAATTCGGTTCAATGAGGTGTAATAGGCGAGTGGTTTGTAAAGTCTGCGCTGCTGATTCTTGTATAAAATGAATTACGTGGGATTCAGTTACAAATGTAGGAGAACCACACTTTCTTTAGGATATTTCAGGGGTCGGCAAACTATGGCTTTTTGAATGTGAAGCTGCGGCTCTTTATATAGTTCCACTAGACGAATGACCCGGGCAACGCCCGGGTTTTACCCGATTAAATGTTTTTATTCAAATACTATTCGTTACAATTTTAAATTGGCACCGTGGACGTCACTTTTGTGAAACGTCCCGCTCCAAACTTTACAGTCAGATTAGTTACGATATACACATGTGTAAATCTTCAAATCGAGAGAGCGTCTATAAATATCTCGATTTAGATCAAGTATTCTAATTATTAATCGAACACTATTATTAATAAAATTTTGAGAAGATATCGATTTTAAACGTATTTATAACCTTGATAGAGGGCGCTGTTCGTGAGCTAAACAGAATAATTTGAATATATAGTTTTAATATTTAATTTATATATAATTTAAAATAGCCTATCGTTTTCCTCGTATTTTTTTTTTTTTTACCTATGTATGGAAATTTTGGTACTGTAAAAAAAACTTTGCTTCAATAATATATAAAAAAAAAACACCCAGGCTAAATTTCGAACCAAGGTTGCGGAAATACGAAGCCGCACACGTAACCATTAAGCTACGCTTGGCATTATAAATGTTCGCATGTAAAGCTATTTCAGGCCTTACATATTTCTAACAACCTTTTTGAAATAGGTTTTTGAAACATGGAAATTATAATACACGTACTTCAAATAAATAGAAATAGAGTGAACACAAATAAAACATACCAAATATTTCGAATTAGAGCAGTTATTTTAAACGGCGAATTAGATCAGTTATATCTAAAAATGAAAATATAGAAATAAATAAAACCTACCAAATATTTCAAATTAGAGCAGTTATTATATAAATATTTATATTATATGTGTTATTAAGCGAACTATTTTAAACGACGAATTAAATCAGTTATATCTAAAAATTAAAATATATAAATAAATAAAACCTACCATATATTTCAAATTAGAGCAGTTATTATATAAATATTTATATTATATGTGTTATTAAGCGAACTATTTTAAACGACGAATTAGATCAGTTTTATATCTAAAAATTAAAATATATAAAACCTACCATATATTTCAAATTAGAGCAGTTATTATATAAATATTTATATTATATAGACGAATGACCCGGGCAACGCCCGGGTTTACACGATTAAATGTATATTACATATGGAAGATGGACGTAGTTCCCGGAGGGCACCCGCGAGGTCACTCTGCCCCCGCGCAACTGTCCAACCGGGAGCGCCCCGCGCCGTCAAAATCGTCACGCGTTCTAGAGGGCGCTGCCCGTGAGCTCAACCGTCGTCAGCCGGGAGATCTCATTTACTCGGCGGGGGGGGGGGGGGGGGGGGGGGGGGCGGCGGGCAGGGAAGTCACGTGCTGCGCCGGCAGCCAATCGTCGCGCGCCACCGTCGCCCGCCTGAGTGTTCTTAGAGGGCGCTGCTCGTGAGCTAAGTTGAATAATTTGAATATATAGTTTTAATAATTGATTTATATATTTTTTAAAATAGCCTATCGTCTTCCCCGTATTCTTTTACCTATGTATGTAAATTTTGGTACCAATTGGTTCAATAGTTTTTGAGTTTATCGCGAAACAGACAGACAGGAATTGACTTTTATATATATAGATAGATAAGCAATTACTAGATTTTCCTGTTTTTCAAGACTACACAATCAACAATAATTTAATAGTAACAGATCCATGTATTTTCATTTCTAGTAAAGAAATGTATATTAAATTCAATACCTTTTGTAGATAGATTTTAAATTCTATAGCAACAAATATCTTTTAAGAAACTGATAATTTATATTATACTGATTGTACATATTGCCAGACATTTCTTTCTTTTGTACACAGTTCTTTTTTCTCTCTTTCTCATTGTTAATATCATATGACTATTCTATTCACGGCCTAAAATTATTGTATAAATATGTATAGACAAATGTAAAGACATACATGTATGACAGCGCAAGTGTCCCTAGGGGGACATAGCGCTTTAAATTGAAATAAATAAATGCGAGTACTATTTATTTCTGGTAAGAAAAAATTTTGTGGCTCTTTGAATTTTGTAAATTTTGACTCTTCTGACTCAAAAGTTTGCTGAACCTTGGGAGAGTTCATAGATGAAGAGCTTGATGAGAGTTGGTAGCCAAGAGTTTGTATGTAATTCTACTGTCCTCGAAGCTTATGTCCATATAGTTTATTTAGGAAATGGATGTTTCTTTTAAAAATAAAACAAACTTCTACTGTCCTTACTGCAATGAAAAATATATTGGGAGGGCTTGTCTCATATCAGTGGTGAACCCTCCCAGCGGTTTCGCCAATTTAATCTCATAGACCGCTTATGGTGTGGTGTCTTGTCCGACTTTTTGCATTAAGAGAAGTAGTGTAGAGGTTGTTGCCTTTCTGCATATTCCTTCCAAAGTTGTTATGTCTATTGGGGTGGGATCTGGGGGTTAGGAATTTATTATTTTTAATATTTGTTGATTCTTTAGAAATATTTTAATGACTTGAGAAAACTAGACTGCTTATTAGAGCTCTAATACTGTATTGGACGATTCTGCTTATATATGCTGCACTGAAGGGTGAAATATTAGAAATGGTGTTTAAGTAAACTATGGACATAAGCTTTAAGGACAGTAGAAGTTTCTCCTAGATTTCAGAGATGACCAATATAGTTCACCTACATAGTTTTTATGTCTATTTTGATGGGAAAGAAAGAGCATTTGTTAATTTACAGCAAAATGTCCATATTATAATGTCTATATCCACACAACTAATATTTTTAAACACAAGGTAATAAGATTAAATCCAAATAAATAGTGTGTGACGTTTCGGTAACAGCGTTGTTACCGAAACATCACACACAATTTATTTATTTGGGCTTATTACCTTGTGTTTATAATCTATAATCCAAATTGTGCCTTATCATAACTAATATTTTTATAATGCTAAAAAAATGTCCATAAAAGTGAAAAAAGACAACTAAATATGAGAAAAATATAAAACATTTTATTAAAAAAAAAAAAAAAAATCAGATAAATATATATAAAAAAATAATTACAATAAGTTATCAAAAAAGATCTTTGTTTAAAAATTTAAAAAGTTAAGTGCCCCAAAAAAAAAAAAAAAAGCCACACAAGAGTGCTTTCTCATACATATATATAATAAATATATAAAAGATATATAAAAAAAGCAATAATTATATCAAAAATATCTAGGTTATAGAGGACGGATATAAGAAGGCGTGTAAATATGTAGGTAAGTATGTAAATAGAGGTTATATGTAAATAGGGGACGGAAGAAACAGGTACAATCATCAGTAGGTGAGATTCTGTGCAATAATTCGCTTCAAAAATATATAAAAACAACAAAATGAGTGTATGAATGGAATGTAAAAAACAGCTAAAAAGGTAAAACAACTATTAAAAAAAAAAAATGCCAAAAACAAATCTATTTACAAGATATCTAGGATCATCTCATGAACTTAGGAGAGAATATTTGGAAACATAGAAATGAGGTACAGGTTCATACTCCACTAGGTAAAATTTGGCAAAACAATAAATCGCAATCAATCTAACTTGAAGTCAACTGTAAGTGTGTGGATGCTATAGGTTAACATACATTTCTTAGATCTAGTGTAACAGCTAGTCTCCATTTTACTGGCAAATATATTAACCTACTTCATTCAACATCTAGAGTCTAATGAGTTTTTGTCAATAAAAAAAAATCTTTTTTCTTTTATAAAAAAAGCATACCTATATCTGTAAGAGAAGAAAAAAAAAAAACGTTTTTTTTTTCTTTCACAGTTCCAGGTATGTCTTTTTTATATAATTATATTCAACAGGGATTGATTTTTTAACTCGCACAATCTTATTTTGAAAAGGATTTTTTCAAATCATTTTGAAGAGAAGACTTCACGTTTAGAAACACAAAATTGATTTTCTTGTAAGGTATGTTAAACAGAGGGTAAAAAGTTTTCTAATGTAATTATAAATTTTACAAAATATTTGTTCTTTTTTTTTTTCCAATTAGTATCTTCCTATATATATTTACACATAGGTCATAAAACTCTGTTTAAATATAAGATACACAAGTGCTACCCTCCACCGTATATATATAATACATACATATATAAAATAATAAATTACCAGATAATGTAAAAGATCTATACATGGCTAAGTATCAAGAGATTCAGAAATAATTGATGATGGTATCAGTAAGAGATAAAGGGTAAACAAAGAAGAATAATGCTAGTGTGAGAGAGGATTCTTAAGTATAAAACAACAACAACAACGACGACAGATCCGAGTGGTGTTAAAAGCCCCAAGAACTGTACAGTGAAGGCAGCTAACTCAAGGGTAGAAGATGACAAACTGAGGCTCCTGGAGGTCCTTCAGCTCCTTGTAGTGGGACAGTACACAGAGAAGACAATACACCTGCCAGCACCAGTCACATCGTTATAGAAGTTGAGGTCCTTCACCTAGTTGTGAACCTGGGTAATTTCTACATTGTACATGTTTCCATATTGGGAATGGGGTCGGTGGAAGGGATGGTCTAAATTAAAACCTCATCCAGAAACTCCGCCTTTGCCGGTCCCAAGCCCGGATGAAAAAGGAGGAGGGGGGAGCAGTAACAAGCTCGGTAAAAAATCTGGGCTCAGCTGGCCCGGCTGATAGTACCCTGTAAGGGCTCCTAATCCAGGGATATAGGATTAGCAGCGTTTGTACTCCATGTTAGGAGCGGCTGCACATGGCGTCTGTTCCTCATGTCAGAGGCAGCCATTTCTTTTGGAGCTAAGTCGGCCTACCACTGAGTAGTGCTCCCAGTCTTAATGACAAAGGCAGACACATTCTACTTCACTCAGTGTGGAGATAAAAAAGAAGAAGAAGACCTAATCCAAATAAATGAATAGAGTGTGACGTTTCGGTAACAATGCTGTTACAGAAACGTCACACTCTATTAATTTATTTGGATTAGGTCTGATTTTCTTTTATCTAGAGTTCACAAAATGTTTTATATCATCCTAACCCACCAATCAAAATGAGCTTTTCATTTCCATTACATTTCAAATCCTAACAAACAAGGTAATAAAACCACATAAATATCTTATTACTTTCTAATCTATAATCCATATAGTTACAAGAAAATAAGATCTAATCTAAATAAATTAATAGTGTGTAACATTTCGGTAACAGCATTGTTACTGACTCGTCACACACTATTAATTTATTTGGATTATCCTAAAGATAGAGGCTGCCTGGCCGGAATTCATGGTTCTTTAAATTAAAAATATTTCGGCCAGTAAATCTTTTTATTGTCTCGATGTTTTGACAAAAATATTTTGTTACGATGTACTAGAGCGCCATCTGTTATCAAATTATAAAACTATTTTAGAGGCGTAATATTCTTTTTAAAATAAAATAATTTATTTAAATAAAACAATTAAAATAAAAATATTTTGTCCTTAACAGGAGTAAACAAAAATGAAAACATTTTCCAAGGCGTTAAAAATTATTCTAAGGCTGCAAGGGCGTTCTCACGCGATATATAATCTATAATTCAAATTGTGCTTTAACATATGATCCAAGCTTTTTTTTTGTTTATCTCTAATACACGTGGTACAGGCCATGATAATCATGGTAGGTAGTAGGCGACTGCTTTTACTGTAAGTGCACCACATGTCTAGACATGAGAAAAGCATTTCGACTTTTGCACTTACAAATGTGTCAGATCCCTGTTTGGTTAATTGCACTCGCTGGTGGGGTTGGACTTTTTGCAAGAATTGGGGGACCATTGGAGCATTTTTTTTTTTAAATCAGAAAAAAGTGCCCAATGCGGGAATCGAACCCAGGTCATAGGCGTTTGAAAACCAATGGTTTAGACCATCCTTCCACCGACCCTCTTATCCAAATTGTACCAAAGCAGAATTGGCAAAAGAAAGCTCCCCCAACTTACATATCCCCCGCAGGCGGTGTAGAGGATGAAGGCCACCAGGAAGCAGTATGGCTGGACAGACAGACCATCAGTCAGACTGTTTCACCAATCACAGCCATCTCCACTTACATTGCGGTAATAGCGGAACATGAACCACAGGCTGAAAGCCAGGATGATCAGCAGTTCAAGGATGATACCCAGGAGCCACGGGAAAAACATGCATCTGTTTTCCTGCAGACAACATACCATCCTCAGTACAGCAAGATACATTAGTATGAAAAATTGAAACTATTATAGATGCAATGTGAAAAAAATAGTACAAATGTGATATTGTACTGGGATAAGGTTCATAAATTATGAAAAAGGCATCTCCTTATCGTACAACTGAAAGTTGCTGATGGCTTGCGCCATCTATCGGAATAAATATCAAAGATATTGATGAGGGCCAACAGCCCGAAACGCGTCCGTGGTTAGCTTTTCTTGATTAATCAAGAATGAGTATTTGGCCAATTCTGGAATAATTAAAAATCAACAAGAATAGTTGATATTTATTCCGATAGATGGCGCAAGCCATCAGCAACTTTCAGTTGCACGATATTATAGACTCATATTATTCTTTTGAAAATTAAACCATTTCTACTGCCCTTACTGCAATGGAAAAATTAATGGGAGTGGTAAGTAAGGGCAGTAGAAATTATTTAATTTTCAAAAGAATCATACGCGTCTAAAATAGTTTCGAATTTTCATAACAGATGGCGCGCTAATGCATTATAATACATTGGTATATTGAAAGGGCCTGACTCATCAGTGGGGAACCCTTCGCCTTTCTACAGTTTGACCAGACACAAGATATCCTACTGAAAACTCTGTCTTTGTTGGCAGTGCTTAGTAAATGTATAGTGTTTGGTTTATAGATTCTGTAGTTGTAATAAAATTGGTTTTAAAAAATATTTTTTAAATTAAAATGCGCTATATGAAAAGTATAAAATAAATATTTAAGCTACCGCCATTGAACAGTAAGATTTACATGAGTCAAAATAAAAACAGTGGGGGACGATCATAATGAATTTCAAACTTTTTTTTTAATTATCCCTAGTACACGTGGTACAGGCCATGATAATCATGATGGGTAGTTAGCGACTGCTTTTACTGTAAGTGCACCACATGTCTACACATGTGAAAAGCAGTTAGACTTTGCACTTACAAATGTGCAGAGCCCCGTTTGGTTACTTGCACTCGCTGGTGGGGTTGGACTTTTGCAAGAATCGGGGGCCATTGGAGCATTTTTTTTTTTTAAATCAGAAAAAAGTATCCAATGCGAGAATCGAACCCGGGTCGTAGTGGTCGAAAACCAAACAATTTAACCAGCCTTCCACCGACCCCCCCCATTTCAAACTTAATATGATTAAATGTTAGGTAAAATTCTTCTTTTTGAATCCTTATCATTTTTTAATCGCTTTGTTCCCCATTATATATATACAATAGAACCTCCATGTGAAGACACCTCTCTATAAAAGATAGTTTTCATTTGCAAAATTACCATTTTTAATACAGTAGAACCTCTCTGTAAAGGACACCTAATTACAGAGCCAAAGTGTCCTTTAGGGAGAGGTATCCTCTTACCGGAGAGTTGCCAAATAGTAAAAATGGTAATTTTGCAAATGAAAACTGTCCTTTGTGGAGAAGTATCCGCTAAAGGGAGGTTCTACTGTATTTAGCAACTCTCCGGTAAGAGGACACCTCTCCTTAAAGAACACTTTACTTTGTAATTAGGTGTCCTTTACAGGGAAGTTCTACTGTATTCTACAGGGTGTACCAGGTAAATTGGGAATTTCAACAATGGTATTTTAACTGAAATTTTTTGCAAGTAAAAATTAAAATATCCGAATGAAATTTGACACAGTAGTAGATAAAAGGATATAGTTTTTATTTATTCAATGTAGTTTCCATTATTAGCTACAACAGTCTCGAGGCGAGTGCGGAATGAAGCACAGGCCTTGGCGACGATGACCTTGTCCATTTGGGTCATCACCGTGTGAACTGCTTTCTTGACAGACTGGATGGTGGTATGAGGAGCTTTGTTGACATCTCTCTCAACAACGCCCCATACATAGTAGTCGAGGGGATTGCAATCTGGAGAATTAGGGGGTCAAATATCAGGACCCCAGTGACTAGGGACGTTAAGTGTCAGCCACGATTGTGTCTTTTTTGCCTTATGGGCTGGAGCTGAGTCCTGTTGGAAGACATACTTCCTTCCTGCGGCCACCATGTCCATCCAAGGCTTCACAACGGTCTCCAGAACATTGATGTAGGTGTCAGCGTTCATCCTAAGGCCCTTCTCAAAGAAATGGGGAGGCATTACATCACCTTCACTGCTGATAATGCCAAGGACCATTACGGAGGCAGGAAATTTCGTGTGCATCACGGCAGGTATCTCTGAGGGGTCTTTACAGATCCAGCGATCATTCCTGGGATTTACCTTTTGGTCCACGTCAAAGTTCTTTTCGTCAGAGAAGAACCTTAGCATGCCAAAAGAGTCGTGTTTCAGGTTGTTGAGGAGGGCAGCAGCCTTTCCTTTTCTGTTATTCTTCATATTCTCAGTCAGCAACTGACCTTTCCGAAGGGCATAAGACTTGAGACCAAGGTCCTCATGGATAGTTCTGACAATTGTCATAGAGCCAACGTCCATTTCCTTGGCTATGGCCCTCATGCTCTTCCCAGGGTTTCCATCAATCTTCTCCTTGACATTTTTGACAAATTCTTCGCCTCTTACCCTGTCCGATCGACGCGAGTGCTTTTTCCTTGTAGCTATCCCCTCTTTGTTACCGTCTGCCTCATCAAACTGCTTCTTGACACGATAAATAGTGGTTTTGGGCAACTTAAGAAAATCCACTATCTCTTTGGGGCTCCTTCCGGCGTGCAGAGCAACGATGATGGCAGCTCGATTTTCAAATTCTCGGTTACTCTTCATCACTACACTGCGCACACATGTACTGTTGCATTTTACATGAATATGGCTACGTAATGAAAAAAAAAACAAGTTTTTAATCTCAAGTAGTTTTTGTTTTATGGACTGTCAAAGTTGGTCCCAATTTACCTGGTACACCCTGTATATACAGTTACGAGCGTCATTCCTCATCTCCTAATCAACAATCAGTCATCAGTTTTCATCTCTGTCACTGTTTGCTTTTTTTTTTTGGAATGGAGCCCTCCTATTGGTTGGCTACGGTCACGCGCCACCTTTGCCCCCCCCCCCCCCAACTCGCCTTTTCTTTTATGTAATTATTGTGTTGGAGCGGGTTGCTCCTTAAATAAATGCATATATTAATTAATAACCAAATGGAATCCTCTCTTTCTTTTTCCCAGTAAGAGACGCCTACGGAAGCCAACAGTACATAGACAGATAAAGCACATAGGCTATAGTTATTAACTAGCATATGCATTTATTTAAGGCGCCAATTTATAATTGTAACAAATAGTATTTGAATCAAAACATTCAATCGGGTAAAACACAGATGTTGCCCGGGTCATTTGGCTAGTATATATATATACAATCCTAATAATTTGAAGATTATCATGGAATTTAATTTAGACTAGTTATTTCCCTTGTAGCTTGATCGATTACAGGAAAATTAAAAAGGAATTCATAAAGACAATAAAGACCTAATTTGGGATTTGATGGAGTTTTAAAATGAAACAAGACCAAGTGTCTAGGTAACAGCAGTCATATTCAATACTCCAGTCCATCATAGCAACGGTGTTAGTGAAAGACATCATTTGGCTTTGATCCTGTTGTCATCTTTTTGAGGAACTACATTGGGCACCAAGGAGAGTGGCAGCTGTTAAGCAGCAACACAGTTTTGATTGTGTGTTTCCCAACAAAACACAACAATAGAACCAACTGTTTCAGAACAGATGATAAAATGAACAAGCTCATGGAATATATCACTATCTATGTAGTAAAAATCAATTTTACACTTAAAAACTTATATTTTTAAATATTAAAAAGAGGTGTTGTAGGCAAGAGAGACCCTATAAATTATACATACAGGATGTGTGGTATTCGCCATGTTATACCAGACTCTGGTGTTGGCCCATAATTTGCTTAGCTTGAGTTGTTACTCTTTGATTATAATGAATCCTGATAATAGATTTTCATCCTTCATTTTTTTAATTGCAATGCCATTAAAGATAGAGCCTTCAAACTTATATATAAATAAAAGTAAATTAACACAAAGCAATAACGTGCCATCTATATATAAAATGAAAGGATTTTAGCACGAATATTTCTTTTATATACAATACAAACTTCTACTTATATTAATATATATTTTTCATCGCAGTAAGGACAGTAGATGTTTGTATTGTGTATAAAAGAAACATTCATGTTTTAAAGTAAATTAGGAGAGACAAAATGTCTTTATGATAAAGCACAATTTGGATTATAGATTATAAACACAAGGTAATAAGATCAAATCCAAATAAATAAATAGTGTGTGACGTTTCGGTAACAGCGTTGTTACCATCTTCAGACAAAAGTACTAAAGATTTAGGTAAAAAAATGCCGAGAATTATAGAGATTACCTTAGGAAATAAAAATGATATAAGCAGTGAGTGATTTTGGTAACTTTGGGAAAGACAACTACCGTGGTTTCAGTAAAACCTTCATAACCACCTAGGTAGAAAACACACAAGACATCGTTGTCACTCACTCTGGAGACTCCCACAGTTAGGATTCCAGAGGCTATGATGATGTAGATACAGAAGATAATAGTGATGATTCCGGCAACCAGACGATCTACACACACAGAGTCAGGGTGTGGTGTTGCTACTGGATTGTTCCGTCTGTGTTATCTCACCTGGAGGGTTGAGTTCAAAGTACGGGCTGTAGAACTCGTCTGACTTCCCTCCACTCCAGGTATAGATGGGGTAGGTGATGAAACAGACGTGGAACAACTGGACACAAAAACCATCTGTTATGAAGGCCTGAAGTATTTATTCATGTAAAAATGATGTATGGCGAGTCCTTACAGGACGGAAATGTCCTAATAAAGCAGTTGTTGTTGTATTTATTCAAAACCGTTATCCCATACTTATGTCAACATGTTTCTATCTGTTTAGGATCAGATTGAGAGATTACCAAGGCTGTGTTTCGTTGGTATTACCATGGCGGTTTGGATACCATCTCACACCTGCCCACTACCTTATGTTCAACTTTATGGAGGTTGTACCAGGACGAAAGAAAATGTCAACATGAAACTGATGGAATGTATGGTCTATCATCGCCTCTGTCATTTATTCATTGATGCTCACTAGATATCAACAAACAAATAATCTAAAGTCCAATAAAATATTTTACCTACAAAAAAAGATAAGGCACAATTTGGATCATAAACACAAGGTAATAAGACCAAATAAATAAATAGTGTGTGACTTTTTGGTAACAATGGTGCTACCGAAACATCACACACTATTTATTTATTTGGATTTGGTCTTATTACCTTGTGTTTATAACCTACAAAAAAAAAAAAAAAAAAAAAACTGGACACACCACATCCCTGTTGCCAGGTAGGGAGAGAACTTATTTGAAAATATGTAAATGTGTATAAGCACTAAATGTTCTATTGGTTTCTCTGAATGATTCAAGACAAAATTCTACAATCTCTAAATGGAAGATATTGGGAGGGACTGGCTCATCAGCAGTGAATAATCTTTCCAGCAGTTTACCTACACCTAGTACATTGTCCATATTCTGTATAGGTACACTCTGTCTGTATTTGAAAGTTTGTATTCAGTGGAGTGGTGTTATTTTGTGAGAGGCTGTGGAAGACTGACATTCTGAACTGATGCTATCTATATAGGTTTGAATAGAATAAAGTCTTAGATAACAAATTTAACCAGAGGTCCCCACAAAATTGTGAAATTTTCATAAATATTTGTTATCGTTGTTGTTTCTTATCCCCTTGTGTAAAGATTACAGAATTTCATGAGTCCATGCTCCTCCAGCTGTTTGATGATAAGCAGTGGCCTCTCCCAGAGGGCCTTTCTCATGGAATGGGGTGTAGCTTTCATTGATCATGGCACTATATTCCAGGCACACTTTGGTGAAAATCTGACTTTGCCATAGATAATTGTATATATACCATGCCTCATTTTTTACATTAAAATTAACTTTCAAAATATAATGTGTATACTGTATAAAATGACATCTCTAAATAAAATAAAATTTCCCCATTTTCATAATATCCCTTCTGTGCTGAGAACATGTACGAGAACATGTACGTATGTTTTCCCACGTGACGCAGCGGAGCGTGACCTTGCTTGCACGGGTGAGTCAGTTGTTGTTTTGAACTCTGTATGGATGGACATTAAAACATGGTGGCAGCGATAACTGGATAAAGTACGAACCCGTATATTGCAAAATATCAATTTTTGCGTACCTTGGAAGATAATTCAACATGGCTCAGATTCAACCTCCAGAAACTTTCGACTTCTCGACTCCCAACGAATGGCCCAAATGGAGGAAGAGATTCGAACGATACCTCGTGGTCAGTGGAATGAAGAAGAAAAAGGAGGCGGACAAGATCGATTTGTTCATGTACTTGATGGGTGGCCGCGCGGATGATATATTCAGGACCTTCAAGTTCGAAAAGGAGGAAGAGGCAACGAAAATTGATTCCGTCCTCAAGGCGTTCGACAGCCACTTCTGTGTCAGAAAGAATATTATCTACGAACGTGCGAAATTTAATTCAAGAATCCAAGAGGATCGGGAGCCAGTGGACGAATTCATCACTTCATTGTACAAATTGGCTGATAGTTGCGAATTTGAAGGTCTTCATGAGCAGTTGATCCGTGACCGAATAGTGGTTGGAGTGAGGGACAAAGCTTTATCTGAAAGAATGCAGTTGGACAGCGAACTGACTTTGGAAAAGGCGGTGAAGATGGTTCGACAGCAGGAAGCCGTTCGACAGCAGCAAGTCGACCTGCAACGTCCCTCAACAAGCCAAAAGGTCAATCAGGTGAAGTTCAACTCGAAGAGACAATCACCGAAACAACAACAGCAGCCTTCGAGGAAGAAGGAGAAGTCAGCCAAAACAAGATCACGATGTCCAAAATGCGGAGGTTTCACCCACAGGGAAGGACAGGCCTGCCGTGCTGAAGGACAAAGATGTAACCTATGTTCAAAAACTGGCCATTTTGCAAATTGCTGCCCAGATAAGCAGGCGAAGACTGCGGAAGTCAAAGCTGTTTCTGAACTTGATGAAGAAATTGGTTTTCTCCTGGAGGTCTCAGCTGTGGAGGATTCATCTAATCTCGATAATGATGAAGACGAGTGCAGGAGGCGATGGACAGCAGAAATCCAAGTGAACGGGAAAAAGGTGAAGTTCAAGCTCGACTCCCAGGCGGATGTTACATGTGTTCCTCTGTGTCTCTTCAAGAAGATAATGGGACAGCAACGACTAGTGGAAAGTGATATCAACATAAGAGCTGCTGAATTCTCCGAACTTTAGACTGTGGGTATGTTTATATCAACGCTGCGAAATGGCAATTATGAAATCAAGGAGAAGATTTATGTCATTCGTCGTTTGTGTGAACCTCTTCTGAGTCGCCGGGCATGTGAGCTCTTGAACCTGGCGAGGCGGATTGAAGTGGTTGCGACGAGAATTAACCCGATCAAGGAATTCCCTGAAGTATTTGAAGGACTGGGACAGATCGGAAACTCTTACGAAATCAAATTGAAACCTGGAGCAAAACCTTATGCTGTGCATACTCCTCGACGGGTACCAGTACCTTTGATGGAAAAGCTCAAAGCAAGATTGGACATCCTTGGAAAGGAGCTGCTCGACGCCGATGCATTAACCAGACAACCACTTCTTACAACCAAGGGAGGTGAAGACGAACGGCCAACCTCAGCGCATATAAATGCAGTTCTCTCGAGTATAACCGACAAAGACGAGATGTTGACGAAGATTTTTGAAGCTCAACAAGAAGATACGACCCTGAAAGCAGTAGTCAACTACCTTGAGCAAGGCTGGCCAGATAAGAAGAAGATGTCACAGGCTCTGCTCTCTTATTGGCATGTCAAGGATGAACTCGGCGTTCAAAATGGACTACTGATGCGTAGCTGTCGTCTTGTTATTCCAGCAAGTATGAAACTGGAGATCCTAGATAAGTTGCACGCTGGGCACTTCGGGATTACAAAAACAAGACTTCGCGCACGTGAGACGGTATGGTGGCCTGGAATTTCGGAGGAGATCGCGGAAACGGGCAGTAAGTGCAGTGTCTGTATCCAGGAAGCCGTCTCAAAACATGAACCTTTGATACCAACCAACTTTCCTACACGACCGTGGCAAAAGATTGGAATGGATTTGTTCAAGTTCGAGAATAAGTGGTATCTAGTCGTCATTGACTATTATTCTCGCTTTCCTGAAATGATTCAGCTGGATCGGCTCACAGCCAGTGTGGTGGTGCGTAGTTGCAAATCCATATTTGCCAGACATGGGATACCAGAAACTGTTGTAAGCGATAATGGGACGCAATTTGGAGCTGCTCGTGAGTTTGCAAATTTCGCAAGGCAGTACGGATTCACACATGTCACTTCAAGTCCTCGATTCCCGCAGAGCAATGGGATGGCAGAAGCAGGTGTGAAAATTGCTAAGTTGATCCTCAAGAAAAATCAAGACCCATCGCTTGGACTCCTGGAGTATCGATCGACCCCTTTGGAGAACGGTTACAGCCCTGCTGAGCTTCTCATGGGACGTAAACTCCGAACGACCTTGCCAATTGCACCAGAGAATCTTAATCCAAGGTTGGTGGACTCTCAGACCCTGAAAAGAAAGGAGGGGAGAAGGAGAAAGGATATGAAATCCAGATATGATCGACGCTGCGGAGCTACGGACATGGAGGAGCTATCCGAAGGTGACACGGTTTGGATTACAGATATGCGAACCTGGGGGATTGTAAAGCAGAAAGCATCGACACCAAGGTCATATATGGTTGATACTCCAGTTGGGACTTTACGTCGAAACAGGTTCCATCTACGAAAAGGAGTTACAGTGCAATATCCAGCCGACCCATCGACGCCGACCTTTTCGGGGGAGGACCTGGTTGAAAATGAGAAGACCCCAGTTGTGGATTATCCCTCTAACGACTCAGAAGACGGCCAGATAAGAACCCGGAGTGGACGAATTGTTAAACCTGTGGATCGCCTTCATTATTAATTATATTATGCATTTAAAGTTTGTAATGTATATATATATTTCAAATCTTAAAAAGGGGGATGTGCTGAGAACATGTACGAGAACATGTACGTATGTTTTCCCACGTGACGCAGCGGAGCATGACCTTGCCTGCACGGGTGAGTCAGTTGTTGTTTTGAACTCTGTATGGATGGACATTAAAACACCTTCTTCTTTACTTATCCCTAGTACATGTGGTACAGGCCATGATAATCATAGTGGGTAGAAGAAGCCGACTGCTTTTACTGTAAGTGCATCACATATTTACACATGTGAAAAGCAGTTTGAAGTATCCTTTCTAATTTGTTAAATTGAAGTTATACTCTGAATGACTCCATCTTAAGTTAAAACCAAAAGTCTAAAGAAAACAAATAGGTAAACTAAGTGACATGTATGAAGAGAACACTACTTATCTTTGAACCAAAATGGAAGTTTGCAGGATCCCCCCCAAGATTATCAGATCATCAATTAACACCTGGAGAAATGAGGGGTAAGAGGATTGGTTTGACAATCTAATAGACAGATCTGAATTTTGAAGATAGGAAGAGGTGGAATGGCATCCCATAATAGCTGACCTCCTTTTGCACGATGGCACTACATGAAAGTCGGGCCATGTGTATTGCTTTCACCAAAACCTTACATATATTTGAACTTGGTCAAAAGATAGGTTAGGTTCTTTTTGCACCAATATACAGACTGTAAAACCCACAAAGGTGCACAATCTAGAAGTTATGCTATTTTAAATTTCACTGATTCAGACATTGGTTCAGACAAACTTAGCATATATGATTACAATTATCCATTTGACACAAAAATTTTAGTTTGTTCAAGTATTCTAAACACCTCATAAAAATGTAAAAATTCATAGCTGGGCACAGACTTGGAGAGAGATTTGGATTGATTTCATAATCAACTTTTAATTATCACTATATATAGTGTCTCTTTATTTAATTGGAATTACTTGCTGAAAAGTCCTAATTAACCAACATTTTGTTGTGAATCTGTGGGATTTCAGAGTATTTGAAATATACCTTCTTCTTGTTGTTAATTCAAGAAAGGGTACTGAGTCATACAACTCCAGAAATACAAATCAATGTTCAGTTGTATATTTTCTGATAGCTGGCAGAATGCAATCAGCACAACATTCAATTACACCATCAGCAGATATTCTTCCATTGTGTTACCACCCCAACTTGCTTCTTCTTCCTTACTTTGAGCTCTTTCAGGTATTTATTTGTCAAATTTTAAATTTCATAGTATGTCCCAATAATGTAGTTTACTTGCATGATTGCACGAACTCCGCCTTTGTCGGTCCCAAGTCCGGATGAAAAAGGAGGAGGGGGAGCAGTAACAAGCTCGCTAAAAAACCTGGGCTCAGCTGGCCCGGCTGATAGTACCCTGTAAGGGCTCCTGATCCAGGGATACAGGATGAGCAGCGTTTGTACTCCATGTTAAGAGCAGTTGCACATGGCGTCTGTTCCTCATGTCAGAGGCGGCCATTTCTTTTGGAGCTAAGTCGGCCAGCCACTGAGTAGTGCTCCCAGTCTTAATGACAAAGGCAGACGCATTTTACTTTACCCAATCATGATGGTTGTCAACTTTACAAGCTTGATACCTTAGTGTAATTGAGTGAGATAAGAAAGAAGAAGAACTTGCATGATCTTCGGCCTTATTATCTCTTGACTATATAGGGTGGGGTGGAATAAGTCAGACCACATCTCTCTGAGGCCCCCCCCCCCCTGGACCCTTGGAATATTGGACCAAATTATGGTCCAAGGTGACTTAACATGGCAACGGCACACAATGAAGAGCATAACTGTGATAGAGAGATGCATGGGGACATCTGAGACTCTTCATTGGCCACAACAACAAAAGTTATATAAGGTAACAACATCAAATCAAATAAATTGTGTTTGATGTAAATTGATGTTTTGGTAATCCTGTTATCAATGTAATATGTAAAGAAAAAATTATTAATCTTGTTACCTTCTATGTTTATAATCTATGGTAAAGCTGTACATTATCATTACCTCTTCACTGCTATTTGTAATACACCCATACCTCGCTTTGCATCGGGGTTACGTTCCAAAAAAACACGACGCAAATTGAAACGACGCAAAGTGAAAATATGTGAAGGCGCAATCAAAAACAAAGGTGGTGCCATATTTTAGGAAAAAAATTAAAGACTCAAATCCAAAACAATGCAACTTCGAAAATTTAACGACGCACAGTGAAAATCAGTAAAAATTAAGCAGCGATGCAACTTCTAAAAAAAAAAAATGCAAAATGAAATGACGCAAAGCGAGGTATTGGTGTACTATAATTGTGGGGAAATTTCCTTCAAGAAAGAAAGAAAAATCACACACAAAATGCGGACAGAGTAGAAATCTTCCTTCAGAGCCATCTATAATAATACCTTTTTCTTTATTTAGACTTAGAGCGCGCTATGTCCTCCTAGGGACACTTGCACTTTAAAAATAAACAAACATTTTGAAAGAAGAGAAAGAAAGATATTTTAAATATGTACAGAATTAGTATGCAAGTTAGTTAGAAGAATAGATAAAAAATATATATATCAACACAATTGATATATAAAGATGGTTGAAATCCTCTAAAGAATGTAAATGATAGATTTAAAGCGTACGAGGATGTGTAATCCTCGTACGCTTTAAATCTATCATTTACATTCTTTAGAGGATTTCAACCATCTTTATATATCAATTGTGTTGATATATATATTTTTTATCTATTCTTCTAACTAACTTGCATACTAATTCTGTACATATTTAAAATATCTATCTTTCTCTTCTTTCAAAATGTTTGTTTATTTTTAAAGTGCAAGTGTCCCTAGGAGGACATAGCGCGCTCTAAGTCTAAATAAAGAAAAAGGTATTATTATAGATGGCTCTGAAGGAAGATTTCTACTCTGATTTACAATTGATATATGTACAAAGGGTTGGTAAGCAAATTTAGTTAAATGAAATAAAATTGTAAAGTATTGTGTTTATTCGAGAAAAGCAATCTGTAAGTAAGTAATCTGTAAATAATAATACCTTTAAAAAAGCAAATGTATAGGAGATTCTAATACAAGGAGCTGCCATTTTGTGGCCAGATAGATGCCTCAATTTGAATGGGATGGGGGTTTGAAGAAAGCCTTTGAAACTAGACAAGATTCCAACTGGCAGTTTTACTCTTGGGATACCAGTTGGGGGATCCTGGTGGTAACAACTCCTACAAAGGGACTGTGGCTGTCTTGGACTGGCTTTGTAAACATTGGAGGAATCCTTTCATATCTCTGTTGTTCTAAGATTGTAATATGGGTCTTTGAACTCTGTGAATAGAAATAAATAGTTTATTTACATATATACGTTAACGACATTTTAAAATTATACCGCATGTGTTCCTTTTCAATGAAAAATCAGAATTCATTTTAGAGAAATAATGATTATTTCTAACCTTAGAGATGAGGTATAAAAGGATGAATTGTGAAGAGTAATGATAAACAGAAAAATAAGTGTCCAGGGATGGGAATTTTTCCGTTTATCATTACTCTTCACAATTCATCCTTTCATACTTCATCCCTAAGGTTAGAAATAATAATTATTTCTCCTTAAAATAAATTTGGATTTTTCGTTGAAAAGAAACACATGCGGTATAATTTTAAAATGTTGTTTTATAATCACAAGCCGCATTATATTGTATTATATATACGTATGTTTAAATAGAGTTTGAAGTAGAGAAGAAAAAATAATCTGGGTGATTGAGTATAATATAATGGAAAGTGCATTATAAAAATGTATTCCTCAAGGCTCAACAATTTGTTTAAAATGAGGGAAAACATTTTTTTTTGGGTGATAAGGCACAATTAAGTGACTAAATCAAAATGAATAAATAGTGTGTAACATTTTGGTAATAGCGTTGTTACCAAAACGTCACACACTAATTATTTGAATATGGGCCCTATTACCTTGTGTTTCTAATTTTTTTTGTGGTTAAATTTTTTTTTTCAAACTAGTTTAATTTGGCTGCACATTTCTAAGGAAGCTGGTTCAAATATGTTTCCAACCTAATATGTTAGGCTCTGAAACCTGTATAAAGGAAGAGAGTTGAAACTTGGGTGTTTATTTTAGCATTCATAGCAGCCATCTTTGGTTGAAAGATTATTGGTGAGTGTATCCTTTCAACTTCAGTCTGTATGTAAGACAGCTACGGCAACAGCTAGCTCACAACTTCCTGCCAGCTGACTCAGGCTTACAACTTCTTGGTTACATTCACATGAACACACTTTGCATTTTTGTCATCTTTTTGTTATACAGTAGAACCTCCATGAGAGGACACTTGCGCTAGAGGACACCTCTCTATAAAGGACACTTTGGCTCTGCAATTAGGTGTCCTTTACAGGGAGGTAGTTCTACTAGGTATCTTAATTCAATTTAGAGGGAAAAAATATTTAGAACATTTTGTGATCATTTTGGTGTATGCAATTTTTGTGTTTGATTAGGCATACAAAATTGAATTAAAACATTCAAAAAGTTTTAAACATATATTTTGAAAAAAAGTGTATTTTATAGTTATTATAGCACATTCCATGAATATACATTGTACCATTTTCAATCAATAGATTATTAACTTAAATATTTTGTTAGTCAGTATCTTGTATTGCCTCTCAAGGATAATACAGTGGTGAACCTCATTATAAGCAGCTTGTTTTTTTTTTGCTTATCCCTAGTACACGTGGTACAGGCCATGATAATCATGGTGGGTAGTTAGCGACTGCTTTTACTGTAAGTGCACCACATATCTAGACATGTGAAAAGCAGTTCGACTTTGCACTTACAAATGTGCCAGAGCCCTATTTGGTTACTTGCACTCGCTGGTGGGGTTGGACTTTTGCAAGAATCGGGGGCCATTGGAGCATTTTTTTTTTTTTTTTAAAGAAAAAAGTGTCCAATGCGGGAATTGAACCCGGGTCGTAGTGGTCGAAAACCAAACGGTTTAACCAGCCTTCCACCGACCCCCCAATCTTGTGATGTTGATAAAGTACAATTTGAATTATAGATTATAGCTATAATCTTGTGGTGTTGTTATAACAATGTCCAACACTGTTGCTAAACTTCCCCCAGGTTTCAAACCTATATAATCTCACATAGCCTATTCCTTACTTTAGTCAAATTTAGACAGTTCTAGAGCAAATAGGGAACAAAGCTAATAATAAGAATGTATATTAAGATGCATTAGGGCATCATCTGTTATGAAAATTTGAAATAATAAAAGAAAACAAGACCTAATCCAAATAATTTATTAGTGTGTGACGTTTCGGCAACAACATTGTCACCATCATCAGACAATGGTGACAATGTTGTTGCCGAAACGTCACACACTAATAAATTATTTGGATTAGGTCTTGTTTTCTTTTATTATAATCTATAATCCAAATTGTGCTTTATCAGAAAATTTGAAACTATTATAGACGCGTATGATTCTTTAAAAATTAAACAATTTCTACTGTTTAGAACGTATGTTGATAGAACAAGGGTATTTGCCTAGCATCTTGTTCCATAAGTCTCCACTTAGATTTGAGCCATTTGTTGTGGTAACAAACAGAAGGAGAGCAGGTTAAATGTGCAACTGGAGCCAGTGGTGAAACAGGAGAAACTATGGGGCTGCCATAAATAACAGTTGGATGGAGGTCAGAGCTGCTGCATTAATTTGTGGCACTTCCCTGCATGGTCTGTCTGTGTCCTGCTTCTACTGGCTACTGTCACACTGGATGTCTAACCAATCAAATACACTCATATACAAAACTTGATAACTCGTACCTTTTAGCATGTATATCTGAATTCAAACAATAACTCTGAAAGATATTTCAGTGACACAAGAAAATAAGACCTAATACAAATAATTTATTAGTGTGTGACATTTCGGCAACATCATTGTCATCATCAACAGACAAAAGAATAATTTTTTAAATTCTTTTGTCTGATGATGGTGACAATGCTGTTGCCGAAACGCCACACACTAATAAATTATTTGGATTAGGACTCATGGACAAAACTTGATGAACTGGTACCTTTTAGCATGTATATCTGGATTCAAACAATAACTCTGAAAGATACCACAGTGACCTTTATTGAAGACACACGAGATAACCAAGTGTGAACGAGACAATCTCCTCTTCAAAATTATATCCTAGGCTGCTGGTGTGCAGAAATTTGGTCATCTGAACTCTTTCTGGTCAGCGCATGCCTTTGTTTATGTAAGTGTAGAGGCTGCCTTCTACTATGCATGTAATACAATCCGCTCGCGGATCCTCCCTTGATTCCCCATATTATCAAATACAATGTAAAACATAATGTTTTACAAGTGGAAATATATTTATTAGTATATCCAATAATAAAAAGGCACGAAAAATAATATATATTTTAATTTATATTTAAATAAAGTAAGAGGTATTTCTGGAAACAATCCCCCAAATGAAGAGCTGACTTCTCACTACAGGTTTCACAATAAAAACTTGTTATTTTTCTATCCACTAGGTGTGGATTAGCTGTGTGAAATGAAGAGGCAAGATGGACCACATGTTTGTCTTTCCAACAGAGTGCAAATACATTTTTCTTTCTGAAGGCCTTGCCTTCAACAGAGTTTACATCACCGAAAGTTTTTTTTCAGTTTCTGTAGCATTCCTTGTTGGTTTGGCACAATGGTCCCAATTAGGTAACTCTGAAAATCTTAAAAGTTCTTCAATATAGGTGAAATTTGTGTAGAATCTGTGTATTGAATACATAACTGTATTGAATATGAAAATGTCTAGCTGTTCAAGATGAATTAGACTCTTCAAATTCATAAATTTCAGTAGCTTGGGAACTAATATCAGCATTAGAATCTTAAATAACTCTTTCAGTTGATGAAGAATCATCCAAAAAAGGAGATACAGAGCTAGCGGATGAAATAGAAGCAACATTGAAAAAATTCAAACAAAATAAGTAACAAATCGAGATGAGAGGGAATGGAGGATGATTCAGCAAGATTCCCACAAGATTTCCAGGAAACATGACATCGGTTCCAGCCTCCCCTGTCCCTTGTTCACACAGAACTTGCGGTCTGGTAGCGAACCCTAACACAAGCCACCTACAGAGGCTTGTGGACCAGAAAGGGTTAATGTTTAGTACAAAGGCTTTCTCTTTCACCCATTAAACAAAAAAATTCCCATTAGTTAATTCAGGTCATTCAGGCTTTCTTCAAGTTATATTGTAGCGTAGAAAATTAAGTCTTTGTATATCTGAAGATGTAAGCGTATTTATTGAAGACGTCACCACGACCAGTCGACAATTATCAACAACTCAACAAAACTATCTACAGCTAGAGAATCTTGAACAAGCAAGCAAAGAAATATTTTGATCATTATTTTACATAAGCAGAGTAATATAAAGGGTAAAATTATTTTGTCCATAATATAAAATATATATATCAAATTTTTTCTTCCCATTGAATATAACAGAATATTTTTAAAAACTTAATTCTATTGACGTTATGTGGCGCCGAGTTTGTTGTTGACACACTTTAAAATGTTATAATACCTTGATAAAGGTTGGTGTTCAGCCAACTGAAATATTGGGGAAATAAATGATATTTTGATCCAATATATGCCTTTTTAATTAAAGAGTAATATATATATATTTATATAATCTGTTGAATATTTTCATTGAATAATAAATTATTTCTTCGCGCCACAATATTATAATGATTGCTTCAGCTAATCACGATTTTTAGGCCTTTGGTGACTATAGGTATATATTTTTAAAATGTGTTTTTGCCATCTCTCTTGATTTTATGAACTCTATTTATTATTTAGTTTGATATTCCATGGACTTCCTAAACTCAATTATTACCTAGATTAGGTGTAACTTGCAAGATTTAACATGATTTACAAACACAACTGATCCTGGGTGGGTTAGCTACTAATGAGTTAAAATCCTTTTTTCCTCATTGCTAGAAAAAAAAAATTAAAATCCATTAAAATTATTCAACTAAATATTGAATCAAAGATTGAAACTTAATCAGGATTCTTTTAAAAATTTGTTAAATTGAATTTAGGCAGTTAGAGAGGGTATACTGTATATTTTTGACACAATATATATAATACAATTTTAGAATGTGTTAAATAGTTATTAGTAAGGGTAATTTGGCTTTCAGAGAAATGATTAATTATATTTTCTATATCAGACGGTATAAAGCAATTTAAGCAAATTTATCCTAGACTTCTGAAAATATTTTACCGCTGCCATAATTGCTTGAAACGTCAAAATATTTGCGCATTAGAAATTAATATACTTTTTTTTTTTAAATTGTAAAAAGGAAATTAAATTGCGTATTCTTTGCGCTATAAAATGGTGGTTGAACTGTTAACAAAAGTTATATTTAATTACAAACGAACATTTAAAAAGTGACATATTTACAGTCGGAAGAAAAAATAATAAACATAAACTTACAATGGTATAAAGGGCGCAGTAATAGCATCCATTCTTAACACTTGTCCATGAATAAACAACCAAAGGTGTCCAAAATCTTTTTAAATATAGCATGGCTATAATACGTGTTAATTCTAGTGTTACTCAAATAACGGCGCGCCTCAAGAGTGCAACGCCCAAAATTTACAAACAAATATGTGAGGCGGATGCGTGACGTTTGTCACAGAGTGGAATTTTAACTCATAAATAACTCAAAATTTATGAGTAATGAAGTGATCGAGTCGTTCAATAGGTATTAATAAAATAATAATATTACCTGATTTTTTTTTTATTTTAACGAATTTATATGTATAAAATATGAAAATAAATAATATAATTTTGATATCGCAATTCTTTATAATTGTACATAAAGAGCGTAACCCTTATACTTTCCACCCCTCAAGAAATCACTTTTAAAAAATGCTGAATAATTTATAGAATTATTTTAATAGAAAAATATTTTTCATATTTTAAATATATTTAAATTAATAGGGTGTGAAAATGCACTTATATATACATTTTTAAAATTTTAATATGGGCATTTTTGAATTCAAAATGGATATATATATATTTTTTGCATTTCAATAAGGCCATTTTTTAAAACTCATTAAATACATTTTTGAGTTTATTAAGGATATTTTCAGCATGTTTGAAGATTATGCACTTTTTGTGTCTTTTAGCATCTAATAAATACATTTCAAAATATAATACCATTATTTAATGTTGAGTGCCATTTTATACTATTTTAAGTTCTAATAAAAATTGCAAACTAAACAAAATCTTTCAATTTTATAATAAATTTTACTTATAATAAATATAAAAATAATAAAATTTATCAATTAAAAATAAATAAAATTTGAAACTTTAATAAACGTTTATAATTTTAATAAAATACACATTTTAAATAAAACATACCGATAAAATTAATTGAAATAATTTTATTGAATTAAATGTAATTTGATTTCATAGATTAAAATTTAAAGCAGAAGCAGTTAAAGCTATATTTTTATCTTTCTCACGCCAATATTTGTACAATTATTTTAACTTATGATATCAATTATTTCTTTTATAATATCAAAAGTTATTCTAACTGATTCTAACAGGCGAATGCTATGATATTTAAAAAATTTTGAAAAATATATTTCACTGAATTGAGCATAAAGAAATATGGAGAGAGAAAAACGAAACTGTTTGTTAGGAAAAAGAAGGCAGCTTACAAATAAAATGTGAACAGATCTTTAGGCTTAATACCAGAAACATAATAATATTTTTAGGTAACAAAAAGGCATCGGGGGATTGAATAAAATATATATTTACCTTTTTTTGTACTGGTTAGTAAAGTAGGAGGTTTTAATCAGTTCCAAATTGTCGAATAAACATTCGTTGTCGAAAACGGTTTGTTCTTTTAAGCCATCAGTACTGTTTGTGTCCTTTCCAGGCAGAGAGACGATGAGAGGAAGTCGGGTATTTCAACCACGCAGGTGGATGTTTTGGGGGGCGCAGGGTCGCCTGGAAGGTCTCAAACAGGAGTGGGTGCTGGGTGTGGGAATGAGTCCATATTGTGGGAGCGGTTGGGGACTGGGCCGGCTTTGGGGTTCCGTGAGCGGGATTTCAAAGCCCATTTGATAAGTACAAATACTTGTACCACAAGTATGGCAAATAAATCTTTTACTCAATCCAATATATGCCTTTTTATTATCTAAATATTTAAATATGGATTTACCTATATTCAGAATAATAATATTCATGAAAAAATAGTACCAATGTGAAATTGTACTGGGATAAGGTGAATAAATTAAGAAAAAGGCATCTCTTTATCGTGAAACTGAAAGTTTCTGATGACTTGCGCCATCTGTCGGAATAAATATTAACTATTCTGCTAATTTTTAATTATTCTAGAATTGGCCAAATACCCATTCTTGATTAATCAAAACAAAAGCTAACCATAGAACACATTCTGGAATAATCAAGAATGGGTATTTGGCCAATTCTGGAATAATTAAAAATCGACAGAATAGTTGATATTTATTCCTACAGATGGCGCAAGCCATCAGAAACTTTTAGTTGCACGATAAGGAGATGCCTTTTTCTTAATAATAATAATATTTTCATAGATTTATTTTAAACCGTCGAGATATTTCCAATGGTACCCCTGCCCTACCGTGATAAACGCGTGCTGTCATCAGCTAAAGCACGTGCGGGCACTGAACTCTGCAGGCTCATTCTGTTGAAGAGCTGACTGCACTGTTGACCCTCACCCTGTATGCCTCGCTCCATTCCCTGGACCGACCTGTATCGCATCTGTTTGTCGGAACACGCCGCAGACATTGCGCTAAAGCTTGCCTTCCACGCTTCACTATTATGACCAGCCTAATCACATACATTCTTCAAGGAGTACGCTTCAAGAATATTTATTTTCCAAGGAATGAAAATATGCGATTAACTAAATCGAAATATTGAAAATTGCCAAAAAAGTCATGATTCAATATAAGCGTTTTCTCATTAATTAATTCCATATGAATTGTGCTCTATAATTCGGCAACATAAGTAAATCGATCTAACCTATTTATTCGACCTTGACTGCGAGGATATTATACGAATGGTCATTATATATTAACACCAGATATGGCAGGATTTGAATGATTTCTCACATAGGATTTTTCAAAATCATAACCGAGACCCTATACTGATAAGGTCTATAGCCCGAAAATATGTAATGGTATGCAGGTTGTAATTTTATCTGAACTTTCCAAAGTGAGATTTTCATGGAGATTTAATATAGTAAAAGGATTTAAAAGCACGAATGTTTCTTTTATACATAAAACGAACTTCTACTGCCCTTACTGCGATGAAAAAATATATTGGGAGGGCTTGGCTCATCAGTGGTGAACCCTCCCAGCGGTTTTGGCGAAACCGCTGGGAGGGTTCACCACTGATGAGCCAAGCCCTCCCAATATATTTTTTCATCGCAGTAAGGGCAGTAGAAGTTCGTTTTATGTATAAAAGAAACATTCGTGCTTTTAAATCCTTTTATTTTATATGTATAGATGGCGCGTTATTGCTTTGTGTTAATTTAATATAGTATTGAAGCGGTGCAGCAAAGAAGATGTAGAGAATATGTGGGCAAGCCAAGAAAAGAAAGTATGCAGGACCCCCTCCACAAGGAAGTGTTTATTGACAGATTCCAGAGGAGGGGGCGGGAGATAAACAGTCCAGCTGTTGCCGTAGTGAAGGAAGGAGCCGAGATAGTAGTCGGCTTGAAGGGGGTTTGTGTGCCGAGAGGACATCACAGTCTGGGAAGGAACGTGAGTCTGGTGACATCGAGATCTGCGGCAAGGAGAAGACGGTGACGAGGAGGATCCCTCTAATGGCGGACAATGAAGGCAAGTCCATCTACTGTATATAGATATTAATCCACTTTTTAAAGCTCTGGGAATAAATATACCGTACTAAGCTGTATCCACAAAGAATCCATCAGATATCTGTATTTGTTCTTTTACATTTTGAAAAAGAATGAGATAGATTATGCACCACACATTTATTGATTCGAGTTCACGCTGGAGCAATGTTGGATCACCACCACTGGGTAGTCCAGTGTGCACAGATCTCTCCTACTAATGTCAATGCTGCCAGTCCATAACCTGCAGCCAGGAGTCCCCACAGTCCGTGGAGTTCCCTCACAGTCAGGGGACCTCTCTCTGGCAGGAACGGACGTGGCAGGGGCTTGGCAATCTCTTCAGCGATCCAGTGGTCATAGAGACCAGCCTCTAGCAAGCGTCGGATTCTGTGAACAACCCAGAGATGAATCATTCAATGAAGAATTAATTCTTGTATCGAATATTAAAGTAAACAACAACAACAACAAAGCCTTTATTTAGGGCCTCTCGCCCTATACAGGATTCGCCAATTCACAAGGGATGGGGAGAACACTGTGTGGCCTTTTTCCGGGATATAGTCTTGTGGAATCCAAATATCGCCATCGCTATATACCTATTCTTTGATATTTCATTAATTAGTGCTGGCAATGAAGGACAAAGTTGCCCCGTTTTATCATTTAGTTTTCGTCTTTCCTCAGACAGAGCAGCACAGTCAAATAATGTTAAGAACCAATTCTTTCCCAGTCTACAATCGAGCAGAGTAAAACACTAACACCTCTAAGAAAATTAACACTTTTAATTTCCTTTCATGACTAACTAATTTACATCATTAAAAACCAAATATATACATGTAAAGTCGTCCGGTCATCCGGTCAAAATACAAATAAATTAATCTATGATAAAACAACTTATAAAAATCCTAACAATGTCCCCCCATTTTAAAGTTGTTTTCATACCCTCATCGGAGGCCTAGAGTGGCCAAGATCCTGGTCAGTTTAATTCCTCCAATTCCCCCAGTTAGAATATCTGCAATACTCCCTCCGCCAAGCCGCAATTCTTGAAGATCTTCTTGGATTATAGTTTCATTCTGGCCTTCCTCTTCGTCTTCTCTCCTCAGTTCTTCGTCTTCACAGGCCTGCTCTTCATCCTCTTTTCGTTCTAAGTTATTCAGATCTTTCTCTACCGATATTGTTTCCTCATCAGTCCCTGAATATCCTCTTGGGATCGCAGCTTCATTTTGGTATTCCCCTTCATCTTCCTTCTTTAGTTCTTCGTCTTTCTGTTTTTTTTCTACAAATTTCGTCTCTTCCTCATTTACAGATTCATAGTATTCTTCAAAATTATTATTTAAAACCTGGTAAAAATCAGTTTCATGTGAAATTTGTTTGTCAATTTTCTTAGTTGGGAAAACGCCTTCTCTAAATCTGACATTTCTGGTTACGAAGACCTTATTGTTTCTGAAGTCCCAAATCTTGTATCCCTTGACTCCTTCCGGATAACCAATCAAAACACATTCTCGGCTTCTTGAATCAAATTTGGATCGACGCTGGTCGTTGTATGCCCAGGTCTGACAACCGAAAACTCGGATATGCTCAATCTTCACTGGCCGTTCGGTCCACATTTCTTCGGGTATTTTGTTACTTATCGCCTTGCTAGAACATTTGTTTCTTAAGTAACAAGCTGTATTAACGGCATCTGCCCAGAATGATTTAGGAATCCCAGATTCAAGCAAAATGCATCTTGCTGTGTTTAGCAATGTCTGATTCATTCTTTCTGCAGTTCCATTTTGCTGAGGTGTTCCTGGAACTGTAAGCTGCGCTTGATGCCACTTTCATTAAGGAATTTATTAAATTCGTCGTTAACATATTCCATCCCATTATCACTTCTCAAGACTTTGATTTTTCTGCTGTGGTAATTCTCAACACTGTTCTTATATTCCTTAAATTTGTCAAGTACCTCCGATTTAGACCTCATAAAATATACTGTAGTGTAATGGGTGAAGTCGTCTATGAACGTCACAAAATAATTGTTCCCTCCCTTCGACATTGGGCTAATGGGACCCACCACATCCGAATGGATGAGCTTCAAAGGTGATGAAGTTTTCCTACTTTCGACAGGTTTGGAAGGAAATGGTAGTCTTCTCATTTTTCCCTCAAGGCACACCTCGCACTCTGCTGTGTCACTCACATTTTGGAGATCTCTTTTGTAAATGTGTCCTAGCCTTCTGTGCCAGATATCTGCACTAGGTGACTTCACTTTTGCTATCTTAAGTTCTTCCAATGTATAGATTCTTCCTCTTCTATTATATTTCAAAATTAACCCGCCATCACTTCCAAAAACAGAGACCTTGCCATTCTGGAATAAAACTTTGTTTCCTCTTTCCTCAATCCTTCCAACAGACAAAATATTTCCGTCTAATTCAGGAACGTATAATACGTTTTCCAAGAACAAGGTTTCACCTCCATATTCGTGACCAAGTTTGATGGTTACATCACCCATCTCTGATACTTTTATTTTCTCATTGTTTGCCATTTCAACTGAAGTTGAAATACTTTTTGTATTAGTCATTTTCAGTCTGTTCGACGTCATGTGTTCAGTAGCTCCACTGTCCAAAAACCAGATATTCTGAGAGTTATTGTTTTTCAAGTTATTTGCAAATAGGACTTTATGAGTGAGGTCTAACGTACTTTGTTTCAGCATACCTTCGTTAGTTCTCCTTGAGGAGTTGGCAAATCTGCAATTCCTAGCTATGTGTCCTAATTTGCCACAATTGAAACATCTTATCCGCCTGGAATAATTATAGTCTTCCCTTTTCCCTTCCGTCCACGTATTACGATAATTCCTTGGTTGATCATATTCAAATTTATTTCGCTCTTGACATGGTGATTTGCATGTATCCTCTTCTCTTCTTACCGCAAAGGCGCTATTAGGATCTTCTTGAGGAATTTTACGCTGGTTCTGTCGTTTTTCTTCTAAAAGTAATTTAGATTTAACCATACTAGTAGATAGCTTCTCCTCCTGCTGTTCCAAACTGAGAATCAGCGGCTCGTAACTTTTTGGTAATCCCAATAGCATAATTAACGCCAATTCGCCATCCCCAAATCCATGGTGGCACTTTGCTAATTTTCTATGGCACTCCATTATTCTCGCGAAATATTCTTTCATATCTTCGTCATTTCTTTTGACAATGTTGAAAAACTCTCTTAGTAGCTGTAATATATGCAACAAGCCATACCTTGTGTGGATGTCCTCCAGTATCTGCCATGCATCGATCGCTCGTTTACAATCACCGATGTCATCTAGGAATGAATCCTCAACCGCTAATAATATGACAGATAATGCCAAGTTATCTTTCCGCTTCTGTTTTTCTGAAGTTTCACTAGGAAAGCCAGGCTCAATCGCATCCCATATATCCTTCTGGATCAAAATAGATTTAGTTCTTATAGCCCAGGAATAATAATTATTACCATCAAGTTTAGGTATTCTCAACTCGTCAGCCATTGATATCTCTAGTTATGCAAATCTGACAAAAAATTATAACTCAAAGCTTTTCTTCTTCTTCTTCGTTGCACAAAGTTCAGTCTTTAAATCACTCAAATTTCTTATAATCAAATTCTTTTCTCTATCATAGTTAGCTTTATCTTCTTCAGTCTAGCATAATCTTTTCTTCTTTAGCCGTTCCCTGCCTTATCTTCTTTAGCCTTCAGCTTTTTTTTCTTTAGATTTAACTTTTAATTTCTTTCTACGGCGCAGTGGAAGCGTGCTGGGCCCATAACCTGTTAGGAACCAATTCTTTCCCAGTCTACAATCGAGCAGAGTAAAACACTAACACCTCTAAGAAAATTAACACTTTTAATTTCCTTTCATGACTAACTAATTTACATAATTAAAAACCAAATATATACATGTAAAGTCGTCCGGTCATCCGGTCAAAATACAAATAAATTAATCTATGATAAAACAACTTATAAAAATCCTAACAAATAAGTAGTGCAACATCTCCGTTGTTATTCCTGATCCACAGAAAGTGCATTTCAGATCGAATATTAAAGTAAAACATCAGACTTCCAGAAATAAGCTTCTTTTCAAAATATTGAAAAAAATTTCACGGAAGTCTGATGCTTTACCCTAGCATTTAATTATATAATTATATTTTATATATATACTCCCTCTATATAAAAATATATAAATGCTAAAAATAAAATAAATTTTTCCATATACAGAATGCGCATAAAAGATTCATTTTATAAAATGTGAATTATTCTATATTTTCAAAAACGGTTTAAAAGTTCTCAAAATATAAAATATATACAAATAGAAAAAAAATATATATGTAGTATATTTTGAATTAGATAGATCACAACCTTCTTATAATATTTATCATAACCCCATATCTATATAAAATATGTATCGACCTTGTATGACAATGGAAATGACAAATAAAACAAAGAGGTAAAAGGTAGACCAGACGACGACAAAGACCAGACGAACAGGTGTTTATGATAATGAGTTCAATTACCCCGTCAACAGGTGGCCAGACGTAATAAACAACCCGGCGCCTGACAGGTGGCGTGATTTTATGGGAGCCAATCAGAACTCGCCGCCATCTGCGAGCGTCTCATATAAAAGCCCCCCAAGATTGGGACAAAGTTAGTTGTTCAGAGAGTTGTTTTCAGAGTGACGTTTATACGGCCGGTCGGGTCTCTCACCCCTATCCGCGATGTAGGCATCCGCTGCGCCCGTGGTTCGACTGCCTTCGTCCGTGGTCTACCTCTACCTTCTTGGAGTTACCATCTAGACCTGCCTCTGTCTCTTGCTGTCCCAGTGCGGGAATCCCATCACGTACCCACTACCACGACTGCCCAGTACATTCCACATCGGGATTACTACATATATATATGTCATAATGTATGCTCTTCCAGGAATAATAAAGTAAACCTACAGTCAATCAGAGAGAGGCGTAGATAAAAGGTAGCTAAAGTATAGCCATTTTGGGCCACTGGTCACATACCGGAGGGGGGCCTTTTCTTGGAACCCTCAGGACTATTTTTGGACAGTTGGGGGGTGGTGTGCGACACGAACGGTGAAAGCCCCTCGCGCTACCTCTCTCTCGCTGGTTGCCTGGAATTCCTCTTCCAAACTTGTGGTTTCCTTATTTCTCTCTCCCCACATTATTATCATATTGCCACATTGAAAGTCGACAGGATCATATCACAGAATAGTCGACAGGATCATATCATATATATTGTCGCGGAGATAAATAAAGCAAGGGCAAGTTTGGGGATAATTAATTTATTATAAGGGGTATTTATAGGGAGAGAGAGAGAGAAAGTACCACTTACCCTCAGTTAAAACTAATCCTGAATGAACGGCGTTAGCCACCGTCCCCGTTTTCCTTATTTACAGATCAGCTTCCCAGAAGCCCCCACACCTGTGGTCCCCCCCCCGGGGTCCAGGGATGATTGACAGTTGTCCCATCTGGATGGAGCTACTTGACATTACTCCCTCTTTAGAAAAAACAGCGACCCGCTGATTAGCTTGTCTCAGCCCTTGTTCTGGAAGGAAATCTATCACGGCCTGTGTTCCCTAGCAGAATGGAATGTTGTTCTTCAGGGTCCAGGTAGGGCTTCATTCGAATCACATGAACGATATCCTTGGATTTCCGTGATCGGGGAGACGGGTCCACGGGCTCTACTTCATACGTAACTTCTGAAAGCTTCTTGGTCACCTTGTAGGGACCGAAGTATCTCTTCAGTAGCTTTTCTGAGAGCCCTACTTTTCGGATGGGAGTAAAAACCCACACAAGATCATCCTTCTGGTAATAGACTGGAGTATGTTTCTGGTCGTAAAGTCTACGGTCTTTCGCCTGTGATTGTAGAAGGCGTGATCGGGAGAGTTGACGCGCTTCCTCAGCTCTGGTCACAAGTTCCCCAACGTAGTCGTCAGAGATCTCATCTGGTAGGTAGGGTAGTACGGCATCGATGTAGGTCTCGGCCTCGCGGGCGTGGACAAGAAAGAACGGAGTGTAGCCGGTCGCCTCCTGTTTAGCAGTGTTGTAAGCAAAAGTCACGTAGGGTAAAACTTGGTCCCAGTCCTTCTGCTCGACACCTGTGTACATGGACAACATGTCTCCCAGAGTTTTGTTGAACCTTTCAGTCAGGCCGTTGGTCTGGGGATGGTAGGCCGTTGTAAATCTGTGCACAATTCCGCACAGAGCATTGATCTCTTTTATTACTTGAGAAATTAAATTTCTTCCGCGATCTGTTATCATTTCTCTAGGAGCTCCATGCTTCAAGATAACATCTTCAACCAGGAACTTAGCTGTTTCGATTGCTCCTCCGTCTGGGATCGCTTTCGTTATGGCATACCTTGTCATATAATAGGTGCACACAATGATCCAACGGTTTCCATCTTTAGAAACTGGAAATCTTCCAAGGAGATCGACCCGGACCTTATAGAATGGCTTTTCTACGGGCGGTATGGATACAAGTTGTCCAGCCGGACGTCGAGGTAATTTCTTCCTTCGTTGACACTCCCGACAATGGCTTACATATTGGCGAACAGTTCTATAAAGGCCAGGCCAATAGAATCGTTTCTTGACTTTGTCATACGTTCGGGCGAAACCCAAATGCCCAGCTGTAGGAGCGTCATGTAAATCTGCCATAACTTCCGATCTTAAGTGCTTAGGGATCATCATAAGCCAGGGTCTTCCAGTTGTGCTATAGTTTTTCTTGTATAAGATGCCGTCGATAATGCTGAATTCCTTTCTGGTGTAGCCCGAGTTTAAATTATCGATTATTTTAGCTAAATCCGGGTCTTTAGTCTGCTCTATATCGACGTTGGTTAGTGACATCACAGCACTTGGTGGATCGTTCTCAAGCGGGCTCCTTGACAGACAATCGGCATCCTTATGTTTGCGTCCGCTCTTGTAGATAACGGTCACGTCAAATTATTGCAACTTCAGCGCCCATCTTGCCAAACGGCCAGAAGGATCTTTCTGCCCTACCAACCAACAGAGAGAATGATGGTCAGTGACAACCGTGAATGGTCGACCAAACAAATATGGGCGGAATTTGCTAATAGACCAGACTACAGCAAGGCATTCTTTTTCCGTTGTAGAATAGTTATTTTCAGCCTTTGTCAAGCTTCTAGATGCATAAGCTATAGGCCGCTCCTTTCCACCTTGTATTTGTAGAAGAACAGCTCCAATACCATGTCCGCTTGCATCCGTGTGTAGATGGGTATCAGCGGATTCATCAAAGTGTCCTAAGACAGGCTCTGAAATTAGAGCTGTTTTAAGGACTTCAAACGCTTTCTCTTGAGCTGCATCCCAATAAAATTGTTTTTCAGTCTTCAGTAGGTCATGCAAAGATCTAGCTTTGTCGGCAAAGTTCTCGATAAATCTTCGGTAATAGAAACATAATCCAAGAAAGCTCCTCAGTTCAGAGATATTCCTTGGCCTCGGAAATTTAGAGACGGCTTCAACTTTATCTGGATCTGGATGAATTCCATTGGCGTCAACAAGGTGTCCCAAAATCTTTATCCTCCTTGATCCAAAAAGACACTTTTTGTGGTTCAAGCTTAGTCCAGCTTTCTGGATGCAGCTTAATACAAGTTGTAGACGACGTAGATGTTCCTCAAAGGTAGGTGCGTAAACTACGATGTCGTCCAGGTAGCAAAGGCACATGTTCCATTTAAGACTGCCCAGAACACTATCTATCATCCTTTCAAACGTTGCTGGAGCGTTACAAAGACCGAAAGGCATTACTTGGAATTCATACAACCCATCTGGAGTGATGAAAGCAGTTTTCTCCCTGTCTTTTTCGTCTACTTCAATCTGCCAATACCCGGACCGAAGATCCATCGTGGAGAAGTAACTAGAGCCGGCTAAACTATCCAAGGCATCGTCAATGCGTGGCAGCGGGTAAACATCTTTTTTTTGTTATCTTATTTAATCGACGGTAATCTACGCAGAATATCCAGGTCCCGTCTTTCTTTCGAACTAGAATAACTGGAGATGACCAAGGACTTTCAGAGGGCTTCACGATGTGATTTTCAATCATCTTGTTCAACTCATCTTGAATTAGTCGTCGTTCACTTGGTACTACTCTATAGGGCCTCTGTTTGATAGGAGAGTGGTCTCCTGTGTTTATCTTGTGCTTCACAGTACTGGTGGGCTTAATAGGAGTACTCCCAAAGTCAAATATGTCGATAAACTCGTCAAGGCATGAAACAAGCTGTAACCTTTGAATTTCAGACAGCCCTGGATCTAGAGTAAGGTTTTATCTTCTGTGACCATTCACGTGACTTTAGCTGCGTTTCTTGTAACTTATCGCTGGATTCAATAAGACTGCAGATATTCCCATTCTCATAACTTTCCATGGTGCACATATTCATTCCTGATGGAATCAGTTGCGGCCAAGACGCTCCATTCGCCACCCAAATGCTACCTCGGCCGTGTCGAAATGTAACCAATGAGTTTGGTATAAGAACTTCCTTTCTTAATAATAAGTCCTTAGAAGTTGAGACTAAAACATCTCTAACACCACATATTTCTTCGTTTATCACACTGATCTTCTTTATTGATTTAGGCGGGATGACAAAGTCTTCGGAAGCAAACAATCTCTGGTTTTCCTCCTCTCGAGATTCCAGGACGGAGGTTTCCCCGAGATGGAGTTCATTTCTGCCACAATCAATGACGGCCTCGGTGGCCTTGAAGAAGTCCCATCCAAATATGATATCATGGCTGCATTCCACCATAACAACGAATTCAAATGAGATATTCAGACCATTAACTTCTATGTTCAGGACACATTTTCCTAGGGTCTCTATTAAAATTTTGTTTGCGGCTTTAAGAATGGGACCTGGTTCTTTGAAGAGAGGTGTCTTTAGTTCGCGTCGAAATTTGTCTGAAATAACAGAAAAGTCGGCTCCTGAATCCACCAATGCTTTAATTTTGCGTCCATTTATTTCGACCATAACAAAATTTTCTTTTAATTTAGCGGCGATATACCCTGGAGGATTTTCCTCAATGGCGACCTCACCCCCGTTAGAAGCCGCTCCACTTAGTTTTTCACATTCTGAGGATTGGGAGAACGGCTGAAACGACGGGCTGGCGACTGGGATTGTCTTCGGGCTGGCGACCTTGCACGGCTTGGATGTGGGGAAGAGCTCCGGTAGAAGTACGTCGAGGTTTGGGGCGTTACATAGTCGTCGTCGGCGTCATATCTCGGGGGTCGACTCGAAAATCCAACATTTCTTCCTTCTCCGCCATTCCTTGACCTGGCTTCAGCGAAGACCTGCCGTCGTTCCCTACAATAACGGACGACATGTCCGGGTCGTCCGCAGTGGAAGCAGATAGGTTTGTCGTCGTGGGTTCTCCAATGTTCCGTCTTCCTGGGTTGGGTTGGTCGGTCGATATTATAATAGGGCGTTCGTGGTTGTTGTTGTACCACGTTGACTTGTGGTCTGGTAGGTTGTAGAGCACGGCTGACCTCTTCCCTCACAGTCTGTTCCAGGGCGTTCACCTCTCGGAGAGGATTGATCACTTCAGGTGCTGAGAAAACCTTTTGTATCTCTTCTCTAACGATGCGGCGAATTAAGCCGGCCAAGTCGTCTGAGTCGTCAACACACGAAATGGGCATTACGTTTGACAACCTGGCGAATTTCGTACGGCCGATCCGGCGCTGCTTGACTGTTGTCAGATGACGGCAGAACTTCAGGATCTCATCTACCGTCTGTATGTCTTTCGCCACCAATACCTGGTATGTGTCCTCCGAAATTCCCTTTATAATGTGAGCAACTATCTCACCTTCTTCCATGCGAGGGTTCACCTGGTGGCAGAGACTAAGAATCTCCTGGATGTATGACTCGCTGGATTCTTCGGCCTTCTGTGCTCTTGACTTCAGAACTTCCTCGGCGCGTCGAGCAGAATCCTCCTGCAGTCCGAACACACCGCGGAATGCGTCTTCAAAGCTTCTCCACGAGTTGAGTGATTCTTCGTGTTTTAATGTCCATCCATACAGAGTTCAAAACAACAACTGACTCACCCGTGCAGGCAAGGTCACGCTCCGCTGCGTCACGTGGGAAAACATACGTACATCTTTTCGTACATGTTCTCAGCACATCCCCCTTTTTAAGATTTGAAATATATATATACATTACAAACTTTAAATGCATAATATAATTAATAATGAAGGCGATCCACAGGTTTAACAATTCGTCCACTCCGGGTTCTTATCTGGCCGTCTTCTGAGTCGTTAGAGGGATAATCCACAACTGGGGTCTTTTCACTTTCAACCAGTTCCTCCCCCGAAAAGGTCGGCGTCGATGGGTCGGCTGGATATTGCACTGTAACTCCTTTTCGTAGATGGAACCTGTTTCGACGTAAAGTCCCAACTGGAGTATCAACCATATCGTCCCTACAACTGCAAACTATCGAATGTGAAAAATTCAATTTTGAAGGAGAGAGAAATGAAGAGACCATGTGGCCTACCCTCAGTAGAGGAAGGCATTGAAGGAGGGAGAAATGAAGAGACCATGTCATGGTCTCTTCATTTCTCCCTCCTTCAATGCCTTCCTCTACTGAGGGTAGGCCACATGGTCTCTTCATTTCTCTCTCCTTCAAAATTGAATTTTTCACATTCGATAGTTTGCAATTGTAGGGACGATATATGACCTTGGTGTCGATGCCTTCTGCTTTACAATCCCCCAGGTTCGCATATCTGTAATCCAAACCGTGTCACCTTCGGATAGCTCCTCCATGTCCGTAGCTCCGCAGCGTCGATCATATCTGGATTTCATATCCTTTCTCCTTCTCCCCTCCTTTCTTTTCAGGGTCTGAGAGTCCACCAACTTTGGATTAAGATTCTCTGGTGCAATTGGCAAGGTCGTTCGGAGTTTACGTCCCATGAGAAGCTCAGCAGGGCTGTAACCGTTCTCCAAAGGGGTCGATCGATACTCCAGGAGTCCAAGCGATGGGTCTTGATTTTCTTGAGGATCAACTTAGCAATTTTCACACCTGCTTCTGCCATCCCATTGCTCTGCGGGAATCGAGGACTTGAAGTGACATGTGTGAATCCGTACTGCCTTGCGAAATTTGCAAATTCACGAGCAGCTCCAAATTGCGTCCCATTATCGCTTACAACAGTTTCTGGTATTCCATGTCGGGCAAATATGGATTTGCAACCACGCACCACCACATTGGCTGTGAGCCGATCCAGCTGAATCATTTCAGGAAAGCGAGAATAATAGTCAATGACGACTAGATACCACTTATTCTCGAACTTGAACAAATCCATTCCAATCTTATGCCACGGTCGTGTAGGAAAGTTGGTTGGTATCAAAGGTTCATGTTTTGAGACGGCTTCCTGGATACAGACACTGCACTTTCTGACCGGTTCCGCGATCTCTTCCGAAATTCCAGGCCACCATACCGTCTCACGTGCGCGAAGTCTTGTTTTTGTAATCCCGAAGTGCCCAGTGTGCAACTTATCTAGGATCTCCAGTTTCATACTTGCTGGAATAACAAGACGACAGCTACGCATCAGTAGTTCATTTTGAACGCCGAGTTCATCCTTGACATGCCAATAAGAGAGCAGAGCCTGTGACATCTTCTTCTTATCTGGCCAGTCTTGCTCAAGGTAGTTGACTACTGCTTTCAGGGTCGTATCTTCTTGTTGAGCTTCAAAAATCTTCGTCAACATCTCGTCTTTGTCGGTTATACACGAGAGAACTGCATTTATGTGCGCTGAGGTTGGCTGTTCGTTTTCACCTCCTTCGGTTGCAAGAAGTGGTTGTCTGGATAATGCATCGGCGTCGAGCAGCTCCTTTCCAGGGATATGCACTTGAGGGAATTTCTTGATCGGGTTAATTCTCGTCGCAACCACTTCAATCCGCCTCGCCAGGTTCAAGAGTTCACATGCCCGGCGACTCAGAAGAGGTTCACTCAAACGACGAATGACATAAATCTTCTCCTTGATTTCATAATTGCCATTTCGCAGCGTTGATATAAAAATACCCACAGTCTGAAGTTCGGAGAATTCAGCAGCTCTCTAATGTTGACATCACTTTCCACTAGTCGTTGCTGTCCCATTATCTTCTTGAAGAGACACAGAGGAACACATGTAACATCCGCCTGGGAGTCGAGCTTAAACTTCACCTTTTTCCCGTTCACTTGGATTTCTGCTGTCCATCGCCTCCTGCACTCGTCTTCATCATTATCGAGATTAGATGAATCCTCCACAGCTGAGACCTCCAGGAGAAAACCAATTTCTTCATCAAGTTCAGAAACAGCTTTGACTTCCGCAGTCTTCGCCTGCTTATCTGGGCAGCAATTTGCAAAATGGCCTGTTTTTGAACATAGGTTACATCTTTGTCCTTCAGCACGGCAAGCCTGTCCTTCCCTGTGGGTGAAACCTCCGCATTTTGGACATCGTGATCTTGTTTTGGCTGACTTCTCCTTCTTCCTCGAAGGCCGCTGTTGTTGTTTCGGCGATTGCTTCTTCGAGTTGAACTTCACCTGATTGACCTTTTGGCTTGCTGAGGGACGCTGCAGGTCGACTTGCTGCTGTCGAACGGCTTCCTGCTGTCGGACCATTTTCACCGCCTTTTCCAAAGTCAGTTCGCTGTCCAACTGCATTCTTTCAGATAAAGCTTTGTCCCTCACTCCAACCACAATTCGGTCACGGATCAACTGCTCATGAAGACCCTCAAATTCGCAACTATCAGCTAATTTGTACAATGAAGTGATGAATTCGTCCACTGGCTCCCGATCCTCTTGGATTCTTGAATTAAATTTCGCACGTTCGTAGATAATATTCTTTCTGACACAGAAGTGGCTGTCGAACGCCTTGAGGACGGAATCAAGTTTCGTTGCCTCTTCCTCCTTTTCGAACTTGAAGGTCCTGAATATATCATCCGCGCGGTCACCCATCAAGTACATGAACAAATCGATCTTGTCCGCCTCCTCTTTCTTCTTCATTCCACTGACCACGAGGTATCGTTCGAATCTCTTCCTCCATTTGGGCCATTCGTTGGGAGTCGAGAAGTCGAAAGTTTCTGGAGGTTGAATCTGAGCCATGTTGAATTATCTTCCAAGGTACACAAAAATCGATATTTTGCAATATACGGGTTCGTATTTTATCCAGTTATCGCTGCCACCATGTTTTAATGTCCATCCATACAGAGTTCAAAACAACAACTGACTCACCCGTGCAGGCAAGGTCACGCTCCGCTGCGTCACTTGGGAAAACATACGTACATCTTTTCGTACATGTTCTCAGCACACTTCGTTATTATCAAACCACCTTCCAGCAGTTCCGTTCAAGTAAAATACGACGTTGGCAAGCTTCATGGTCTCGTCCCATCTGTTGTACTTCGAAACTCTCTCGTACTCTTTCAACCACTGTCCAGGGTTTATATTTCCATCTCCAGAAAAGGTAGAAGGATCTCGTTGGCGCTGACAAGGGAGGTAGGATCCGTTAACAGTAGGTCTGTGGTCGTCTTCCATTTCTATTCGTTGTGGCAAAGGTTGAAGAATTGGTTCACGTCCCTGTAGACGTCGACTTCTTCGAAGTTCCGTCACGCTGCCCAGCGTCTCCACCAAAATATGTCGCGGAGATAAATAAAGCAAGGGCAAGTTTGGGGATAATTAATTTATTATAAGGGGTATTTATAGGGAGAGAGAGAGAAAGTACCACTTACCCTCAGTTAAAACTAATCCTGAATGAATGGCGTTAGCCACCGTCCCCGTTTTCCTTATTTACAGATCAGCTTCCCAGAAGCCCCCACACTTGTGTGGTCCCCCCCGGGGTCCAGGGATGATTGACAGTTGTCCCATCTGGATGGAACTACTTGACAATATATATGTTGTAAAATGTAGAGCCGACATCGTTGTATTAGGCTCCTCTTTCAACATGCAGTCATGGGCCAAAGTGGGAAAGGGCACTAGCCTGAAGACAAAAGGAATCCACATGTATAGGAACATGGTTACCTCGGTTTAGAGGGGGCAGCACCTGGGAAGGTGAGATGGCCTATGGGGGAGTCCTGGGGTCGTTGGTCAATAGGACAGCATGTCGACCTAACCGCACCTGACTCCTGGATACTCCGCCCACTATGGCTTCAGAAAGAATCCAGCTTATATGCTAATGGTGATATCAAAGAGGGAGGAGTTTTTGAGGCGTCTATGTCCAATCAAGCACTGGCATGGCCAATATGTTTACATAATGCCTTAGCTTCTTGGACAATGTTAACGACCTGTTTTACGACCTTTCTCGGTGTCGTCCTTTCTTTTCTGGGTATCATTTTATCAACAACATTTTAAAGTTACGTCAGACTTGGTTTGAGGGGAAAGGCGATCCATTAGGCACACATATATCCATTAGGTACATCCATATGTAAAACATAGCTATGTACAATATGAAATGAAACCTTTAAGTTCGAATTTTCCTTTTTTTCAAATAAATACTCTTGTTTTAGATCTGTAGAAGAGATTTTTAAATCTCGAAAGCTACGCCTCGCAAACAAAATAAAGAAATATGTAGCTTTTTAATCATTTAAGCCTTGATTTAATCCAGGGTTTCGTATTATATGTTCAAAAGTAGGTAGGTAAGCCCAAACAACTTACACGGTGTCAAATGCCGCTCTGTATGGACTGCCCTTAGCGAAGGCCACCCCGGCTGGAAGAGAAACCAGCGGTTCCGGGCACGTGAAAAAGTCCAGAAGTCCCAGTTTCGGAGCCTGCAGACGTCCGAATGGCTGAGCGACGATGAAAGCAAATCCACCTTGTCGAACTCTCTGGAACCCTTGCTCCACGCTCGGAGCCAAGTTGGAATCCTTGTCCTTCAGGATCGAACGCCAGAGATCCTGCACCAGGACCGAGCGGGACTTCTGCCAAACACCCACAAGTCACGGTTTGACACTCTTGATGTCTTCTCGGACTTCTCTTCCGTTATAACGGATCTAAAATCTCTTCTTCTTTCTTATCTCAAATCTGCGCGACGGCCGATGCAGCATAGCGGGGAGATTTGTCAACCATCATGACTGAGTGAAGTAGAAAAGGTCTGCCTTTGTCATTAAGACTGGGAGCACTACCCAGTAGCAGGACGACTTAGCTCCAAAAGAAATGGCCGCCTCTTACATGAGGAACAGACGCCATGTGCAGCCGCTCCTAACATGGAATACAAACGCTGCTCATCCTGTGTCCTTGGATTAGGAGCCCTTACAGGGTATTATCAGCCGGGCCAGCTGAGCCCAGGTTTTTTTAGCGAGCTTGTTACTGCTCCCCCTCCTCCTTTTTCAATTCGGACTTGGGACCGGCAAAGGCGGAGTTAAAAAAACTAGGCACCGGCGAGATTGGATATAAAATAATTGTAGTGAATCCTGGCTAGAGTAAACCCCCACTGGGATACGCGAGGTATTACTGGGTGTATTTGACTGATTGTCCCAGTATGTAATTGTGCCGATTTTTTTGTGTAAGTTACGAGTCCCGATAATTGGTTTGAAAATAAAATCGAAAAAAAAGTCTAATAAAATTCAATTCGACTTTTTAATATATGATTAACTCAAGAAGCTAATAATGATTTTAAAAAACTCTAGCATATATATACACTTTAATGTCTAATAGATAAGTGTACGTTAAAGGATATAACAATGAAATGATATAAAAGTGTTTTTATTTTTTTTTATTTTGAACGAGTCATTCCATTGTCCTCGAATATGTCTGTCGCATGAGTGTCTTGAACTCTGATGTTGTAGTTTTCATTAAAATATAGAGCAGAACGTTTATTTTGTCATCAATTGTCATAATACTTAGATTCCAACATCCCTAGCAGCCACATTTCTATGTCTAGTGAGTTACAAACGCTCTTTCGAAAGGCTTCAAATTTATATACTAATCATAACAGTACACTTAATAAATGCTATAACCACTATATAGAAGCAACTTAAGAATTTCCGGCTTATTAGTAAAGGGAACCCTTCTGAAGAGAGAATTTTGAAAACCTAGACCGTACACATTTATAGAAATTGTAACCAGGTTGATAAAATGATGACAAGAAGAGCGATCCTCTAAAATTTATTTAGAATATTATTCATCTGTTTCTTTTAAAGATCTCCATCTACTGTCTCTTTCTTCACTTTCGTAATTTACACGTATGTTTATTAGTAATATATTATCCTAAATATACGTGGTGTACACTTTAACCATCTCTGGCTCATCCCCTTTCTATTCCTCTGGCTCTGTGATCTTGGCTTCTGTCTAGATCACCTCTCTGGGCTGTTTCGCTATGCAGGAATGTGACCTGGCTCTAGACAATGTCGCCATCACCTACGAGCGCAACCAAGCTGTGGACTTCCCAGTGGCCTATTCTTTCCATGGCCTGCTTCTTTTTTCGCCATGGGAAGTCGAGGTTTGATATTGCTAATACTGTACATATACCATATATCTACAGGCAGTTCGACTTTGGACTTACATGGTACCCGAGCCCCGTACTTTAACTCATTGATAGTGACTGGTAAGTGTTTCAACGCAGGTTCCGGAACCCCAGTCCAAGGTGCTGACAGACAAAATCCCTTCACAATCCAATGGAGAGTTCCACCCACCCTGAAGATATCGATGTGAGACGAGGCTCTGAGAGTCCCCACCGCCAGATCGCCGGACTCCACAGCTGAGGCCAGGTCCAGCCAAGTCCGTGCAGGGGACCCCAGTGCCGGGACTGCCAGCCGGGCTGCCAGAGTCCCGGAGTAGGCGCTGGCTAGGACCACCACGTGGATCCACCATCCTGCCGCGGCGATCCTCCAGGCGGTGGACCGGTCGTGTCGGACTGAGCCTGGGTCCACGCACCGTGACAATAGATTCTGTCAGAATAGACGGAAGAATACCTCAGTGTAGAACATTCCAACATAAGAACCTCAGTTTAAAACATGGATACTTCTGGTATCCCATAGAGGGTCTCTGATTAAAGAGTGGATTATATCGGGTCAAGGCGTTATTTCAATGGTTAGTCAGATTGGCCGTTCAAGGAAGTTTTCTCTGTAGGCGCCATCTGTTGAGATTGTCTCTGAATTCTAGAAGCTTCCTTTCTGTAGACTTACACTCATGAAGAAAACTTAGTGGAAAGATGTCGCTGGTCGTCCGTTTTTTGAAGGAGACAGAGTCAATTTTGTCTACACTTGGTTATTTCGTGTGTCCTTAATAAAGGTCACTGTGTATAAAATATCTTTCAGAGTTATTGTATGAATCCAGATATACATGCTAAAATTTAAAACTTCCTTAAGTTTTGTCAATAAGTGTACTTAACCTTTGACAAATGTAGAAGGCTGATAATTGTTAAATAACGAAGTCTTTGCCTCTATTTGGCTCGAAATTGGCAACTATATTTTAAACAAATTCTAGGGTTAATTTAGCTTAGCCTCCTTTTCCAATAAAGCATATCTTTGGTGCAATCTCATTCTTCTTTCAAGACTTGGTGAAGTTGAAGCCACCAAGAGGTCTATGACCTTAAATCATGGACTTCTGGTAGGTTCTTGGAGGGGCAAGTTTACCCGGTCTTGATTATCCTCAATGGTTTAGATGATCGCGCTCTAGATGGTACAGGGAGTCTTGTTATTTACAGTAGAACCTGCTATGGGACTGGTCTCTCATGGAGATAGTCTTTCTTAAGAGGTTGGGTAATGTCAGTCAAGTCATCTTTGATTTCACAAATGTGTTCATTCGGGAAAGTGAAAAAATATGTAAAAATTATTTTTGGTAATATATGTTTCTTATGCAACATATATTATTTAATATTATCTCTACAGAGAGACCTTAATGCAATGTTAGAAATTATTATATGAGAGTAGACTTGACTTATCAGTGGTGAACCCTCTCGGCGGTTTTGCCAAATTAATCTTTAGACGACTCTACTATTGTATTGAATTGATTTTCTTTTAAACCATCCACATCTAGTGAAGAATACAGCTTAGGGCCTGCCATATAATAATTTCTACCATTACAGTAAGATTTGATATCATAAGAAATGCCAAAAAAAAAAAAAAATTATTATAAATTTTATCGATGGATAACAACTAAAATTATAATTGTGATTTGCTAATTCAGTGAAACGGTCGCTCTTGGAAGTTCATTGAAGACAGTCCTCCCGACCTACCCTGGGCTGAGAATGTTCCAAGCAGATACCAGCAGGTGCCTCCCAGGGAACTGTCTTTCGAGAGACAGCAGAGAACAGCGCTGGCGACGAGAACGGCTGTCAGGATGGCCAGCCACACCTGCGCCAGGATCGCTGTATCTATGTAGGTAGACGGTGATATGTGCGTATGCAGAGCTATGTAGGTAGACGGTGATATGTACGTATACAGAGATATAAACTGGCGAAACCGCTGGGAGGGTTCACCACTGATGAGCCAGGCCCCCCCTTTAATTTTTCCATTGCAGTAAGGGCAGTAGAAATTGTTTTATTTTAAAAAGAATATTACGCGTCTAGAATAGTTTTGTAATTTGATACAGAGATATGTAGGTAGACAGAGATATCTACGTATACAGAGCTATGTAGGTAGACAGAGCTATGTAGGTAGACAGACAGACGAGGATCTACCTCCTTAGAGAACGGCTCCAGCAGTAGCACCACAGTAGGCTCCAGAGTGGCCCTGACGAAGAAAGAAACAGGATGGAGAGAATAGGCCACTGAGAAGTCCACAGCTTGGTTGCGCTCGTAGGTGATGGCGACGTAGTCCAGAGCCAGGTCACATTCCTGCACCGCGCAACAGCCATGATAGATGATCTAAACAGGAGCCAAGATTACAGAGGAGTAGAAAGTGGTTATCAAAGAGCATGAGATGGTTAAAGTGTACACCCCAAAGCCGGAGTTAATAAGCTAACTCCATAAAGACAAATCTAATGTGAAAGTATAATAAAATAAAATAAAGTTTCCAGGGTTAAGTTTCTTGTGCAAACCTTTTATTTTCAAGTTTTCGGACTTATCAGTCCTTCAACAGGAGTATCACATTAACAAATTAATGATAAATACTAATATACAAATTATTATTTACATATTTTAGATACTTATGATATTGAGTGAAATCTATTAAGTAATGAAAATGTCCTTACAACAAGATTGTCCCAAAAGTTCGTAAACACTTGCAAACATTTGAAATACCAATATTATTCACCGTTATGTAATATCTTTGTAAAAGTAATTGTATTATGTATTATTATTTATTCGCCGTAATAATATTATTGACCAAGTAATAAGAAAACGTTAAAAAACCACGAACCTTTGGGACAACCTTAATATAAAAGTTAAATTGTAAAAATGATGAGAAGTTAACATCTACAAACTTGGGAAGAGCTATCGAAGATCTACGTCGAGATATTACAGACCAAGCAACTTCCATTGCTGAGAGAACGACACTGACCGCCGATTGAAGTGCCAACATACAAATCTCATAGGTAAAACCACATAGGGCAAACCCCATAGAGAAGACCACATAGGACTCACCCCACGGGACACCAAGCCGATCATCCCGGTCCACGATCCATCAGGTCTTCGCCGGCCCCACTCCCCATCTGTCGGACTCACCAGCTCGTAGCTGGACACAGTTGGACTTTGTCATACATTTCTGGGATCACATGACCACCCAGGCCCAAAAGTCTTCCTTCTTAATGCGAAACCTACAGCCCTCTGGTTGGTAGGAGGGTAAATTTTACTCGATCGTCTTTCAACCACACCAGGGGGAACGGGATTGGAAGCCCTGATTCTTCCATCATGCAGACAGACAGGTATTCCTGGCTTCTTTAAAGTAGTCTACATTGGGCTCTCCTGTATCGACTTTGTCATACAGCCTGAGTTGTCATTACGGTACTCAGTAAAAAAATCAGAATCACGCTAAAATAAAAGAAGAAACAAATATTACAAAGCAATAACGTTCCATCTATATATAACAAATGAAGACATTAAGACACGAATGTTTCTTTTTACATATAAATCAAACTTCTACTGTCCTTACTGAGATGAAAAAATATTGGGAGGGCTTGGCTCATCAGTGGGGAACCATCCTAGCGGTTTCACCAATTTAAACTACCAGACCGCTGGTCAGACACTCTAAAAATAAAATAAATTAAAATAATAAAAAAAGAAACAGAGTCATGAAGAAAAAAAATTGAAAAGAAAAAGATGAAACACACATTCCCCCCAAATTGTTTGCGGAAGAGCATTGCTCACGATGCAAATATTTTAATGTAATTTTATTGTTCTAAAAGCTAATGTCCTTAGTTTATTCGAATACCATAACCAATATTTCAATATCGCATATATAACCACAATCGACCAATACAGTATTAGAGCTCTGAAAGTGAAGTTTGGCGGATTAAATTATCGCAAAAGGTTGGATGGTTTTTATCACCGTAAGGACAGTAGAGCGTTTGGTTTATTTGAAAAAGAAAAATTGTTTCTTAAAGAGTTTTATATTTCAAAATTCGAAACTATTATTAAATATAAAAATATAATAATACCCTCCTCCCCCATATAGTAAGAGAGTAGAGATAATCAGTGAGTTAAAAATTTACACAAATAAATTTACTGGCAATGCGTTTCTTTTAAATATCATCAAAGATTATCTCTACAGACCTTACTGCAATGATATGAGATATTGAATAACTTGAACTCATTCAATAACTCATATCATTGTAGTAAGGTCTGTAGAGATAATATTTGATGATATTTAAAAGAAACGCATTGCCAGTAAATTTATTTGTGTAAAATTTTAACGATAGATGGCAATTAAATTTACTAATAATCAATGAGCGTATATAAGCAGAATGATCCAATACAGTATTAGAGCTCTAAAATGAGGTCTGGTAGATTAAATTGGGGAAATCGTTGGGGGGGGGGGCTTCACCACCTATGAGCCAAACCCTCCCAATATTTTTCAATCGAAGTAAGGATAGTAGAACAGAACTACATGAAAACTTTCTCCATTGAGTATTTAAAATAGTAATGAAAATTAAGGAGAAAAGATTTTTATTCAGATAAACCTGTGACAAGCTTTCGGGCAGTCACACGTTTATCTGAATAAAAATCTTTTCTCCTTAATTTTCATTACTATTTTAAAGGATAGTAAAAGTTTGATTTTTTCGAAAAATGAAACATTCGTGTTTTGAATATATTTCATTTCTTATGTATAGACGGGGCGTTGTATATTGCTCTTTGTGTCTTCCATGAGAGGACACTCTCGCTAGAAGACACCTCTCTATAAAGGACAGTTTTCATTTGAAAAATTACCATTTATACTATTTTGCAACTATCCGGTAATAGGACACCTCTCTAAAGGACACTTTAGCTCTGCAATTAGGTGTCCTTTACAGGTTCTACTGTATATATATGTTATATTAAAATATTACTTTATTTAAAATTATATTTCATAGATTCAAATACTCTGTTAAATCGACCGCCAGTGGTCACGCTTCCTCTATATATATATATAAAAAAAAAACACATTGTTGTAGTTTCCCTATGGCCGACTCAAACATTTTGTACATTATATAAAAACCCTTTTGTTTTCCTTGTTCTACTCACCTTAAGCCAGGCAATACTTTTATCAAATTATGTTTTTATATATCCCATAAGCTCAATTAAAGCTATTTCTAGTCTTTATTATTTTAACTATTTTTATTTTCAAGAATTTAACCACGACTGCATTAACATAGCATAATTCTCAAGATAATCAAAATTAACAGAAATCTAATTTTTATTTATAACACATATATAAATAAAAAACATATAATAATAAAAGAGAAAGCAATCAAGGAGGAGAGGTTAGGTACAAATAACGACGTTTCCTTTTCTCCGAACCCGGAAATAATCGACCCGGAACAACTATACCAAACAATATGTAAAAAGGATGAAGGTTATAGTAGGTAAAATTAGCAATTGAGAGAACTCAAGCTCGTTTATCGAGACCATTCTTTCATCAGGTAGATAAGGAACATAAGGCTGTCAGATTTGTGAGTCCTATACACAGTCAGGACCTATAGAACGGACCTGAAGTTGAGGACTGTTGCCAGGACTTGCAACAACTGGAAGTCTACTCCGCTGACAGGTCGCCAGCCCGAGTCTGTCTTGTTGATGACAAAGGCCGGGTAGTTCTGTCACATATTGTCTTGTCACTGTCACATCAGATTGTCCCACTTACCGACACTACAGCCACGCGGAGCGTTCGGCCATCCAACTCCTGAAACATAAAGCATACAGTGGTGAATCTACAAATTAAACACTAAATATTTGAAAAAATCTGCCAAAGACTAGAAAGAATAACCTCATAAACACTGATAAAACACAGAGAGTATAACAAACTCAACCCCAAACTCCGATAAGGAATTTCAAGAAACAAGAACAATCAAAACCCCGATAGAACCACGTAAGTATATAAACAAAAACCACAGACTCCGATAAAGAATTGCAAAAAAATAAGAAAGAACAACCCAAACCCCGAGAGAACCACGTAAGTATAATATACTTATAATCAACGACCACAGACTCCGATAAACCCACGTAAGTATGGAAATGAAGTCCGGGAACAACGACAGAACCATAGAAGTATCGAAAATACCGACCAAAAACTCAGAAAGAAACACGGATGTATAGAAATCAAAGCCTTGTTAGAACCATGGGAACTTACAAAAAGCGATCAAAACATAAATATAAAACTACGGAGGCAAAGAAATAATGATACAAACACGAATAGAAATATGTAAGTAGAGAAATAATGAAAAAAACACGGATATAACTACAAATGTAAAGTTATAACGATCAAAAAACACGAATGGAACAACGAAAAATAGAAATAACGATCAAAACACACCGATAAAATCACGAAAGTAAAGAAATAACGATAAAAATACACTTATAGAACCACGGAAGTATAGAAATAACGATCAAAATACATCGATAAAAAACCCGGAAGTGAACATATAACGATCAAAACACACAGATAGAACCACGGAAGTGAACAAATAACGATCAAAACACACAGATAGAACCACGGAAGTGAACAAATAAATATCAAAACACACCGATAGAACCACGGAAGTAAAGAAATAACGATCAAAACACACAGATAGAACCATGGAAGTGAAAAAATAACGATCAAAACACACAAATAGAACCCCGAAGTGAACAAATAGAGATCAAACACACAGATAGGACCACGGAAGTAAAGAAATAACGATAAAAAAACACACAGATAGGACCACGGAAGTAAAGAAATAACGACCAAAACACACCGATAGGACCACCGAAAGTGAAAAAATAACGATCAAAACACACAGATAGAACCACGGGAGTAAAGAAATAACGACCAAAACACACAGATAGAACCACGAAAGTGAACAAATAACGACCAAAACACACCGATAGGACCACGGGAGTAAATAAATGACGACCAAAACACACAGATAGAACCACGGGAGTAAAGAAATAATGACCAAAACACACCGATAGGAACACGAAAGTGAAAAAATAACGACCAAAACACACAGATAGAACAACGGAAGTGAAAAATAACGATCAAAACACACCGATAGAACCACGGGAGTAAAGAAATAACGACCAAAACACACCGATAGGACCACGAAAGTGAAAAAATAACGACCAAAACACACAGATAGAACCACGGGAGTAAAGAAATAACGACCAAAACACACAGATAGAACCACGGAAGTTAAAAAATAACGACCAAAACACACCGATAGGACCACGAAAGTGAACAAATAACGACCAAAACACACCGATAGGACCACGGGGGTAAAGAAATAACGACCAAAACACACAGATAGAGCCACGGAAGTGAACAAATAACGATCAAAACACACAGATAGAACCACGGAAGTGAACAAATAACGATCAAAACACACAGATATAACCACGGAAGTAAAGAAATAAAGATAAAAACATACAGATATAACCACGGAAGTAAAGAAATAAAGATCAAAACATACAGATAGATCCACAGACGCAGAAAAAATAACGACCTCCCAGGCAGAGAGAGGGTCTACCACGCACCTGCAGCCGGCTCCCGCTGGCCACAGCGAGCACCGCAGCCACGACCACAGCGTTCATTGACCTACATTACCCTGACAAACACAGCATCACGTGAGGGCTACAAGATGCGTGCAGACTCACAAATTTAATCTTGTATTCCCAATATTTGCCACGGACCGACATCATCCTCACTGGGCGCCATGTCCTAGCAGAACTCTGGCAGCACGAGTTGGATCCAATCTGTTATCTGGAAGGATCACAGACAGAAGACCACCTCCTGTTCAAATACCATGTGTTCCTGAGACAGACTTACACAGCTAGAACTGTAATTATACTTCATAAAATGAGGGGCAGAGTTTTCTATTAAAGGTAACAATCAATACAATTATAAAATATGTTTCTAAAAGTTGACAAATTCGAGAGAGACACAAATAACATAGTTTTATTGACATCCCGTCAAAATATAGACAAAAGTGCACAGTCCGCACTATTCAAGTAGAGATGAAATATTTACAATGATGATGATGATTATAATAATAAAAATTACAATAAAATATATGCTATGTACAAAGAATATGTACACGGCGCCTCTGAGAGAGAGAGACAATTAACATATTTTTATTGACATCTTGTCAATACATGTAAAGTGCACAGTCCGCACTAATTAAGAGAAAATGAGGATAATTTATAATGAGGATGATGGTTATAATTAAAAAAAATAAAAGATTTTAAAAATGATTAAAAAATTCAACTATGTACATGAGAGAGAGAGATTGAGATTGAAACTGATTTATTATAACGTCCATATAAGATTATATAAGGTTAAATACATAAAATGAATAAATAAGATTAATAATGATAGATATATGAATAAATAGATAAAATAATTGATAAATATACATATATATATAAAAATATATATACAAGAGAGAGAGAGAGAGAAGAAAAAATGTTTTAAAAACATGTATAAACACGTGTTCTACATTACAAAAATAAGAATTCCCTGATAGTACATATAAAAGTTTCAAATGACTTGCGTCATTTTTCGAAATAAATATCAACTGATAGTTGATTTTTATCCTGAAGATAGAGGTTGCCTGGCCAGTCTAACTGACCGAAGTGTCTATTTTTCACAGAAAAACGTTGATTTTTAATTATTCGAAGATATTGATTGAATACATTAGCTATATATATATTCCAGTATTTGGCCAATTTTCTGGAGAATGATGAGAAATTACCGATTAATTGATATTTATTAAGAAAGATGGCGCAGGTAATCAGCAAATTTCAATTAAATGATCAGGAGATTTCATCAACTACCTGATCCAAGTAGAATTTATCATTTAAATTCTATTTCTCCGTGTAGTTCTGAATTCTCATGGCCTTAAATACCTGTTCTTTGATTATTGTAGGAAGCCACAAATACCAGTCTTTTGGTCTTTGAGGTATATCTGTTCTTGAATTTGGTGCTATTTTTTCAAGATGGAAGCTAATTCTTTTTTTTTGCATTAACTGTATAAAACAAAGATAACCCACAACCGGACACTTTACATTAATTTAGGCCTACACTCAATAGATGGTTATCGTATTTTGTTTTATCCCCAGTACACGTAGTACAGGCCATGATAATCATGGTGGGAAGAAGTTGGAGTCTGCCTTTACTGTAAGTGCACCACATTTCTACACTAGAATATTTGTAGACTGCGCAATAGGAAAACTTTATTTATAAAATATATAAACGATGTAGACAGCCCTTGTACATCAAACTTCGCTTAAACCTTCTTATAGAATGGATAAATTTCTATTTCTAACATAATCCGACAAGAAACTTTCAGGGCAAAATGGAGAAACAACAATTTCAAATCACAAAAAGTACAAGTATATATCCTAAAGATAGAGGCTGCCTGGCCGGAATTCATAGTTCTTCAAAATAAAGATACTTCGGCCAGTAAATCTTTTTTATTACCTCGACGTTTCGACAAAAATCTTTTGTCCTCGTCAGGAGCGAACAAAAATCAAAACATTAGATGCTTTAAATGTTGTACAAAATTTGAAATATCGCGTGAGAACGCCCTTGGAACCTTAGAATAATTTTTAACGCTTTGACAAATGTTTTGATTTTTGTTTGCTCCTGACGAGGACAAAAGATTTTTGTCGAAACGTCCAGGTAATAAAAAAGATTTACTGGCCGAAATATCTTTAATTTGAAGAACTATACGTATATCCATTAAAGTAAGCACCTTCAGCTTGAAAACATATTTAAAAGAAGAATTGCTACCACAAACCATTTCACACTCCACCAATTAGCTGCTGCCACAGAGAAGATGAAAAAAAGTAATTTCCTCTGATCAAATGAATGGATGTATTTCTTCGATATTTCCTAGGAATTTGATGAGGAAGGTGTGGCACAAAGCCCTTTTTTCGAAGATGATTCAATACTTTATCTAAAGACTGCGTATTCTTCGTAGATCGCGAAATGCGTGGTGTCGCTGGAGACCCTGCTGGCGATTCTCCACCAAACTCTGCAGCGGTGGTAGAGGCGCCATAAACATTGTACATAGTATCATGCATATATATATTCAATATAATCACGTGGGTATGCGATCCACTCGCGCTATACAAGACCAAAGCGAGAATCCATTTAAAGAAAATATTTATAACTGTAAATACATGACTACTTAAAATTATATCCATTATTCCTGTAGAAGGGCAGCTTACGCCCGAAAGCTCGAATTTATTTTTCAAATAAAGAAACTTATCCTTTTTGAATCTTTTCGTTATTATATACACTGCGTGACATTGAAAATGGAACACCAAGAAATAGTGGCCAGAAAATTATGCAAATTTCAGGGTAGACGCGCCAAACCGAGTTATGCAAATGATGTAAAATGCGCAGCTCTCGTGCGCACATGGAGTAAGATATAAGGGAAGGAACTTGCAGAAAGGACAGTATTCGTGTCGTTATTTCTTCAAGGAAAATCATTGTAGAAATTTTGTTCTTGTGTCAAAAGACACGTGTAATAACAGAGAATGCCAGGTCATCGTAAACGGAGGCAGTTCAAGCAGACAGACGCTTTTACGAGGGGCATGGTGATCGGACTGAAAAGGGCAGGTTGGTCCATACGTCAAATCGCAGCTGATACACACCTTGGTGCGTCCACGGTGCACCGACTGTGGAGAAGATGGTTGGAACAAGGAAATGTGGCAATTTATATGAATGTCGGTGCAACCAGAGTGACGTCAGCACGTGTGGATCGGCGTATCCTTCGACAAGCAGTGGCGGCCCCACAAGCCACTTGTACCGCCATCCTGCAACATGTGCAAGACACCGTAGATCATTCCATCTCGACCAGAACCATTTCCCGTCGATTGGTTGCTAATGGCTTGCACTCATGCCGTCCGCTAAGAAGACTGCCATTGACCCCACCGAATAGGCGCCAACGTTTGGAATGGTGCCGGGCTAGAACGACGTGGATGACGGAATGGCACAGGGTCGTGTTCTCAGATTAGTCGCGTTTCTGCTTGTCCAGTGATAGTCGCCGTGTACGCGTGTGGCGACGACGTGGAGAAAGGTCCAATCCGGCAGCAATTGTGGAACGCCCCACCGTGCGACAACGTGGAATCATGGTTTGGGGCGCAATCGCGTATGATTCCAGGTCACCTTTACTTCGTATTCAGGGCACTATGACGGCCCAACGATACGTTGATGATATGCTGCGACCGGTGACACTCCCCTACCTTCAGGGGGTACCCAATGCCCTTTATCAGCAGGATAACGCCCGACCGCATACTGCTCGCATTAGCCAACAAGCTCTGCAAGATGTACAGATGCTTCCCTGGCCACCGTACTCTCCTGATCTCTCACCAATCGAGCACGTCTGGGACATCATTGGACGCCGTTTGCATGCCTTGCCACAGCCGCGTTCAGAAGACGAACTGTGGCAAATGGTTGAGAGGGAATGGAGAGCCATCCCTCAGGACGCCATCCGTACTCTGATTGACTCTCTACCTAGACGTGTTGCTGCGTGCATCGCCGTCCGCGGTGGTCCTACTTGCTACTAAGCCGACGCCGTTCTCGCTCTGTATTATGACTATTATTTTGAAATAAAGATCACTTATTGTTCGTCCTTGTCTCTCTCTGTCTGCCGAGTTTCATCACCCTCTGGCCACTATTTCTTGGTGTTCCATTTTCAATGTCACGCAGTGTATATACGTGTATAATTATTTTTTTAAAATAATGCAAACTGAGCACTTTTCCATGTATTGACAAAATGTTAATAAAATTATTTTAATTGTTAAAATTGTCTACTTTTCCAATTAATAGAAAAGCGTAATATAACCAAACATCTTAATTCTATAGGTTATCCGATATCCTTCATTTTCTTATCTCAGGTGTGTCCACTTCGCCTTTACCTTCCCAGACCTATAGTTGAAGCCTTGAAGCACTAAAATTGGATTATTTTAGTTTTGTTTGTAAGCTGTCGCTAGCGAGGAATGAAATGGTGTGAAATAACCAACAGCAGATTTAATTTCCAATAGTTTATTAACAAATTTTGAGTTGAATCCAATCCTTGATAAAAATATAAAAATTGTTGAGAATTTTGAGTTAAAACCAATCATTAAGAAAAATTAAAAACTTGAAAATTTTGAGTCAATGATTATATATTTATATATATTGATTATATATTGGTTAAATATTGATTATATACATTGATTAAATATATGTTATATACATTGGTTATACATTGGTTAAATAGATTATAAGTGCAACAGTTCAAGTCGCTACAAATTGTACATGGCCTCAGTTGGAAGCCACTTGGATGGTGGTGCCCAGATGGGAGGTGCCTGGAAAAGGAGGAGCAGAAGAATGAGTATTCTCCTGGATAAAGAAAACGACATAGATAGTAGGTGGCCCATGGTGGAGGCGTAGGGGTTGCTAGGTGAAAGAGGAAGAAAGCACCCTGGATGGTAGGTGACCTGGGCAGAGAGGAAGAGCAGAGAATTGTAGAACGGCCCAACAGGAGGGTTTGTGAATGGTTGATCCCCCAGAAATGAGACTCCATGGATGGTAGATGATCAGAGAAGAAGGCTACTACAAGAAGGTAGATGTCCATAGAAAGAGATGCTATGGTTGTCAGGTGTACGGAAGAAGGCGACATGGATGGTAGGTGCACGAGGTCGGACGCTGTGGATAATGGATGGCCGGAATGGCATGCCATGAATGCTGGTTGGCCTAGGATAAAGGCGCCTCGGATGGTAGGTGCCCCAGTAAATGGGCGCCTTAGATGGTATATGACCTAGGCTGGAAAGGCAATGGATGGTAGTTTGCCCAGACAAGACGTCATGGATCACGGCAGAAGGTTTCAGAATGCCCAAAGGACGAGGCGCCATGGATGAGGAACTACCCAGTTAGCGACTCAGTGAGGTTGTTCAGCTCAGCAGATGTTTCGATGGAGGTGACCTAAGCAAAAAAAAAAAAAAGATATAATTTATTGAATAAACCAATGGTCATCGAATAAATAGAACAAACTTTGAATATAGAAAGATATATGAAATTATAAACACGCTGATATTAACTAAATATTTGAAAACACATACATAGCTATTCTGAAATCTGAAGACTGATGATGCCAAACCCAGGTATTTCTCAAACTGTATTTCGCCAATAATAAGATACCATTTGTTGGAAAAGAAGACGTCCGAAGCAGCCAATGGGAAGCCGGCGGAAGCGGCCACGGGGATGCAGCGGTAAAATGAGAAAACAATAACTGAAGAACTTGTAAACAACTTTTTCGAACACTAGAATTTGCCCTGATCTACGACTCTCTTTTTATAAATATTTAAATGTAAATATTTAAATAATACTTTACTTATTTCTTAAATTGTAATAAATATAGTTTTCCCTCCTGTTTTCGTCGTATATTTTAAAAGTGTTATAAACAACGACGCCTTAACTTTGAACCTTCAACCCCGCCGACCAAGAATAGAGGTGAGTGACTACCTCTATAGAATTTAGATCGTCGTCACAACACAGAGTGGCGGTGAAATCGCAATATTTTTGGCATCCCAGCCGGGACTGTTGAAGGTAAATTCCTGAAAAAAGAATCATTTTAAGCTGACCATTTTGGAACTCGCTTGCTAACCCTACTTGCCGCTTTGTTTACAAGATGGCGGAAGAAATAATTCTACGTTTAAAAAAGAAGCGTGCTGTTAACAGATCATATTTAACGAAAACATGCAATAAGATTGAAAGCGGACTTGACACGCTAATGAGAATTGAACTTGAAGAATTATTAGAACAATTGAATGAATCATTTAACGAACTTAAATTAGTGGATCACGAAATAGAAACGCTTCTTGAAACTGACGATTTAGAGAAGGAATTACAGGGCGTAGAGGAATATCGAGAGAAATATATTACTTGGAGATTTAGGGCAAATAAAAAGATTCGCCAATCAGATTTTCATGGCGAAAATATACCGAATTCGAACTCACGAATAGATGAAAATGAAATGAGACATTATGTACCTTCCTGCACGACTGTGAAACTTCCGAAATTGATGATATCGAAATTTTATGGAAATTTTAGTGAATGGCTGACGTTCTGGAATTCTTTTGATGCAGCTATACATCAGAACAACTCACTGAACCCGATCGATAAATTTAACTATCTGAAGTCACATCTCGGCGGAACTGCACTAAACACAGTCGAAGGTTTCGCTTTATCTGCGGACAATTATGAGAAAGCTATAAAATTGCTTAAAGACAGATTTGGGCGAGAAGACATTTTGATTAGCCGACATATGAACAATTTGTTGTCAATGAGACCACTCAAAACATCAAGCGATGTAAGAACCTTCCGCGAACTTTTTGACAACCTTTCTGTTCATATAAGAAGTCTCGAGTCACTAAACGTGTCCATTGATGTTTACGGACAACTGTTGTGCCCGATAATAATAAAGCTTCTACCTGCAGACCTTAATTTGGAATTGAACAAAGAACTCCCGACAGGTTATGTAATTAATGACTTGATTACCTTTCTGGAAAGACAATTAACTGCACGGGAGAAGAGTTTTAGAAACGAAATCGGTACCGGGAATGAATCAACTTCTAAACCTAATTTAGTAAACAAACATCCAAAGACAAGATTCTACAATGAAAAACCAATTGCGACAGCTTCAGAACTTTTGAATTCAGTTCACAAATCGAATGAATGTGTATTTTGTGGTAAAGACAACCATGGAAGCCCTAAGTGTGACTTTGCAGCTAATATGAGTTTAAACGAAAAGAGATCACTCATGAAGAAAAAAGGCGTTTGTTTTAAATGTCTTCGGCCTTCCCATTTAAGTAAATTTTGCAGAAATGTAGTCCGGTGTTCGATCTGCAACATGTCTTCCCATCTGGATGTCATGTGCACAAAACAGATTTTAGATCGAGGTGGAACTTCTAAGTCTCCAACAGTGCAAGATGAAACTCTCGCCAACTTATCAACCTCCCCAGACGTCTTGTTGCCTACTTTGAGAGTGACCCTTAAAGGGAACAGAACGGAGAAGACGGCACGGGCTATAATAGACACCGGATCCCAAAGATCATATATTTTACATAGCACAGCAATGGAAATGGAATACGAACAATCAAGGAGAGAGTTCTTCCGGCATTCCTTGTTTGGAGGATCGAGTACCGACGTAGTTGAACATGAGGTCTATACCATTCATTTATCTGACATCAATAATTCCTATCGCTGTGAGTTTGAAGCACTAGGTCAACCCCTTATCTGTGGAAGCATACCTCCGGTGTGTCCAAGATCATTTTTAGAAGGGAGTGAAGAACTCGACGTGTCTGATTTGATGAGAGACCGTATAGAAGTCCTTATAGGCGCGGACATCGCCGGGAGATTGCTAACTGATGATCAGAGAAGGATCTCAACTGGACTGGTGGCAATCCGTACCAAACTAGGATGGACTGTGATGGGAAAGATTCCTCCAACGGAGGTGAGAGATGACATCAGCTCCCTTTGCGTGACCACACTTCTATCTTTGGATCTAGAAAACTTGTGGAAATTAGATGCAATTGGAGTCTCTGATGCGGAGGTTGAGAAGAAGACTCAGTCATTACAAGCTGAAATGGAGGAACATTTCGCCCACACCACGACGCGAGATATCGAGGGGCGCTATGAGGTAGCTCTACCCTGGGTGCAAGACAAGGAAAGGATTCCTTCGAATAAAGATCTAGCCGAAAACCAACTAAGGTCTGTAAGAAGAAAACTTGAAGAAGTTGGAGACATGAAAGAGTATGGACAAATCTTTGAAGAATGGATGAAACAGGGGATAATCGAGTATGCCAGAGAGGATAAACTAGATGGTGTACACTACCTGCCACATCGACCAGTGTATAAAAGGAACAGTCAAACTTCTAGAATACGGCCAGTATTCAATGCGTCGGCCCGGAAGAGAGGTAAACTTTCCCTGAATGACTGTCTGGATAAGGGACCCAATTTGATAGAAATTATACCAAGACTTTTAAATAAATTCCGGAAATATGAAGTTGGTGTCTCTTCCGATATTGAGAAAGCATTTTTACAAATTGGAATAAAAGAAGAAGACCGAGATTATTTACGATTCCTGTGGCACACAGAAGACGGAAGATTAATCACGTATCGACATAAAAGGGTTGTTTTTGGAATTACCACTAGTCCGTATCTTTTAAAGGCTACCTTATCTCTCCACTTAGATAAGGCTCCTGAACATTTAAAAATCACAGCTGAACAGTTGAAATCATCCTTTTATGTTGACAATTGTTTATCCAGTTTTCAGAATGTTGAAGAAACGGAGAAATTCGTGAAAGAATCTACTGAACTGCTCTCTACAGCTTGTTTCAATCTCCGAGATTGGGTGAGTAACGCTACAGACTTTTCTCTTATGAACCAACTGAATAAGGAAGTGAACATTTTAGGAATAACATGGAATACTGATAGAGACACACTGACAATTGGTTTGGAAGATTTTGAATTAATTGGACCAACCACCAAGAGAAAAGTACTTTCAATAGCGAGCAAGATATTTGATCCATTAGGAGTTGCTTGTCCTGTGACTTTAATTCCCAAGCTGATATTACAGGAAACTTGGATACAGAAGTTGACATGGGACGAAGTCCTACCTGGATGTTTAGTACAAAGATTTTGGAAGTGGTTTAGCAAACTGAAACACTTGCCTAACATAGAAATTCCTAGATGGCTTTGTTTTAAGGACTCCTATGTAGAGAAAACCACTCTCCACATCTTTTGCGACGCCAGTCAGTTTGCCTATGCAACCTGTATTTTCCTCCGCATTGAAAAGGAAGATAGAGTGGACATCCAATTGATACAGGCTCGAACACGAGTAGCTCCACTGAAGAAACTCACCATCCCAAGATTGGAGCTTTTGGCTTGTCTGATTGGAGCTCGTTTGGCAGCTAACGTCATACAAGATCTGGAATTTGAGGAAATTCCAAGATTTTATTGGACCGATTCGACCAATGCTCTCTGTTGGATCCAAAGGGAAGACAACTGGGCAGCCTTTGTGATGAACCGTGTTAAGGAAATTCATAATCTTAGCTCCCCCGAATCTTGGCGCCACATACCAGGCCGATTAAACCCGGCAGACCTCCCATCTCGGGGATGTTCAGCAGAATCACTTAAGGAGACAAGATGGTGGGAGGGACCTGCATGGTTAAAGGTATCCCAAGAAGAGTGGCCCAAATCAACCATTATCCCTGATTTGGAGATTGTTTATTCTGAAAGGCGCAAGACCATCCTGAACACCTTGTGTACGACAAGAGAAAATGAAAATTTATTTGGACGTTATTCCCATTTTTTGAGAATAGTACGAATCACCGCCTGGATATACAGATTCTTCAACAACGCCAAGATTGATAGAAGAAAGATAATTTCAGAAGATCTCAGTACAGAGGAAATCACTAAGTCAGAAATAATACTGATAAGACTTATCCAGAGAGAATCGTTTTCAGGGCATGAAGATAAGAAACTACAAGGCTTTAAGTTGCTAGTAGACTCTTCAGGGATTTTGAGAATAAAAACTAAAATTTGCAGAAGAGAAGATTTTGCTAATTTTAGAATGCCCATTTTATTGCCCTCAGATCACTTTTTGGTTTCTTTGCTCATCAGGTGGAACCATGAAACCCACGGGCACGCCGGTCTACAAACTCTCCTCGGTATTCTGAGAGAAAACTATTGGATACTAAGATCCAGGAAAACCGTCAAGAAGATCATCAATCAATGCATTCGCTGTAAACGATTCACCGTGACACCAGCTACCGTCGAGTCAACATCATTACCAGAAGACAGAGTACGAGATGCTGCAGTTTTCGAAATAGTAGGAGTTGATCTAACTGGACATCTTATCTTAAAGAATAAGAAGAAAGCATGGATTGTCATCTTCACATGTGCAGTGTATAGAGGAGTTCATCTGGAACTTGTGACATCTTTGTCTATGGAAGCCTTCCTCCAAGCTTTCCGCCGATTTATTGCTCGAAGAGGCCGACCATTGATTGTGTATTCGGATAATGGGACTAATTTCAAAGGTATGGCTAATGCTTTAAAGAAGATTGATTTTTCGAGATTAAAATGTGATCCCACATTGAAAAACATCACTTGGAAATTCATACCGCCTGGTGCTCCTTGGTGGGGTGGATGGTGGGAGCGTTTGATTGGAATGATGAAACAATTGCTCTTTAGGATTCTCGGTCAAACCTCCTTGGGATATGAAGAACTTTCCACGGTGATGTGTGACGTCGAAAGCTTGATGAACACACGCCCACTGACCTACCTAACTGAAGAAAGTGAGGATCTCGCTCCATTGACACCTTCGTTGTTCTTACATGAGGTCAGAGAGGTTGGCGTTCCAGACCTGGACTTGATTGATAACCAGACTCTCTCCCGCAAATATCAATATATCAAACGTGTACGAGAAGATCTTAGAGAACGATTTCGTATCGAATATTTTGGATTCCTGAGACAAGAAACGAGACGCCTGAAGACTACCATACCATTCAAGGTGGGAGACATGGTACTCATTGGACAAGAGAGTTTAAAGAGACTACACTGGCCGTTAGCCAGAATAATCCAACTCTATCCAGGAAAAGACGGACTTGTGAGGGTTGCGAAAGTGAAAACTTCATCAGGTGATAAAATACGACCTATTCAAAAACTCTACAATTTAGAGATAACGCCCGAGATAAGATGTCGAGACCCTCTAACGGAGCGATCTCCCACACAAGAAGTTCGATTGACAACTGAAGAGGACCCTTTGACTTCACAACAAGAGCAACATCACATTGATACCCCGAATGTTGTGTCAAGTTACGGACGGCCCATCAAGAGACCCAACCGATTGGATCTACTGAACTTTTCCTTTCCATGTTTGAGTCGTCGAGACGCCAACTCAAAGGTGGGAGAAATGTTGGAAAAGAAGACGTCCGAAGCAGCCAATGGGAAGCCGGCGGAAGCGGCCACGGGGATGCAGCGGTAAAATGAGAAAACAATAACTGAAGAACTTGTAAACAACTTTTTCGAACACTAGAATTTGCCCTGATCTACGACTCTCTTTTTATAAATATTTAAATGTAAATATTTAAATAATACTTTACTTATTTCTTAAATTGTAATAAATATAGTTTTCCCTCCTGTTTTCGTCGTATATTTTAAAAGTGTTATAAACAACGACGCCTTAACTTTGAACCTTCAACCCCGCCGACCAAGAATAGAGGTGAGTGACTACCTCTATAGAATTTAGATCGTCGTCACAACACAGAGTGGCGGTGAAATCGCAATACCATTGATAGGAAGTTTTAGGAGCTTCTACTCACCTACATTGATATTGTTGGCATCCCAAGAGGCTGTAGATGCGAGTGTCTATGCCCCGATCAACAAGCATCACAGTTCTTGGGTTGCTCAACAAAAGGCGCCGCAGGTATTGATGCCCCAACAAGCAGACGCCGTAGGTCTTGAATCCTCGATGAACATGTTCCTCAGTTATTGATGTTGCCGCCAACAGAAGCTCCAGTTCTTAAAGCTCCAGCCGTTAAGCGTCACAAGTCTTGATGCCTCCATGAACAGGCCCAGTAGTTTCTACTCCCAGTAATTTCTCCAACACTTGGATATCAAAGACGGCTCGTTTGAAATTATCTCGGATGTTCCCATCTGAAAATTAAAACAACTTGTTATAAATATACAATTTCTTATATAAATAAGAATTACATGTCAATGTCAATGTGTTACCTAAGTATGTTTTAATATTTTAGATTTTTAGAACAACACCTGTACATAGATTTTTCCAAAATAATTAACGTAATATCCCTCAGCATTCAGCACAATTTAGCATGAATTCAACTGCCTTATAAGATGGTATTAACAAAAGGACTCTTGAACGAAAAGAGGTCTATCAGTAGCAGCCTCAAGTCTAACTTATTTCAATGAGGAGGGGAGTGATTTTATCTGGAAAAAATATGCAAATATATTGGCGCTAGACCAGAGAACATGGTTGCTCGCGAAACAGAAAGTTTTATGATATCTTGTTCTTCCCCCGTGGGACAAACAGTTGTCGAGAAGGAGCAGTAAACCTGCCTCTATCGGTCTATATCAAATCACTCAGGGGATTATCTTCCCAAACTAGTACAAGCCTGAAATGTATATAAACATAAGCTATTATCACTATCTACTCGATTATTCCACTTTTATGCGATCAAACTCAAATTAAGATTCAATATTTTAAGCCACTCATCACACAATTCAAAAGCAATAGATATCTTCATCATCATTCAAAATGTTTATTGTCTTGAAAGTGTGTTCCAAATTCTTTCAAACTGGATAGGCATCTTGACTTTATTTAATGACTAGGGATAACAACATTTACTGTCACAACATTCAATATGCAATCTGAAAGAGTGATAGAGAGAATTCCACCATATTAACAACAAAGGTCGAAATTAGTTAAAGAGCGTCTATGGGAATATGTTAGGTGCTTTTTATTCCTTTTTACATTTATCAATTTATCGTATTTCTAGAATCCATCCTTTAATAACAATCAACCACGGCCTCAATGCAGCGACGGTAGAATTTCTTTAAAATTACATTTATTCCTCTAGACATCGACAAACTTTCATCATTACATTATTACTTGAAATACAATTCTTGTTAACAAAATAATTAAGTGATAATTATTATTTTTAATTATAATAATATATAATTTCTCTCTCACACATTTATTAAGGTGATCTAATTAATATTGAAACAGTGAGGGTAAATAGACTCTAATTAATAAGAGTTAAAATATAAACAGTAGGTACTTACTTATCAAGAGGAACGATGTCGGTTCCTTCCAGCCAGAGAGAAGGAAGTGTGGGAGTATGTGGATGTCAGTATCCAGGTCTGTGAGGATGTCGGTGGATGTATGGAGGTGGTATGGGGGAGAACTAGCTCATACTGTTATTGACTGTGTGGAATTATATTTGTTGAGGGCTGATTGTAGAACTTTATTGGTTGCTGATAAAATTAGTCAATGGATTTCTATTAAATAATTCTTCATTCAGGTTTATGAAAGATGAGAAGGTAAAATAGGGAGGTTTCATTTCATTGTTTTTTTAGTGAAATTGCCTTAGAGTAATACCATGGTGAGATAATGAATTATTGCTGATCTTCCATTAATGTAATGGCTGCTATTACACTGGAGCTATTGAGATTTCTGTGAGGATATCCGATGGCTATGGAGGACTGGTTGATGGAAGTGGGCCTAGATCAGGAAAGGGAGGAACCTGTGGGTTTGAGTTGAGCTGAAAGTGTGGAAGAGGTTGCAATTTCCATTATATTAACTGTGGATGATATTACTTGCTGCTCAATACGGTTGCTATTTCACTGCTGCTATGGGGGGTGGGCCTAGATGAGGGAGGGGAGGGAGCCCGTGGTCCCCCACTCCACATCTCTGTGAAGTAAGGGACAACGGGGCTCCACACCTACTCTAACAACTGTGGGGGTGGAGGAAACCGTCTCGAACTCTAGCTGTGGCAGTCGGAATGTGGATGGGAGTAGGGTGAAGTCTAGAGGTAAATCTGGGGAGTAGGGGGGAAGGGGAAGTGAGGTGGAATGGCTGATGAATGATGACCTGTACATTTGGTCTGTGCAGAAGGCCGGTGTTATGGGGAGGTGTTTGGGCAGGTCATGGGCTATAAATACTATTGGTTCGCGTGGGTTGGGTGTTGGGGGTGGTGGGGTGTTGTCTGTGAGTGTGGGTTTTGGCTTTTTCCTGAAACACCAATATGTTCTGTAAGCTGTTGTTTTCACTATTCGATATGTCCTATGTCCAATATGAACAACAATAGACGAGTAGTTAAGGTGATAACATCAGACCTTTTCCGTCGAAATGCTTATTATTCACAAGAATATTTAATATGGCTCTCTAGATACCGCGGGACTGAAAACTCTTCTACATGAAATAAAGATAAGATAATATAAATTGCCAATAGAACACGAAGTATATCACTTAAAATGCGAATAATAGCTAGCCGTTTTCAGATATAAAAATCATTCGAAAACAATAGCAGTTCCATTCAAATAAGTCCGAACCCATCCTTTACCTGTTAACTATATCTCAAATTATCCTTCTACTATATATATAACTTCTCAGCCATAAAATGAATCCTGTAACAGTTTAAATAAACGTGACTGAAGCCACTTTCCACTCCAAACCTTTAAAAAGGTCAAAACCAGGACCTTTTGCCCAATCTAAAAAAAATTCCGAAGAATTTTAATATCCTAAATTGTTCATCCTAAGAGATAAAAACCTTTACAAACCCCCTGGTGTTTGGAACTCTGAAATTTACAAAATCAATATTCAGAATTCTCTTTTCACCGTTATCTCTATCAATTGCTTGTCATTTGAAGAAATTGAGAGTAAAGCCCATTTTCAGCAACTCCCCTAATATAGGTTAATTACTAAAAAAACTTGTAAAAGAAAACAATATTATTATTTATCCTGCTAGTAGTAAAAATGTCATTTACTCCATAGAATGCCTATAATACAATACCAAGACATAGGTTAGACTGGGAAAGATATATAAACAAGAATGTCTGTACATCCATCTTCCACCCCGAACCTAATATTGACCGAAAATTTAATGCTTCGAAATCCCCGTTAAACAACGTTCTCGTATCAAGGAAATCCAAAAGTGTAAACAGAAGACCAATATCTGCTAATATTTTGCTACCTGAGCCCAACCCAATGTCCCCAAATATAGAATATAGAAAACTAGTTGTTCAAATTGTTGTTGAAATGGAAGGTAAGGTTGGAGTCAAAGTATTACACTATTTATTGCAGATTTATTTAGACGATTGTTGAACTTGCTGTTACACTGGTGGCAAGTTTAAAGTCAAAGTATGATACTATATTTATTGTAACTTACGCAAAAAACTACTAATTTGTTCAATTTATTGATGCCCGACATTGAGGTTTAAGTCAAAGTATTTTTATATTTATTGTAGATGATTTTTTAATTTATTGTTGCATAGGAGGCTTGTTTAAAGTAAGCAATCAAAGTATTTATTTTAATTTACACAAAAGACAACTAGTTTTCATTTGATTTGTTGTTGTACGGTTTAAGTATTTTTGTATTCAGTGTAGCTGATTGTTGAATTTATTGTTGCACAGGAGGCTTGTCTAAAGTCAAAATATCATAATATTTATTGTAAATTGCACAAACGACTACTAGTTTTTGTTCAATATGGGAAGTGAGTAAGTTTGAGGGGTGTCAAAGTATTGTAGTATTTATTGCAGATTGCCTTAGATACATTTTGTTGCATTTGTTGTTTAACGGAATGCAAGTTTAAAGTCATAGTGTGTGTTATAGTATTTATGGTCATCTCAAATATATATAGACAATATAGATACGTATCGGTTAATACATATCAAATATATGAATTTTTATATATATATTATATAACTATATAATTTGTTCATTTTTGTTTTTGTGTTTGGGATATGAGGCTAAAGGCAAGATGCTATATAGTATTCATTGTAGCTTACATTACAATATAACCTGAAATTCATAATAGTTGCTTATAAAAACATCAAATTACGTTTTATGATTCTATATTATGTATAAAAAATATATTTATATAATTTCATTAAACACCATTCAAACCGACTACTCTCATTCTAAATCTTTTGAAATAAACCCCAGAATATGCATTAGTAAAAAAGCCCCCTTAGAGAAATATATAAGATGTATCAGTAAAATAAACATTTACTTAAATCAACTTTTATAAACATCAATTTTTGGCAGAAACAGTAAATTTTGACAAATCACTTTTTTTTGTTTTATGAAAATATTATTGGGAATTATTATGAAAATATAAGTATACCTCGAGTATAGGAATATTTTCAGATACATACAGAGTTGTTCAATATATTTAAAATAACGATTTAAAATCTCGGTAAAATGTAAAATGTGTTTATTCCGTTTTTATATTCAATATGATACCAATACATATTCAGTGTTACGCCACTACTACATATATATATATTACCAGTAAATTATGTTTATTGTAGAACTTCAAGGGGTCAATAGTTTCATATTCTCAGACATCTATGAAACTTTACAAAGACCACCAATTATGTCTTATGTACGAAAGCTTGAGTTCAAGTGATAAAATTGTTTAAAGAAACTTATCCCCCCGGATTGAGCTTCGACCTTTTTAACACAGTCGTGTTTTTTATTAACATTTCTCAATTATATTTGCTTTAAAAGGAGGAATATCGTTACTTGGGGCAATTTTACTCCTAATGGTGCTAGCACTGGATAACTAAACATTCTAGTTCAGGGAAAGAGTTGAATCAAGCTTACAATATGTTCAAGAAAATATTGAGATACATATTTGAATATATTATTTTTTTAGATAAATTTTGTAATTTGTTTATTAATTTCGTATTTATCTTTGTAAAACTCTTTAATTTTGAAGCTGGCAGATGTGTCATAAATTGATATGTATAAGATAATTTGTAAAGAGAATAATTTATAATGTGTTGCTTAGAGAGAAAGAATATTTATAGAGTGTGTTACATATATGTTCATTTGTTAACAGAAATACCATTTAAAAATGTATTTAGAAAATATTTATTCAGTAATAGAGAAATCACTGTATAAATTTGATTGGAGTATTGGCGATATCTGCGTTGTACCAAAATATTTGTTTTGTAAACTTTTATTTCTACAAATTTCCAGGATATTTGATTCATAAATATTTATAAGGTAATTTGTATGTAATAAATATATATTTTTGAAAATTTGGAATCACAAACATTTTGTAGAAATTGTAAATATATTTGCTGTGTAAATTTCTCCTATATTTAATTTCATTGTATTCCATAATACAGGGTGATCCAAAAGTCCCGCACAACTTTAAAAATTAATAACTCCGCGAATATTTGCGCTAGAGCAATGCGGTAAACACCATTGTGTTCAGGATGCAATGGGATTTTTTATGGCAAATAATGAAAAATTCGATATTAATTTTAGTTACAACTTTACTTGCTAGATGGCGCTCTACCAGAATCAGCTATTCAGCGGCCAAATTGTTTGATAAATTGAAAAATATAACTGAACGACACGTATTTTTCCTTTTTGAATACCAGGAAAGAACAAATAATAATATCAAATGATAAATTAATAAAACACCATTTCGCCAAAAGTTAGAAGAAATGGTTAAAGATTTTTAAATACAATCTGAGATATGTAAAATAGGTATATGCAAATTAAAACATGTAGAAAAAAACTGATATTTTAGATGCTGTTTGCTGGAATCCTCTCAGCGATTTAAATTTCGAAAATAATAATTTTCTATTTTTTAAAATTCAACTCTCTCTCAGTATCGATTATATTTATTTTAATTCATTTGAAAAATATTTATCTATCTCTGATGATTTATTTTACTCTGGAATGCCGTTGTTGTTTTTGTCGTGTCCAATAAAGAGCCTCAGATGTCTCCATGCATCTCTATCACAGCAGCAGCAGCATTCTCCACTATCTTGGGTGTGTAAATCAGCTGCTCTGGGTCTATGTCAATTTTCTGCAAGGCTGCGGGCATGAGAATATGTGGGTAGGTGTTAGTTCCACACCAGGACAGTTGTTGCATTTTCTATAGGTTCTTGTGCCATCTGGATGCATTGTCATTCCTTTATAATGTTTTGTTCTAAATCTTGTTATAGTTTTGTCATTTTTCTCTCGGAGTTTATTTCATATTTTGATCTTTATTATTTTTTGTTTAATTATCTTGTATTTTGCAAAAGCATTAGCGTCAAATAATACCATTTGTTCTTTCCTTTGGCTCAATATTATGGCTTCTTTTGCAAATTCAACTGCCATTTCATTACCCCCTATCCAAACACTGGCAGGAATCCATTGTAGAATGCAGTTATTCTCCAATGATATCAGTTGAGTAAGCAACGAGTGTATTTTCTGTGTGATTTTAGTATTGCCCTTCTGAATTGCTTCTAGATCGGATATGAAGTCGGTGTATATTATTATTCTTTCTGCTTGATGGAGGGAAGGTTGGTTAAGGCATACATCAAGAGCTTTCCAGATAGCTGTCAGTTCACAAGTGAAGATTGACGAAATATTTCTTGCTACTTCTTTGATTTTGATGTATGTTCCATCTTTCAGTATTATGTTAATTCCAGCCCCTCCATTACTTATGGTAAGGTCTGATGATCCATCTGTATATGCTCTTAAATAATTTATCTGATCGCATAAACCAATTGTGTCAAGTCCTTTCTTTTTAAGTATGTTTTTGTTCTCTTTTTTTGCAGGGTTCATTCAGGTTAAGATTGATGATTACATTTGATGGATATGGGGTGGGAAATATTGTTATTCTCGAATTTGAAATTCATTATGTTTCATATTTATGCCCTTTCTAATATTGTTGTCGTACTGAAGTGTTGAATATCTTTTGAGCCTTTCTTTTTGTGTCCAGTTTAAATAGGTTCTGTGGGATATGTGTTCGGTTTCTTTAGTTTTTAAGCTATATTGGTAAATTTTATTGTTTTTAATTGTCTTCTGCTTTCAAGTAGGTCTAGACCACATTCTCTCTGAATTTTCTCATTGTTGGTATTTGAAACAGAACCAGTGATTAATTTGGCCGCTTTTGCTTGAACACTGTCTAGTATTCTTTTTAGTGATGAACTTGAGGGAGCCCAGACAGGTGTTGCATATTCCATTATTGGCCTTATTAAGGTGAAATATGTTGTTCTGAGAATTTTGGGTTTTGCTCCCCAATTTGTTCCACATAGCCTTCTCAGAATGTTTAGGTTTCTGGTAGCTCTATTTGAGGTGCTAATTATGTGTTCTGTAAATCGCAATTCCTCATCAAGTATCACACCTAGGTATTTTGGAGATCTGATTTTATCAATTATATGATTATTTATGCTTATTTTGGAGTTAAAATCATGCCTTTTTTCCTGTCAGTGAAGGAAACCTATAGGTTCGTGTTTATTGGGTTTATGGTCATTTTAAGTTTCATTGCCCACTTCTCCAGTCCTCTCATTGATGTGTTCAGTATTTTTCTGATATTTCTATACTGCTACTTGTGTGCCATATGACTATGACACTTTTTAGCTCTTATTCTTTTCGTTTGGCCAACAAAAAATGTCCAATTTATATACACATATATTCTTACATAATGAGACTTTAAAGAATGCAAATAATCTTCATCTATTTACATACACAACACATCTCCCCCCTTAATAATTCTCCAGTCGGTCTGGGAGTTTCCTGGCTCTCTGAGGTCTATGACTGAGGAAGGGCACTTGCACAGCGGCAGGCTCCGGTTTAAGAGTGCAAGAGGTCACGTGCACAGCAGCAGGCCCCGGTCTAGGAGTGCAAGAGGGTACGTGCACAGCAGCAGTCTCCTCCTTGTATCCTGATGTAACCTCTGGAACCTCCTCTTCACTTTCTTTCTGACTTCCACCTACAGGCTTCTCTCCTGATGTTCGAGGAAGTATCAAATTTCTTGTCTCCACTTGTTTCTTTCTCACAGGTCGCAATTGATTTATATTCCTCTTATACACGAGGCCCTCGCAACTTATAAGGTAGTGACGGTAGCTCAATAATTTCAAAATGGTACCTTTTTACCGTTTAGGTCCAGTTGCATAGTTGCGGAAATAAAACCTCGCAACCTGTAGTAAACTGCTCCTGCCTTCTTACGGCCTCATGAAATACCTCTCGCAGATTTCCCATCTTGGTATTAAATTCGAGAATTTTGATCTTAAACTTCTCTTCATTAGCAGTTCCGCGGGGTAATTCCTTTATTACAGTTTGGGGGAATGCTCTATGAGCAAATATGAATCTTTGTAGATTCGTCTCTAAATCATCCTTCCCATTATTCTTTCTCAAAAGGTTTTTAAACTTTCTTACATATCTCTCAGCTAAACCATTTGTACTAGGATTATACGGACTGGTCTTAGTGTGCCGTATACCATTCATTTTGGTAAATTTCTTGAATTCACCGGAGACAAACTGTCTTCCGTTATCTGTAACCAAAAATTCGGGCAATCCAAATCTGGCAAAAATTTCTCTAAGATGATTTATAATCGTTTTTTTTTGCTGGTAATATCTTTTATAAAAATTTCTATCCACTTTGAGTATGCGTCCACGAGAACCAAAAACATTCTTCCCATGAACGGACCCGCTAGATCAAGATGAAGTCGATGCCACGGTTTTTCGGGCCAAGTCCATTCCGAGATGGTAGCCGGGGGCATGCTTGCCGATTCTTGGCATACTCTACATTCTCTAGTTAACTCCTCGAAGTTACTGTCTATGCCTGGCCACCTGAAAATACCTTATGGCAATCATCTTCATTTTAACAATCCCCATGTGTATTTCCTGCAAGTCATTTAATTTTAAAGATATTAATTTTTGGGGAATTACCACTCTTTCACGCCATTGAAGACAACCAAACTCCAAACTTAATTCCTCATTGATCTTATAATGAGGAGCTAGTGGATTTTCCCTCGGTACCCTTGTGAATTTCCACACACACACACACACACCTATCGGGCGGCCACGCAATTTTTAGCTCCGCCGTTTTTCACCTTTGGCTGGTGTAAAAATGCCGAAAGGTGTGTCGAATGTGACATTGGCTGAAAGCCCTAAACGAGCTGCTCATGAGCCTGAAAGGCTCAGCTCGAAATCTCACACCAGTGCTGAGTTATCAGCGAAAATCGCTTTTCAGAAGAATTCTTCTGAAGAAAATCAAGAAAAAACAAAGCATGCAAATCCGCCGGCAGGCGACGTGCATGTAAATCCGGCCGCCGCGCGTGACGTCACCGCGCCGCCGACTGCTGCCTCTTCCAGCGCTGCAACACCCAGCCCGGCCTCGCTCAACTGGGCCGACAGCGAGATGGTTGACGTGGACGACAACGAGGGTTTTACCGTTGTGAAGAACAAGAAGCGGCGCCGCACTTCAACAACGCCGGAGCACGCCGCCAAGCAGCCTAGCAGGCCTGCTGAGAAGCCCAGCTCCCAGCAGCTGAGGCGGCCGACAGGGCCGAGAACAGTGCCGCCTAGGGAGATCAAGGCGACACGCGCCAACATCGCTGACGCCAAGGCGAGGCAGGCCGCAACCAACCACGAACACTACATCTTCGTGGAGCGGTGCCCAGAGATCCCGGACTACACCTACCTAAAGGCAATGTCCAGGCTGGTCGGGGGGCCGGATAAAATCACACATTTCGGCAAAATGAACGGCCATTTCCTCGTGGGCTTGACAACCAAAGATCTTGCGCGCCTTCTGGTGGAGAGCGACTTAGAGATCGGGGGAACGACCCTTAGGGTCTTCCCCTACCGAAAAAGGGCCGAACGGATCGTCGTCGCCGGCCTGCCAGGCTTCGTGGACGACTTCACCATCGTGAACGCCCTGGGCCAATACGGGAGGGTCACCTCCATCGCCCCCATCCTGATCAAGCTGGGGGAGTTCGCCTTCAACGACGGCCGCCGGGAGGCGTTCATCCTGCTCCACGAGGGAGTCAGGCTGGAGACCCTGCCCGCCCGACTGACCATACAGTCTAAGGGAGACACCGTATCTGCCTACCTCTCCTTCGGAATCAAATGTTCCAAATGCGGAAGGCAGGGCCACCGCAGAGCTAGCTGCCCATCGCTCGCCAGGCGGAACTTCGACGCCCCAAAGCGCGTGGACTCCCCCGCCCAGATCCAGGCCTCTTCTCCTTCTCCCACCGTGCCTCAGCGAACTGGTCCACCATCACCCGTTCCCTCTCCACCAGCGCCCCTAGCTCCATCGGAGGAGGCACCTAATAATGCCCCAGTGACGCCCGCTGCTGCTGCTCCGGGTGCTCCAGCGCTCCATCCTGCGCGTCCTCTCCTGCCGCCTGGAGAGGCGCCGAGCTCCACCTGCTCAGCCTCCGACCCGCTCACCACACCAGCCCTGCCTCCACCGGTGCCCGCCGAGACAATGGAGGTGGCTCAGCTTGAGGAGGAAGGCACAGGCTCCACCCAGGAAGGAAAGAATAAAATCAGGAAAGAGCTAGATGCCTGCCTGCGGCCGGCCCCCTCCACAATCTTTGACAAAACCAACCAAGCGGGTCTCGAAAAGGAGAGGGTTTGTAGCCTCCTCGTCTCCACACCGCACCTCAAAAAGCAACTCCCTGACCTTACACCCGCCCAGAGGACTGCCTTGTACGAGCTGGTCCAGGCCCTCTTACGTAGGAGGCTCCACTCCAGCGGCTCCATCTACAAACGCCTTCGCCAGGCCCTGCCCCTGCTCCATCAAGGGACTTCATCATAGGCTTCACCATCGCCTCCATTAACGCGCGCGGGCTCGCTATTAGGAACAAGAGCCTAAGCCTTTGCCATCTCCTGAGACAACACCGCGTGGACATTGCGCTTGTGCAAGAAACTAACACCCACCACCTCGACGACGCCCAAGACCTCTGCCTCGGCTACGATGCTATTACTGCCCCACCCGACGCAATATCGGGTTCGGGCCTCGCCTGCATCTACGCGCCGGGCGTCACCGTCTCGCGACACCGCATCCTGTGGCCGGGCCACATCGTCTTGGCCACCTTCAATGTCCACGGCCAGGAGATGACCGTCATAAATGTCCACCTCTCGCACGACCAGCGCGAGCGCATCGAGCAACTCCGAGTCATCGAGGCAGCCGCCGTTGAAGAAGAGGAGGAAGCCTGGGTCCTCGGGGACTTTAATATCAGGGACGACAGGAACCGCGACTCTATCTCCATGGCGGCCCTCGGAGCTCTTTGCGAGTCCGCCGCGCTCCTGGATGCCGCCCCCGAGTTTGACGCCGCCCACCTTCCCACCAGAGTCGCTGCACATGGCGACCTGATCGAGAGCAGTCGCCTCGACAGAATCCTCGCTCCGGCGCGCTTTCTGGAGGTCTCAACATCATATGCGATTGCTCCTTTCCACCTCTCCGATCATCGCATGGTGCTGCTCCGAGTGGGCCCTCCAGCCGCCCCCTCCCAACCTCGCGTGGCTGCTACGCTCCGCTCCGGGCTGGCCCAGGAGCACATGAACAACTACCTGGTGGACATCGCGGAGGAAATATCCCTGCTCGATGCGCCTCAACTGTGGGACCGCTGGACACTAATCAAGGCCGGCATCCTCGCGGAGGCCCGCTCGCTCCACGATCCTCGCCACCACGATCGCGACGACGGCTACATCGGCAGGGCCCAACGCTACATCAGGGTTCAGGTTGAGGCCTAGTCGACGAACGCGGATTACCCATCTCTCCCGGACCTCGCGCGCCTCACGCGCCACCGCCGCCCAGCTGTCACCACCATCAGGGACGAGAACGGCGAGGTCATCGAGGGCCCCGTTTTGCGGCGAAAGGCCCTGGACATCTTCCGGCCTCGCTTCGCCCGCCCGAGCTGCGACCCGGCGGAGTACGCGGCCTTCATCGGAGCTACGACCACCACTCCTATCGAACTAGGAGAAGAGGATCCACTCCACCGGGCTGAGGTCTCCGAGGCTGAGGTAGCCGCTGCCATCCGCCGCCTCCCTCGCGGAAGAGCCCCCGGCTGGGACGGTCTGCCCTGCGAGGTCCTCAGCACCTTCGAGGAATTCTTCGCGGTCGCCCTGCGACGTGTGCTCGCCGAGTCTCAGCTCCGCGGCGCCCTGCCTCCATCGATGCGCCGGAGGCACGCCGCTGGCCGCGGTCTCCGTGGATCTGCAGTCCGCCTTCGACTCCCTGGACCGCGGGTATCTAATTTCCCTCCTGGTGTCCCACCTGCGCCTCCCACCGGCCTTCGTGGGATGGATCCTTCTACTCTACGCCGGGGCGGACGCCACAATAAGGGTCGGGGGCTTCCAGACCGTCGCCTTCAAACTACTCAACGGCGTGAGACAGGGCTGCGCTCTGAGCGCGGCGCTCTTCAGTATCGCGACGGGACCTCTGCTGCGTCGCCTGGAGACGATCCTCGGCGTGGGCAACGTCATCGCCTACGCCGACGACATCGTCCTCCTGTTCCATCGCGACGAAGAATTCGAGCGGGTGGCGACCGTCCTCGGGGACTTCAAGCGGGCCTCTGGTATCGCCGTCAACCTCGGGAAGAGCGCGGGCCTTTGGTGCGGAGCCTGGCGCAACCGCGGCGACTCCCCTCTCGGCGCCTCCTGGTCGACCACCTCCATCAGGGTTCTCGGGCTCGACATCGCCCCCAGAAGCTCCGTAGCCCATCAGGAGCAGCATCTTCTCGCCCTCCTGGAGTCCGCCTGTCGCAGATGGACGCCCTTCACCCGCGGCCTATCCCTCGTCGGACGAGCTAGAGCGGCGAACTCGCTGGTGGGCTCCACCATCCAGCATCACCTGCACGGGTACCTGCCATCACCCCCGACCATCGCCAAGCTGCAGGCCAGACTAGCGAGGTTCGTCTGGGGGCCCGAGCACACGGCGTGGCTTCCCGCCGCCGTCATGGCGAGGCCCGTAGCCATCGGAGGCCTCGGCCTCCTCGACCTGGCAACCCAACTCCAGCTCGCCTGCCTCAAGGGTGTGCAGGTCGCGCTACGCGGGGGCAGGAACGGTTTCTCCTGGCTGGTGACTAGCGAGGCCTGGCTCAGACCTCCACCGGACGGCACCACACTCCAGCCCCGGCGCCTCCGGCTGCTGAAGCTCTGGGAGGAGGCCTCCAACATCCTGGGCCTCAACCACCGGGCGGTCCCCACTGCTCAGCTGCTGGACCTCCCCATCATCGGCGGCTGCCGGTTCCTCCGCCCTCCCGACCTCCTGGCCCCCGCCCGCTGGAGCGGAGCCCGAGTCCGGGACCTCATCGAGGAGGAACACCTCATCGCCCGCCCTACGCGCTCGGCCCTGGCTGACGCCGCTACCCTGGGCGCCTTCTGTCGGAGGCTGACCTCCGAGAACGCCGTGGGCTTCGGGGGGGAGTCTCCATCTTCTTCCTCATCTTCACTAGCTGCGGCTGTGGTGCTGCGCGGGACGGCCACGCCGTTCCTCAACGGCCTCACGACGCGCTCGGCCCGACGGGCCTTGGATCGTCCACGCCTCGCGGCCACGCCGATCTCCCGATTCCTGGCGAGATGGGCACCCACCATCAGCCCACCATCCAGGATCGACTGGGCCTCGCTCCGGCGCTGCGCCTTCTCGGGGCATGAGGCCGATGCCGCCTTCAAATTGGCCCTCCACGCTCTACCCCATCCGGCCCATCCTGCCTCGGCCGTCCCCTCGTGTCCTGCCTGTGGGTCCGTCGACCGCTCCCTCGGCCACCGCTACTGGAGCTGCTCCTCCATCAGGCCCCTCATCAGAGAGGCCTTCAACATCATCGGGCGGCCCCCTGACCTGCAGGCCTGGATCTTCGGCGGGTCCGGCTTTGAGGACGACGCCCTGACCATCCTGGCGTCGGCAAAGCTGCGCGTCTATCGCCACTTTGTCCAGGTTGGGCTCGGTGGAGTGGAGGACCCGCTCATCGCCTGGACGAGGACCCTCGTGCGCAGGGGATGCCTTCCTTTATCCTCCATCATCACTTTGTAAAAATTATGTATTTTATTTTTCATTCTCCTGTATATATTTCTCTTGTTCTCTCTCGCTGAATTGTAAATTGTCTAGATGACAATAAATATTTTTCAATTGTCACACACACACACACTCGGCCGTGCGGCACGCATTTGTCGAGCTCCGCCTTTTTCCCACCCTGGCGGGTGTATGGCTACCGGCAGTACGCCGAATTTAGCACGGGCTGAAAGCCCATTAAAAGCTGATCAAACGCCTGAAAGGCACAGCAACGTAGCACAGCCCTGTGCAGAGAAATCTGCAATTTTCAATTCGCAGAGAAATATCTCGAATACTAATAAGAGAATTGAAACTTATGCAAATTCTCCCGCCGGCGGAAGAAATGTAAATTCGGCCGCGCCGTTCAACTTGGCGGCTCTCCCTTCTTCCAACCGCGGTGCCGATGCCCAAAGAAACTGGGCAGACTATGCCGAGAATGTGAATTCTGAGGAGGATGACAGCTTCACAGTCGTAAAAGGCAGGAAGAGGCGCCGCGACTCGCCGGATCTGCCTGCCATGGCCGCGCAGTCTAACAGCGCTGGCACTTCTCGCCGACAGCGACCGTCGACGGGACTGATGCCCCAGGTCCAGGAAATCAGGACCACGAGGGCACACGTCATGGAGGCCAGGGCTTGCCAGGCGTCCTGCACCGAGGAGCAGTGCTGTTTCCTCGAGTTCTGTCCGGAATACCAGACCTACCAGTACATGAAGGCTTTGGAAAAGGTGGTCGGAAGCACAGGAAACATTGTCCAGTTCACTAAGGTGAACGGGCAATACTTGGTCGGACTCGCCAACAGATCCCTGGCGGAGCGCCTAGTTCGAGAGGGCCTCGAGATCGAGGGAACCCTTCTCAAGACCTTCCCCTTCAGGAGAACTTCAATCAGAGTTACGATTGGGAACCTCCTCTTCTTTGTGGGAGACGCCGCCGTCATGGATGCTCTCTCCAGATACGGCCGAATAACCTCCATCGCCCCCAAACAGCTTAGGGTTGGAGAGTTTAACTTCACCGACGGCCGCCGGGAGGCCTTTATACTCCTCCATGACGGCATAACCGTCGAAATGCTCCCCTCTCGATTCGAACTGAGGATCAAGGGCGAGCCATGGCCAGCTTTCCTGACCCACGGAGTCAAATGCTCGAAATGCCGTGGTCAAGGTCACCGAAGAGCAAACTGCCCCCAACTCCATGGGCGTCCTACTACCGCCAGACGGGCCTCACCGCCCCCTTCCACCGGCCTTCCACCATCGACCGCACCTGGGCTGCCTGGACCGTCTCCGGCCGCGCCAACCCCGCCGGCGCCTACCAGCCCAGCTGTCAGGCTTTCCGGCGCTCAACCAGATGCCCGAGTTGCGTCCCCACCATCTACGGCGCCCCGGCCGTCTACACCAGCGCCTCCGGCCTCATCTGTGCCGGTGGCGGCCCTTGTTCCTCCATCAGTGGCCCCTGCACCTGTAGATCCCGCGGGCCCTCGCTCGGCAGCAACTGAGCCGACGCCTCCCGCCCGGCCGGACTTCATTGCCCCGTGTGGCCCTCTGCCTGCACAGGGGACCCTCGGACCTGCGACCCACACACCGGATGTCGACATGACCACCACTGAGGAGCCCTCTGCTCCCTCACCAGCCGCAGTTTCAACACCCCCACTGCCTGCGCCTCAGCCTGCTGGGCCGACACCATCTGCTCCCCACAAAGAGGATCCGACACCGGCTATGACACCTCCGTCCCCATCACCTACCCCGATGGAGGAAGACCTGCCGCCGAACCTGGGTGATTGCATCGATAGAATTTTAGGAGAGATCATCTTTTCCAGAATCGACCCTGGACCCTTGGTCGATGATGAAACCTCCTGGACCGACGCCATTGATGCCATCCTACATCCCCATTCTAGGGCGCCTTTCCTTGCGAGACTCTCGCCTATTTTGAAGAAAAACTACGCTGTCTTTTTCGAGGCGGCCATCGAGCGCGCTCGGGATTCCCATCCCAGGATCCTCAGCGGGTTGTCCGAGCTCAGGAGGGCCTTGGCTCCCAAGACTAGACGTCACCGCGGCAAGCGCTAACCTAATGTATTTACCTCTCTCTTCTCTCTTTCTCTTTGAGATGTAACATTGTCTAGAAGACAATAAATATTTTTCAATTGTCACACACACACTCGGCCGTGCGGCACGCATTTGTCGAGCTCCGCCTTTTTCCCACCCTGGCGGGTGTATGGCTACCGGCGGTACGCCGAGTTTAGCACGGGCTGAAAGCCCATTAAAAGCTGATCAGATGCCTGGAAGGCACGGCTTGAAAGCACACCTCTGTGCAGAGAAATCTGCAATTTTCGATTCGCAGAGCAATTACTCTAATAATCAAGAAGCATTCGATAAATATGCAAATTTGCCCGCCGGCGGTAAAGATGTAAATCTGGCCGCGCCGTTCAACTTGGCGGCTAATCCATCTTCCAATGCCGTAGCCCAAGCTCAAAGAAACTGGGCAGACATGACAGAGGATATAAATCCTGAAATTGAGGACAACTTTACTCTTGTCCAGAGAAGGAAGAGACGCCTCCAATGTCGGAGGTTCTAGGACCGATCGCCGACCGCGATCATCCACGGGATGGGCGCCGCGGGCGGAGGAGATTAGGACCACCAGGGCGCATATCGCGGAGGCCAGGGCGCAGCAGGCGTCCTCCTCTGAGGAGTACTGCGTGTATATCGAACGCAGCCCCGACCTAGAGTCCTTCCACTACCTAAGGGCACTGGACAGAATGGTCGGAGGAACCGGCGGAGTCGTCCAGGTTTCCAAGGTCAACGGACTCTACCTGCTGAGACTAACCAACAGAGGCCTGGTCGAGCGCCTCATAAGCGAGGGCCTCGAGGTTGAGGGCACACTCCTGAAAGCATTCCCTTTCCGCAAAAGAGCGGAGAGGATAACAGTTGGAAACCTGCCCTTCTTCGTGGCGGACTCTGTCATCATCAACGCCCTCTCGACATTTGGGCGTGTTACATCCATCGCTCCCAAACTGATGAAGGCTGGCCCTTACATCTACAATGATGGCCGCCGAGAGGCGTTCATTGCCCTCCACGAAGGAGTGACTATCGAAAGGCTTCCTACCCGCCTCGAGATCAAAATAAAAGGCGAGACCTGGCCCGCATACCTGACCTCTGGAATCAGGTGTTCCAGGTGCCACGGTCAAGGACACCGTAGGGCCATCTGCCCCCTGCTTGCAGGGCTGGCCAACAACACCAGAATGGCCCCACCAACCACTCCTGCCGGCGTCCCACCACCGACCACCCCTGCACCGCCTCAGCGATCAGCAGCCCAGCCTCCTGCACCGGCATCCTCCGACCCAGCCTCAGAGACTCCCGGCGCTCCTCCTGAGGCCCGAGCTGTAACTACATCTACAGCACCTCGGCCATCTCCACCAGTGGCCCCGGCCGTACCTATGGAGAAGGCGCCTTCTGCCCCTCCACCTGTGACCCCTGCTCCGTCCCTGCAGGCGCCTGAGGGTCCCGTGGGCCCTCGCCCGGCCAATTCACAACATCCAGAGCCGCCTCCCGCTCGGCCGGACTTCGTTGCCCCGCGTGGCCCTCTGCCCGCCCAGAAGACCCTCGGGCCTGCGGCCCCAACACCGGACGTGGAAATGTCCACCACTGAGGAGCCCTCTGCTCCCTCACCAGCCGCAGTTTCAACACCCCCACTGCCTGCGCCTCAGCCTGCTGGGCCGACACCATCTGCTCCCCACAAAGAGGATCCGACACCGGCTATGACACCTCCGTCCCCACCACCTACCCCGATGGAGGAAGACCTGCCGCCGAACCTGGGTGATTGCATCGATAGAATTTTAGGAGAGATCATCATTTCCAATATCGACCCTGGACCCTTGGTCGATGATGAAACCTCCTGGACCGACGCCATTGATGCCATCCTACATCCCCATTCTAGGGCGCCTTTCCTTGCGAGACTCTCGCCTATTTTGAAGAAAAACTACGCTGTCTTTTTCGAGGCGGCCATCGAGCGCGCTCGGGATTCCCATCCCAGGATCCTCAGCGGGTTGTCCGAGCTCAGGAGGGCCTTGGCTCCCAAGACTAGACGTCACCGCGGCAAGCGCTAACCTAATGTATATACCCCTCTCTTCTCTCTTTCTCTTTGAGATGTAACATTGTCTAGAAGACAATAAATAATTTTCAATTGTCACACACACACACACACACAGTTGTCTTCTCTAACATTCCTTAATACTATAGATAATATTTTATCTTGGGACGTCTCATATGCCACCTCCATAAAAGAGAACGGTACCTCATTCAACTTCCTGAGAAGAAGTACCTGGTCTTCATCAAGAGACTCCCTGACACTCGATTCTAAAGGAAGACGTGACAATGCGTCAACATTGGAATTATCACTAGTTTTTGGAAATTTCATTCTCTACTTTGTTTTTTAGAGAGAAAGGTAAATTCCTGGCCTTACAAAACACAGGAGTCACTTCCTTTTTTAAATTAAAATTTATTATAACATCCTTTAGACAGCCCGAATCTTTGTTAAACAAATCTGCATATCTATCAATCAAACTATTTCTATTAGATTCATTATTTAAGGTTTTAACTGTTTAAGCCATTCTCTTTCTAACAAAATAACCTGGATTTTTCATTTACAACTATTAATCGTAAATATTGGTTGGCTTCTTTTACAAAAACATTTCTTTGCCCTATAATCTCTATTGATTTATCACAAAAGGATTTTAATCTTAAATTTGTTGGAAATAATTTTTACCTTGCCAATAAATCTTATAGATATCTTTAGGTATTAACGTAACTGGACTTCCTGTATCTATTGTAAAGCACAAAGAATTATCATCTACTGTTAAATTTATTGTGGCATCAGTTTCGCCCTGTACAGAATATATAGTCCTCTTGTACACAAACTTACATCTTCACATTTTTTACTAGCTTTGCAGACCCTACTTAAATGACCCAGTTTTTTACATTTTAAAACAAGTCTTTGTTCTATGAGGGCAAACAGAGGCCACGTGTGAATGTCTTTCACCACATCTATAACACATTATTTCTCCCCTTTGCCTGAAAGGCCTATGCTGCACCATACTATTATTGTACTCACCCTTTTTATCTTTTCCATTAACAGGGGATATCTTGGCCACTAATTTAACTTGTAATTCTCTTGTATTTATCTCCGCCAGTTCGAACGAGATCGCCACTGCAAAAATTTATCCAAGGTGACATCGTCGTCCTCTTGTAGTAGCTTCTTTTGCAGGCTTTCCAACTTGATTCCAGCCACAAAACGGTCTCGCAACATGTTTCCCAGCATATCGCCGAAATTACAATTTATTGCTAAATGTTTCAATTCTCTAAGATATTCCGAAATTTATTCTCTTTCCTGTTGAATTCTCTTCAAAATTCTGCATAGCTGTGGTATCACTTTCTTCTTTGGATCCGAATGCAGCATAATTCTTTGAATGATAGTATCATAGGGTTGATCTTCCATTAGTCCAGGAAGAAAATGTCGTTTCCCAGCTTCAAAGTTTCAGAATCTGGTAGCGAGGTAAAAATCAGTACTTTAATCTCCTCCTTCAGATGCCAAAAAGAAATCCTCAAATTTTTGTACAAAAAGATCGAAGTGTCCTCCACTGGGCTATAGCATCTAAAAGGTACTATTAACTTTGAACTTGTCATGCTGATCTTTTCTACTCTTTTGTTTTCTTGATCCAGATAGTTTGAAAGATGTAGTTGTTATACTTGCGTAGACGCCGTTTTCCTCAGATTTTTACTGGCTCTGTAGATCCCGCATCCTCGTCGCCACATTTTGTTGTGTCGTAATTAGACATACAAGAGCTCAAACTTGACCATGGGCAACAACAAATACCCAATTTATATACACATATATTTTTACATAATGAGGCTTTAAATAATACAAATAATATTCATCTATTTACATACACAACAGTTAATATATAGCGAGAAGAGTAGAGGACTGAGCACAGATCCCTGAGGTACACCAGCCCATGTTCTTCGGTCCATGGAAATGTTCCATTGACCCGAACCTTTATCCTTCTTCCCCTTAAGAAGTCTGCAATCCAGATTAAGGTTTTTCCTCTTACTCCGATGTTGTGCAGCCTTTCAAATAATTTCTCCCTCTACACTCGATCAAAAGCTGAGGTCATATCCAGGAATACGGCCGTTGTCTTCTTTGGCTGTTTTTCCTGGAAATAATCTATTATTGATTGGCAAGAGTAAAACAGTTGATCAGTTGTACAGTGTCTGGATCTTTAGGCAGTTTGGTAGAAGTTTATTTTATTATTGTTAGTGAGCCAGACTATGAGCCTAGAGTGGATAATTCATTCTGTTATTTTACAAAGTATGCTGGTAAGAGCAATTGGCCGATAGTTTTTGCATTCCTTGGCATCTTTGTTCGGTTTCAGTATTGGCACTATAATTGATATCTTTCAATTCTTTGGTAGTTTACCAGTTTGCCATGAAATGTTCAGTATTCGTAGGAGTTGATTTTTAGCTTCGTCTCCAAAGTGTTTAATCATTTGACCAAAGATTAGAGCATCTCCAGGTGACATCTTGAATTTAACTTTTCTATTGATGAGTTTAGCTCATTCAGTGTGAAGTCTCTATAGAAAATATCTTGCTGATGGTAATTTCTTGCTTGTTTAACTAACTTGTTTACATTATTTTTTAGAGTCCTGCCTTCATTCATATAGCTGAGTCTGGAAGTGCTTGAAAGATATTCAGCAATTATGTCAGCCATCTATTTGTTCGTTCTCGCTATTCATATCGGTTAGAGTTTTGGAGGATTAGTGTTGGTTTTGATTGTTTTATAACACTAATTATATTCCAGTGATGGCTTTCCTTTTTTGGATCCATTTTTTTTCGCAGAATTCTGCCCATTTTTCACTTGTTTGAATATATAAATTTCTTGTTCTAATTTGTGACTAATTTCAATGAGTTCCTTTATGATTTCTTCTGTTTTATTTGTTTTAAGAAGTTCATTGATATTGTCTCTCTCTGCAATCATTGCCTCGATATTGTGGTCCTTCCAGTAAGGTATTCATAGGTCTTTACGTCTACCTCTTGGTATCGATACTTTTGCAGCTTTGGATATGTTCGAAGAGAATTTTTCCAATTTTTTGTCAATCGTTCTGGGATGTAATTATTCGTTGCACAGTTCTTCAAGCTTTTCTGTGAATTTTTCCAGTGTTCTTTTATTCTGTTGGACATTCTCAATTTTGAATTTTAGGGTTGTTAAAATTGGTCTGTGGTCACTGATTGCACTTTTCAGAATTTTCCATTGTGTTGTGGGTGCGATGTTGTAATTTATCGCTGTGATGTCTATTACGGATTCTGTGCCTGTGGACTTCTACCCAAGTCCATTTCGTTATTTAACGGTGTAAGGTCGAGGTCGGTTAGCATTTCCTCAACCTGCTGACCTTTGTTATCCTGGACAGGTGATCCCCAAGTTGGTCTTTCGGCGTTAAATCACCAAGTATGATTGCGATATCCGAAGACGCTTCACTTAATGTCTCTATCAGGCCTGTGTTGATGCTAGTATTATCGAGGTGATAAACATTCATTATTGTTATTGTTTTTTCTGGGAGGTAGATTTCTATTGCCTGAGCTTCTGTTGTGCTTTCTGTAGGCTTATTCTGATTATAGGCGATTTCCTCAAATTTGATTTCTAGAGTTTTAATCAAAACGGCAAGTCCTCTTCCAAATTTTCCCGGTCTGTCCTTTCGCAGTGTTGTATAACCTTTGATATTGAATCTCAGATTCGTATTCAATTTTGTCTCCTGAAGACAAGCAATATGCACATTGTTGTCACAGAGAAGACAAGTCATTTCTTTATTTTCCTCTGGGTACCATTTATATTGAGTTGTAGTAGATTGAATTGTGTCCTCGTAGTAGATTTCTCATCATGAGCTCGAGCTGCAGCTCCTGACGCGGCGGTTACCCCGGACGCGGTAGCATTACTGGAGATATCAGTTTTGCTCTTCATTTGAAAATGGGTGCCGTTGCAACGTTAGTCATCTTGGAAACGAACCAGAATTTGGTCAAATATTCCAAGGGTCCAGGGGGGACAGCAAGGAGGTGTGGTCGGACTTCTCCCCTTCCCCCTGGAATGCCGTCACTACAGGATAAAGCACTCTTGGTGAATTTTTTAAATTGTGATTCAGAATCTGCCACTGAAGCTTTACGAGCGTTTCGTTCCTTTAAAGATATTCGAAGAGGTAAAGGACCAATGCGTTGCTACTCTCTAAGGCGAATGACTAAAGGTTTTGAGGAAACTGGATCTCTGGAAGCAAAACCTCGGAGTGGAAGACCATCGACATGCAAGTCAGTGGCTGTTACGGTTTTGCAGAATGCTGAAGCTATCCACGTATGGAGAAGTAAGTGCTAGACAAGTTTATCGACAAACGGGGATTTCATATGGAACAGTTTGGAGAGAACACACATTTAGATTTTTTTTTAAAAATACCCTAACAAAATTCAAAGTTTTCACGAGTTGAAGTCAGCGATTTTGAGAAGCCTCAAGAATTCGCTGCAAGGGTTTTCCGGCAAATTGATATTGATGAAAACTGTCTGTCAAATGTTCTAAAAACAGATGATGCTCATTTTTATCTAAAGGGAGAATTTAACATTCAAAACTGCCTCATTTTGGTAACAGAAAACCCTAGGATTTTTACAGAAATACCACTTCATCAGCCCAAAGTTACAGTTTTGGGTGGGTTCACTTCTTCTTTTATTATTGAGCCATTTTTATTTGAAAAATCAATGGAAGAACTTTTAAAACCGCTTTTGTAACTGGTGAACGTTATGTTCAACTTTTGAGAGAAAAGGTTATTCCCGTATTGCAGGACAGACAAGTATTAAGCGAAATAACATTCATGCAAAATGGTGGACCTCCTCATATCTCCCGCGGTGCCAAACAATTGCTGAAGGATACGTTCGGTGAAATTCATTGATAAGTCGCCACTTTATAAACCAGTGGCCTCCAATATCACCAGACTTGACGCCTTACAATTTCGGTTATGGGAGTACATTAAGTCACGTTTTTATCGATGCCGGCCTACCACATTGGCCATGTTGAAGGCTTCTATCAGATGGCACGTTTTATAAATTTCAAATATTTAATTGTGACCATTCTGTCATCTATCGTCTGCAGGCGGTGTTTGAGAATGAAGGGCGCCACATTGAGCAAGGATTGTGACCTAATACAAGAGAGAAGGCAGTTACCTCATGTGTTATATTTTGCAGCTCTTTGTTTTGGGTTATGGGAATAATAAATGCTGTCCTCACATCTTGACTTTTTTTTTTCTGTGAACAGTAATTTTTTGGTTTGTCATTTGCCCATATATTATATTATGTCGTGCAGGCCAAAGTGTTATAACTTCTCGAATAACACTGGTATACACAATTTTACCCCTTATGTTTAGTTTATCGCTTTTCGCTCATTAGAAGAAATAGCATAAGGAATATTCTCCGTACCCCCCCCCCCCCCCCCCAACTTTAGAAAATTTGCGCAAAAAATAATATAAAATGATTTTACTACCACGTTTTTCAACGCAAAAGGTCGATTTAAAAATGATTTTTTTAGTGGATACATTTTAAAAATTATGTACAGTATAATAAACAATGATAACATTTGACAAACCCATAGGATATTTGGAATAAAGTAAAAACAAATAGATTTTGTCACCCCCCTCTATATTTCATTTTTGTATCATGACAAATATCCAGTTAAAATAGCCGAGTGACCCGGGCAACGCCCCGGGTTTACCCGAAGGACCCGCAGGTGAGAAACTATAGAAGAAAAATTTTAACAAATCAGAAAATGAAATTGCAAACAACAGAACTACACTACTTTAAGGACATGAGAGCACATGCACTGTATCACCATACGTGTACCATTTTCAAAGACCCTGCTTAGGATTAAAACTTCTCAGAAGCATAACAATAGTACCAACCTAGAGGTTAACTGGTGTGGATGCATTCCTCTGGGAGTGAGACTATTGAGAAATTCAGTAGGGAGTTATTTTGCTTCTCCGCATTCTAACACTCCAACTGTTAACACTGTGGAAACACTGACTCATGTTTGGTAAGCAATTTCAGGGAAGAAACTATAGACATTGGATTAAATAAATTATTAATTAAATTGCATTAAATAAAAATTATTAGATTTAAATAAATATTATTAGAGTAAAAAAAAAAGAAAGAAATTAACAAATTAGAAAATAAAATTTCGAAAAATACAACTATATTGCAGATAAGATAAGAGGACCTTATTAAAAAATACATAAACAAACTGTAATTCGACACTCGATAATTCGACACTTTCGATAATTCGACACTTTCGATAATTCGACCATTTTAAAAATCAAATTTACAAGGTTGATTGTTGTTTAAATACAACTTTGCTTTTGCATGCATAAACACAGGCTCTTGTAGCAAGAACCCAAATATTATTTATAGTCATAGCAAAAGCCAACTTTAGTGAAAACTGATGCCTCTTCAGAATGAATGGAAGACTGAAATCTGAAGGAGCAGAAGATATGGGTCATTTATACTTTCACCAATGCCTTTAGGATCTTTGCGATGGAACGCGTATGGTGTTTCAGCGCATGTGCTCTCATGTCCTTGAAGCACATATACTGACAGTGCCCAAAGTTGAACACACTGTATAGTGTCTGAAATATCTTTGGCCCCTTCGGATACCAACCTTCGCTTCATTCTAGAGAGGCGTTAGTTTTCATGTCATATCTGTAATATAGTTTTGTTGTTTGCAATTTTCTTTTTTTTTTCCTTTCAAATATGTATCCACTCTGAAATATAGTTTGTAAATTTTTATTCCAATTTATTTTCTTATATATATATGTATTTTTTTTTCATTTCCAAAATATTTATTTATACTTTCACCAATGCCTTTAGGATCTTTGCGATGGAACACATATGGTGTTTCAGCGCATGTGCTCTCATGTCCTTGAAGCACATATACTGACAGTGCCCAAAGTTGAACACACTGTATAGTGTCTGAAATATCTTTGGCCCCTTCGGATACCAACCTTCGCTTCATTCTAGAGAGGCGTTAGTTTTCACTAAGGTTGGCTTTTGCTATGACTATAAATAAGGCTCAAGGCCAAACCTTGGCTACAAGAGCTTGTGTTTACGCACGGACAACTTTATATGTGGCTTTTTCAAGTGTGCGAACATTGGATAGCATACATGTAAAGATGACCCATATCTTCTGCTCCTTCAGATTTCAGTCTTCCATTCATTCTGAAGAGGCATCAGTTTTCACTAAAGTTGGCTTTTGCTATGACTATAAATAATATTTGGGTTCTTGCTACAAGAGCCTGTGTTTATGCATGCAAAATCAAAGTTGTATTTACACAACAATCAACCTTGTAAATTTGATTTTTAAAATGGTCGAATTATCGAAAGTGTCGAATTATCGATAGTGTCGAATTACAGTTTGTTTATTTATTTTTTAATAAGGTCCTCTTATCTTATCTGCAATATAGTTGTATTTTTCGAAATTTTATTTTCTAATTTGTTAATTTTTTCTTTTTTTTTTCACTCTAATAATATTTATTTAAATCTAATAATTTTTATTTAATGCAATTTAATTAATAATTTATTTAATCCAATGTCTATAGTTTCTTCCCTGAAATTGCTTACCAAACATGAGTCAGTGTTTCCACAGTGTTAACAGTTGGAGTGTTAGAATGCGGAGAAGCAAAATAACTCCCTACTGAATTTCTCAATAGTCTTACTCCCAGAGGAATGCATCCACACCAGTTAACCTCTAGGTTGGTACTATTGTTATGCTTCTGAGAAGTTTTAATCCTAAGCAGGGTCTTTGAAAATGGTACACGTATGGTGATACAGTGCATGTGCTCTCATGTCCTTAAAGAAGTGTAGTTCTGTTGTTTGCAATTTCATTTTCTGATTTGTTAAAATTTTTCCTCTATAGTTTCTCACCTGCGGGTCCTTCGGGTAAACCCGGGGCGTTGCCCGGGTCACTCGGCTAGTATAAAAAACTGTAATTAGACACTCTCGATAATTCGACCATGTTTTGTTGTCCTGACCTACAGCCTATCATATAAAAAAACTGTAATTCGACACTCTCGATAATTCGACCATGTTTTGTTGTCCTGACCTACAGCCTATCATATAAAAAACTGTAATTCAAGAGTTTAAAAATATATATTTTGAGTAAACAAAAAAGACACAAATCAGCAAATAAAATTGCAAACAATACTACTATATCACAGATAAGACTACATATAAAAGGAATGAATTCATTTAAATGACCTCATTAAAAACTACATTTTATATATACTTGGGTTCAACTTTACATGTATGCTATCCAAAGTTCGCACACTTGCAAAAGTCACATAAAGTCGTCTGTGCGTAAACCCAGGCTCTTGTAGCAAAGGTTTGGCCTTGAGCCCTCTTTATAGTCATAGCAAAAGCCAACCTTAGTGAAACATAAAGCCTCTCTAGAATGAAGCGAAAGTTGGTATCCGAAGCAGAGGAAAACTATAAAACTGAAAGCCAGGACAGGCATAAAAAGAAAATTCCAAGCATGTGAGGAAACAATTGATGAAAAAAAAAAAGGATTCCAAAAAAATACTGCAAAAAAGAAACCAGACACAAAAAGCAACAATTGAGTACACAAATACAGCATCAGCCTATTTATGAGAAGAAAAAAAAAGACAGACACAAAAATGGAGCTAAATTCAAATGAAAAACTATAACAAATTAATAAAAGAAAATAAGACCTAATCCAAATAATTTAATAAAAAAAAAACGGCACACACTATTAAATTATTTGGATTAGGTCTTATTAATGAGAAAAAAAAAAGATGCCAAAGAGAGATGAAAAGATGCCAAAAAAGATAACCAGATACAAAAATTGTGCTAAATTCAAATGAAAAACTATAACAAACACTTATAAAAGATAGAATAAAAGTAATAATTCAATCTACAATTCGAAAAATAATTTAACCTGGTGAGTTCCCAGAAAAGGTTAACTTTGGTAGGCGGCGCTGTACGTTGACACCGCCGTACCTTCGAGCCGTTTTACACGAGTTCCCAGAAAAGGTTAACTTTGGTAGGCGGCGCTGTACGTTGACACCGCCGTACCTTCGAGCCGTTTTACACGAGTTAAAGCGAAGATTTTGGACGTAGCGATTTTTACATTTCGATCTTTTATATTAATATATATATACTTACTATTTCGAATTATTTTTCTAAAAACGAATATTATTTTTTTTAATTATCTGAAACTAACCTAATTCAACTTATCTAAAACTAACCTTATTTAGCGATTAAACTAACATAATTTAACCTATTTGAATCTAACCTCATATACACTTTACACTACCTTTTCATTTCAAAATTAAATTAAAATAAGTTTATATTAAATAATAACATTTTTAAAAATCGACTTTTGTATCTAATCAATCATGTATTTCTTTATTTCGCTCTATAAAAGTACGCAATTCAAAACAAAGGAATTGATGATGATAAATGCAATAAATCTACGATTGTAAAATAGATTAAATTAAAAAATAAAAATAACTGTTAACATTAGGAAAATAAAAACATTTTGGTATATAGATCGTTATGTGTAGTTCAGAATCTTCGGAGGAGATAGCTCAGGACTTTACAATGGAAAACTCTGTTACGGTATTATCTATATAGAAGATAGTCAAGTGTCGCCAATCAGTCAAGAAACTACACATTCCTTATAGCAAGAAATCCTATTAATAGTGCCATCATAATTTTTGGTACTATATTAACATTTCAAAAATCGTGTATTGATATCAGCAGTGTTTTTCAAACATTCAATCTATTTCACAAAACTCCATCTAAAATATAAATATTTTTTGCTACATGTTTTAATTTGCATATACCTATTTTACATATCTCAGATTGTATTTAAAAATCGTCAACCAATTCTTATAACCTTTGGCGAAATGGTGTTCTATTAATTTATCATTTGATATTATTAGGGTTCTTTCCTGGTATTCAAAAAGGAAAAATACGTGTCGATCAGTTATATTTTTCAATTTATCAAACAATTTGGCCGCTCAACCTCTGATTCTGGTAGAGCGCCATCTAGCAAATAAAGTTGTAACTAAAATAAATTTCGAAATTTTCATTATTTGGCATAAAAAATCCCATTGCATCCTGAACACAATGGTGTTTACCGCATTGCTCTAGCGCAAATATTCGCGGAGTTATTAATTTTTAAAGTTGTGCGGGACTTTTGGATCACCCTGTATTTAAAATTTTATTTATGTATACAATTATATAGGTGGAAGTTTTTATATTGAAAAAATTTCTTTCGAAAATATCATATAGATTTTCATAGAAATTAAAAAATTTATTGGAACATTATAAAAAATTATTTGGAAAATATTTGGTTGTTATTGTTTTAAATGAATCAATTTAATAATCATTTCTGGTAATCATCATTTCTATAAAATATTCTGATATCACATACATGTATTATAAATTATTAGTTGCGTGAATTCCAATTTATACTCACTTTTTGGAGCGTTTAAAAATCTTGCAAAATTTGAAGCAACCCATGCTCGACAGATTTCGATAACTTATTGTTATTTGTAAAGAATTGAATTTTTTTTAGGAATAAAAAATCCTTGGATACCCCTACTTTGGAATATTTGATTGAAGATGTAGAAATTTATTACCTATATCACACAGAGTATCTTCGACAGAAATTTCTATCAAATAAAACATTACCTATTTGGATCAGGGACTTCGGGCAGAAATCCTAAAAATATTTCTTCAATTTCTGCAGATTTTCTTCCGCAAATCAAATATAAATAAACGGGGTTCTGGTACCTTGTTAGGGCAAGTCCTATCGCTTTCTATACGTGTGTATTGCGCAGCCTTGTATATAAAAAATACCTTAACACTGAACATCAGCCTTATACACCCAAGATATAGAACATTCTGACTGCTGTGATAGAGATGCACGGTGACATCTGACGCTTTTCATTGGACACGAAAACAACATGTGGAAAGACACGTGAAAAAGTCTTGCACAAAGAGCTATCAAATACCTCATGCAACATATGAATAATTTTCCTTTGCCCTACATATTCATGGGATGGTAGACATAGGCCAGTAATTGAAGGGGAAGCTGTTCCAGGTGGGAGATGGCTCCCAGAGGCTGACAACAGGATATCACAACAGTAAAATACAAACTGTCATGTGTAGTGGACCTGGAACTGTGGTGGGAGTCCTCAGATGTTTGATAGCACTCGGTCAGTCTGACATTACACCACATTCTGTTGTCACTAACATTATACTGCCGCCATACCTTCTGGGTGTATAATAATTAAACTATTTTTTAAAAATATATTCCTCTAAGGGCTCCCTATTTTACTTAAAGCACTCGCTGACATTATTTTTCACATGACTCTTAATTGTAAAATTATTTGCTGAGTAAAGGGTTTCTTGTATTTTTTGAAATTCTTCAAGCTTTCGAGAAAATGTTTGCTTTTCTACCGGCAAATAATAATAATTTTTAAAGAGAGAGAGAGAGAGAGGGAAATTCTGCACCCAACATCAAATTCTCCATAAAGAAATACTGTAGGTAACTATTGATTGCATGGGATGTTTCAAATTAATGTCTAAAAAGCAAATTGTGCAGAGAATATGATATATTTTAATAAAGATGAGCATTATTTTCCTTCTACCATTTAATTTATTCCATAATTAAATCACCATACCCAAAATATAAAGAGATTATCTATTGAAAAGTTATGATAAAGAACAATAACAACATCCAATGTAGGAATGGTGAAATGATGGACATATTTAAATATGAAATTTGAACGCGTAGAATTATTTTTAAAAATAAATCAATTTTCTACTGTCTTTACTGCAATGATAAAATAATGGGAGGGCCTGGCTCATCAGTGGTGAACCCTCCCAACGGTTTCGCTTATTTAATAAAGAATCGTATGCGTCAAAAATAGTTAAAATTTCTTATAATAGATGGCGCGCTAATCCATCATAATATTTACATATATTAAAAATAAAAATGGCAGATCCTGACCAGGAGCACATGTGCTTTACAGAAGGCAGAGCGGCATCTGGTGGAACAGAAATCAACTAAACATTGATTCAGCCTGTTCCCTGATATTTAACCAACCCAATTTCTTGATAAATCAAGAAAAGCTATCCACGAACGCGTATTAAGCGTATTCACGCAAGTTTGGCCTTAAATACCCATTTATTAGTTTCTCAAGAAGCCACAAACCTAACAATTCCGATTTAAAAAGATCTGAAACACTGCCGAAAATTGTAGAACAACAAAATAAAAGCAATGCTGAGGTTGCGACAAGAAAAAATTCTCGTTCTGAGACTAAGGACCTGTGTGAAAAATTGATGCAAGTAATCAAAACATACCTAAAAAGAATTGCAAATTACCTTTTAAAATTATTGCTTGGAATTGTAAAGGAATCAGATCAAAGAAAGAAGAATTATTGCACTTTTAAGAAGATAACTCAATAGATATTGCTCTGCCCAGTGAAACTCACCTTAAACCCTCAATTGATCTAAAGTTCAGGAACTATCAAACCATTAGAACTGACCGAATTACAGGAAAAGGTGGGGGAATAGCCATCATTATAAAATCCTTTTTTAAATATAAAAATATGCCGATTCATACTTCACACTTGGAAAATACTTCAATTTTGATAAAACCAGATGGAAAACCCCTCTTGCAAATCTCAGCAATTTATAAGAAGCCTGATGCGCCATTATTGGAAGAAGATTTGAACCAACTGATAAAACACAACCACGCAATAATCGTTGCAGGAGACTGGAACTCCAAACACCCTCTTTGGGGATCAAGGACTTCTAATAACAGCGGAATCGTGCTGCACAATTTCTCTGAAAGAGAAAGCCTCGACATTGTCGCACCTTCGTCACCCACGCATTACAGTCCACTCGGCAATCCCGATTTCCTAGACTTCGCTGTTCTTAAAAACATTCCCTGGACCCCAAAGGCCAGAACCACCGACGATTTATCATCTGACCATCTCCCTGTAATCTTTGAATTAAATTGTCCAAAGGATGAATTCACAACCCAGCTCAGCCGAGTAACTAATCGGGTTCATTTTCAACAAGATCTAATCTCCACCACGCCCCCAGACTCCCCTTGAAAACTGAAGTAGACATTGATTTAGCAGTTGGAATTTTAAACGAGAAAATTAATAATAGCTACTCGAAAAACACCATAGTCTCATATTCCAAATTAATAAAGAATCCAAATACCAAAGCCTTAATAAGGGAGAAAAATAAAGCTCGGAAAAGATGGCAATCAACCTGTGATCCAGCTCATATATATATATATGTTATGAATATTTTGTGTTGTTGTTAGATTAGGCTTGATAAGACAAAGGATCGATAAGATAAAGGGTTGAGGTGCAGTCGTGATAAAAAAAGATAAATATTTACCGTCAAGTAGCTTTTATTTTCAATTACTTGAGGAAAGATTACACATTTGTTAGTTTTCACATTATATAGAATTTATAATTTAATCCTATATTAGTGATTTAAAAGGATTGATTGGTTATCTACGCATATTTACAACAAAATTATACAACGAAACTAAACAACTAAACTAAAAGTCTTTCTAAAAACGATGATAACAAAAATAAAAATTATCAATGAATAAAATGAAATATATATTTTTAAAATATAGAAATATTTAGAGTTTTTAGATTATATAATATTTTTAGATTATATAATATTTCCCCCCTGTGAAAAGATTCTAAAAAAAATAAAATTTTAAAATAAAATTGGCAATTAAAAATAATTAATTAAACGAAATCAATAAATCTTTAGAAATAATTAAAAATGAAACAATAAAAATCAATACGCACATTTTTTCATAATAAACAAAAGAAAGTTTGTTTACAAATAATTTATATAATTATGAAATTATAATAAAAGTATATATAAGAAATATTAATGGGCGAAATATATCAAAAATGTATATGAAGCAAAAAAGGTATTTAAATTTGAGTAATTGTTACATTATGCTAGGTACACTTCAAAATATCAAAAGCAGTAGAAAATGTTTTTTTTTTTTTTACATGGTTGAGTAATGAAAACGCTAATAGATATATGGAGTGACATTAAGTTATTTGTGAAGGCTTAAGAATTGGTACTGATATTTGTTCTTTATTGTCCATGTCCAAAATATGGCCTTCCTGTAAAAAACATGGTTTATCATCAATATCTATTAACTTTGTGTTAGAATTTTGGTTTACTATAAAGTCATTTTCTATGTTAGTACTATAGTGAAGTAAAAAATCTGTTTCTGGGTAAAATAATTTAAGCTTATTTGAGTGTATAATTTCTGTTTGTTTTCTTTGGGGTATATTAGGCTTATCTATTTCATATGTGACTGGAGAAAGTTGTTTTAAAATTGTAAATGGGCCTATATATCTTTGTGTTAATTTACCAGTGTTTGGATAAATAAAGGTTTTTACTAATACCTGATCTCCTTCTTTAAAAATGGGTTCTGGGTGTTTAATATCATAAAGTTGTTTGCTGTGTTCATGGGATTTTATGGTTCTTTCAATGGCTAATTTTCTTGCTTTTTCAATTGGTGTATGTGTTACTGTGTCATGTTCTATATACTGTGGTTGTATTCCATAGTATAAGAATTTAGGTGTAAAGCCTGTTATGGTATGTACTGTTTCATTATAGCTTTCAGTAATTTTAGGAATATATTTTGTCCAAGGAATCTTTAAATTAGCATTATATTCACATCTTAACCTATTAATGATAGTGGAATTTAGTCTTTCTACTTTTGCATTTGTTTCTGGGTGATGGGAACTGGTGAGTAGATGCTTAACATTATTTCTATCTAAAAAGTGTTTAAATTTTCTGCTAAGAAAAGCTGCATTTCTGTCAGTTATTAATATTTCTGGTTTATTAATTTGGAATAAATTTCTCAAACAAGTTATATAAGAATCAGTTGATACAGATTTTGTTGGGAAAGCCCAAAGGAATCTACTATGGTGATCTACTATCATATGGATACTGTGTCTTGTTGTCCCATAATTATGTAACCCGCCCAATGTATCTAGAGAAAAAATGTGATTTGGGTGTGTAGCTATTGGCATCTGTTGTAGTGGTCCATAAACAATTCTGTTATCCCTAGACTTGTTAAACTGGCAAGTTTCACAATGTTTGGTGTAATTAGCAATATCTCTAGTCATATGTGACCAATAATAGTGTGGAGAAATTATTTTAGTCATTTGAGTTGTTCCAATATGCCCATGCTTTGTGTGTACTTTGCTTAATAATTTGTGTCTTAGTGTTTGTGGTACATAAGCTCTTTTAAAACCTCTTCTATTAATAATGTAGAGGCCATTTTGTATTTTAATTTTAGCACTACTAATTTGTTCTGTGGATTGGTGTTCTTTTAACTCATTATATGTTAGGTAAAATGAGACAGGTGCTCTTGATAGCATGTCTGCTTCTATATTATTTAATCCTTTAATATGTTTTATGTCAAAGCTATATTGAGATAGGATTAAAGACCATCTAAATAATCTACCTTGTGGGTTTTTTACATTTTTGATCCATTTTAAAGGTAAGTGGTCTGTGTGCAAGGTAAAATGTATGTTGTGTAGATATGTGTGAAACCTTTGTACTGAATTAATGATAGCTAATGTTTCAATTTCTGAGGCAGTATAATTCTGTTCATATGGGTGAAGTTTTCTTGAAAAATAACCTATGGGGTGTAAAATGCCTTGTTCATCTGGTTGTTTAAGAACTCCTGCTACTCCTAGACTTGACGCGTCTGTGAATAAATGACATGGTTTTGATGGGTCATAAATATATAGTACAGGTTGTGATATGAGTGAATTTTTAAGTGTTTGGAAGGCTTGTTCATGTTTCACACTCCATAACCAAGGAGCATTTTTTAACAAAAGTTCATTCAAAGGTGCCCTAATTTGCGCATAATGGGGAATAAATTTATTATAAATATTTATGGTGCCTAAAAATCTCTGTAAGGTTTTAATATTATATGGTCTATTTAATTTTAAAATTGCTTCAATATTTGTGTTATTTGGTGTATATTTTCCTGAGTTAATAGTGTATCCTAAAAATTGTATTTCTTTTTGTAAAAATTTGCATTTATTGAGATTCAGCTTTATATCCTCTTGTTCGAATATACCTAATATGTCATCTAAATGCTTAATGTGTTCTTCATAAGTTTTAGAGTGTATAATAATATCATCAAAATAATTTAAGGCATAGTGTATATTATGCTTAGTGAAAACTGACTTCATAATCCTTTCAAATTGTGAAGGTGCATTTTTTAGACCATATGGAAGTCTGTTCCATTCATAACATCCTAATTGTGTTACAAAGGAGGTTTTATGTCTATCTTTTTCATCTATGGGTATATGCCAGTATGCATTTTTGACATCTAGAATAGTATATATTTTTGACTGTGATAACCTATCTATAATTTGTTCTATAAGTGGAATTGGGGTATGTTCTGGAACTGTTTTTTGATTAAGTTTCCTATAATCTATACAGAGTCTTGTGGGGTGATTTGGGGCATCAGATTTCTTATTCACTAATAATGCAGGAGAACTATAGGGGCTAGATGAGGGTCTAATAATATCATATTTTAATAATTCAGTTATTTGTTTTTGTATTTCAGCATTATTGTAAAAAGATGTCCTATATGGCTTTTGTGCTATGGGAATATTATCTAAAAGAGATATGCAAATTGGGTTAGTCTTTATGTATCCTATATCAAAATTGTGCTTAGAGAAAACATTCTTATATTTATGCAATATATCTGAAATTGTTTGATTAGAGAAATTTGGATTAATATCTACTTTACTAAGGTCTAAATATGAATTATAATTTGTTATAGAGCCCGGTTGTCGCATACTGTGATATGAGTTATAATCAATAGTGGGATTTGAAGTAGGATCTATAAGTTTAACATTTGTAGTTGGCATATCAAAAGAATTGAAATTACACAATGGGTTAATATTTAAAAGAGATGAATTTTTAACATAGTATGGGTCTGGAATACATAGGGTAGTGGCATATGACTTCTGATTATCAGTTTTTGGATTAAAAGAATACAAGAATTTATAATTTTGGAAAAGAAGGTTTTTTGAAAAATCTATTTGCAACTTAAATATATAAAATGTTGGTAAACCTAAAATAAGATATTCTATTGGACTATCACAAACAAACATTTCTTGATACTTTGTAATTTTACCTAAGCTAAGCCTAACTAATATTTTGTATAATGGGTAAGTAAATCCTTCTACCTGGCCTATTCTTTCTTTTGGGGAATTATCTAATATTTTATAATAAATATGATTTAAGTATTTTAAAGGGATAATAGATATGGATGATGCAGTGTCAAGTACACAGGGTAAAGATATTTGATTTATAAATACAGAAAAAAGTAATAATGTTCTACCTGGGTTGGTGCGCTTCGGATGATTATTGTTCTTAAGTGGGCAGTCTCTATGGAAATGGATCTGGTTGGGTAGCTGGTGAGATGCACATATCTTGCAGGGGTATGGAGGCTGGTTTATGGATTTGTGGGGTTCTTGTTGGTGATGAGTTGCTGCTGCTGTCCTGGGAAAAGGCTGGTATTGATGAGCTTTGGAGGAGTTGGAGTTAAAATTTTTTACTGGAGTGCTTGTACTGGTAGAGGGTTGTTGGGGTTCTTCTTCTTTATTTGTTGATAATTTTAATTGGGTTGTGATTTTATACCATTCTGAAGGTTCTTGTACACTTGCAGCAATTAGATATTTTTTTAGGTAATCTGGCATTCCATCTGTAAGAGCTTCTAATAATAGAGGTGTATCTAAATTAAGTTTTTTTGCTAATGAGGATTTTTCTTTAAAATAAATATCAAGATCATCTTTATCATTATATTTTAAATTTAAGAATTTACTAAATAGATTAGAGTCTTTAACTGTAAAATATGAAAGTACTTTTTGTTCTAGTTCCCTCCAATTATCTATATCTTGTAATTGTTCTATAAAAAAATTAAAAGCTTCTCCATCAAGATAATTTGAAAAATTATTTAGTTTAAAATCTTCATCAAGATGTTTCTGTAAACATTTTTTGTTAAAGAATTTGAGCCAAGATATTATGTCTAAATTTTGACCATTAAATTTCGGTATTTCTATAGTATTTGGATATGGCGTCATGGCGTGTTCTACATTCCTTTGTTTGCGAGACATTTTGTAAAAATAGTTTTATGAAATTTGAATAATTAATAGAGCAATTAGGTTGAAAATTCAGGTAATCCTGTCGGCTTATTGTTATGAATATTTTGTGTTGTTGTTAGATTAGGCTTGATAAGACAAAGGATCGATAAGATAAAGGGTTGAGGTGCAGTCGTGATAAAAAAAGATAAATATTTACCGTCAAGTAGCTTTTATTTTCAATTACTTGAGGAAAGATTACACATTTGTTAGTTTTCACATTATATAGAATTTATAATTTAATCCTATATTAGTGATTTAAAAGGATTGATTGGTTATCTACGCATATTTACAACAAAATTATACAACGAAACTAAACAACTAAACTAAAAGTCTTTCTAAAAACGATGATAACAAAAATAAAATTTATCAATGAATAAAATGAAATATATATTTTTAAAATATAGAAATATTTAGAGTTTTTAGATTATATAATATTTTTAGATTATATAATATATATATAGAGCTACTTACCTCAATCTTCAAGGAAAGGTAAACCAAGCCCTTGAAGCAAAGAAATATGAATATTGGAATAGTTTTTCAAGCAAACTTGAATCGAGCCCAACAGACTTCTGAAAAAAAAAAAATTAGGAAAAAAAAACTAACAAAATCACTAGTTTAAATGAAAATGGAGAAACCTTGCTGGCGGACTAGGAAATTGGAAATGATCTTTCAGAGCATTTTTCCGAACACTTTTCCAAGGCGGAGGATGAGATTCCTTCTTACCTAACAAAAAACACTTGCCATCATCCCCACGAGAATATACTATCAATGACAACGCCAAATGAAGTCAAGAAGGTGATTAAAAACCTAGGTAATCACAATGCTCCAGGCCACGACAATATTACGCCGCAAATGACTAAAAACCTCCCCGTCAAATGGATAGTTTTCCTCGCTGGGATCTTCAATGCTGCATTACACCTGGGCTACTTCCCGAAGACATGGAAACATGCCATTATCATAACCATTCCAAAAAATCCCCTGTCAAATCACCTGAAGATCTCAGACCAATCAGCCTTCTCTCTACCATCGGTAAGGTATACGAGAGGATTGTTCTTCGCAGATTGCAGACATACATGGATTCTATTAACTTTATCATTCCTCAACAATTTGGATTCAGAAAAGGACACTCCACAACCCACCAGCTAATCACAGTAATAGACTACATCCAAATAAGAAAGTCCCACAAGGAGGCAGTAGGTGCTGTTTTTTTAGACTTTACTAAAACCTTTGATAAAGTATGGCATGATGGCTTGATAACAAAATATCAATTTCCAAGGGATTTTATAAAATTCTTGAAAACCTATCTCCAGGACAGGACCTTTTCAATTAAGCAAGGGAATTATATAACCACGGCAAAACCAACCTAGATTGGAGTCCCTCAATGCTCTATTCTTGGACCCTACCGATTCAACATCTACATCAACGATTTTCCTCCACATCCAAAATGTCAAACAAAACTTTTCGCAGATGTCGCAGCAATTTTAGCAAACTCAAAATCAATAGGAACAATAACTACACAACTCCAAAATTACATAAACAGTATAACCAAATGGTGAAATGATTGTAAATTAGATATCAATCCAAAAATGTCTCAGGCAATAATTTTTCCTACACTAGACAATAAAAAATTCAAGCCACAATCCATCCTAAAGGTAAACCAGAGCCCTATCAACTGGACTGACGGCGTTAAATATCTTGGAGTTACCTTAGACTCCAAGTTGAAATTCAACATGCATGTCAAAAATATCATAAAGAAAGCAAAAATCGCAAAAATAACATTATCAAGCCTGTTCAACTATAGAAGCAAATTGACTACAAAACAAAGGTTTACTCTATACAGAAGTTGTATCCTCCCGATAGTAACATACGCACTCCCATTTTGATGTAAATATATTACAACCACAGACAAAAATAGGATAAACGCATTTATGAGAATCTGCCTTCGGAAAAGTATAGGAGCTCCATTCAACCTATCAAACAAGATACTGAAGGAAGACTTGAACCAACCCGATCTAGAAGATATGTACCAAACTTCCGTTAAGAAATTATACCTTCAAATGCAAAATTCAAATAATCCAACCATACAAGATATTCTACAAAATAAAGGAGATATCAATCCCCGATTCCGACGACCCGGCCCTGACACGTAGCTAAGAGCTCATCGCCCATCAGCTGTCCTCCTGCAAGGTCCGGGGGGACCACCTCTACTCTACCAACTTGCCATGTGTAAATAGCCAGGACAAGGTGACTCGCGAGCTGTGCTCGAATGTAACACCTGTAAATTGAGACGAAATAAATAAATAAAAAAAGAAGCCTCAAGAACCAAAAATATTTTTGGTTGCAGTGGTACAGTTTACTCCACGCTGGCAAGCGGCAACAATTTTCTGTTCAACCAGATGGCGCTCTGCCTTCTGGTCAGGATATGCCATTTTTATTTTTAATATCAACACCTGATTTTTTATTTTTTATATTATTTTTTCACATTTAAATTTATGTTATGAATGTAATGATATGTTTACCTCTACAAAAATTGCTTATGATAAGAGATTTATGCGTCATTTGTGTGTCATGAATTATAAAAAATATATGTCATTAAAACGTATTTTTATATTTTTAGAGGTGAATATATTGTCTGAAAGAAACCGACAGAATGCAGGAAAATGCAATATCCCAGGTTTTTCTCATCTCAGGTGTGTCCACTTCGCTTTGATTTCCCACAGACCTATAGTTGAAGCCTTAAAGCGCTAAATTAGGATTATTCCAGTTTTGTTTGTAAGTTGTTGCTGGCGAGGAATGAAATGGTGTGAAATAACCAACAGCAGATTCAATTTCCAATAGTTTATTAACAAATTTTGATTCGAATCCAATCATTAATAAAAATATTTCTTGTTGAGAATTTTGAAGTTTAAACCAATCATTAATAAAAAAAAAGAATTTTGCAGATTTTGAGTCATTGATTCTATATTTTCATATATTATTTGGTTAAATACATTGATTATATACATTGGTTAAATACTGGTTATATAAATTGGTTAAATGTAGGTTATATACATTGGTTAAATAGATTATGAGAGAGAGAGAGTACAACAGCTAGAGTCGCCATAAATTGTACATGGCCTCAGTTGGAAGCCACTTGGATGGAGGTGCCCTGGATAGAAGGTGCCTGGAAAAGGAGGAGAAGAAAATTGAGTATTCTCCGGGATGAAGAAACCTGCATGGATAGTAGGTGGCCCATGGTGGAGGCGTAGTGGTTGCTAGGTAACCGATGACGCAGGCATCCTGGATGATAGGTGACCCAAGCAGAGAATTGTAGATCGTCCAGAAGGAAGGTTCGTGAAGGGTTGATGCCTCAGAAATGAGATCCCATGGATGATAGATGATCAGGGAAGGAGGCTGCAAGATGGTAGATGTCCACATAAAGAGACGCAATGGATGGCAGGTGCAGAGAAGAAGGCGACATGGATGGTAGGTGCCTGAGGACCGACGCTGTGGATAATAGGTGGCAGGAAAGGATGAGGTAACCTAAGCAAAAAACAATTTATTGAATATACCAGAGGTCATAAAATTAATAGAACAAGCTTTGAATGTGGATATATACTTGATATATAAAAATATAAATGCTCAAAATTGACTGAATATTTGAAAACTCATATATAGCTATTCTGAGATCTGAAGACTGATATTGCTAAAATTGTATTTTGCCAATAATAAGATAACATTGATAGAAAGGTTTAGAAGCTCTACTCACCTATAATGATATCGTTGGCATCCCAAGAGGCTGTAGATGCGAGTGTCCATGCCCCGATCAACAAGCATCACAGTTCTTGGGTTGCTCGACAGAAGACGCCGCAGGTATTGATGCCCCAACAAGCAGACGCCGTAGGTCTTGATTCCTCGATGAACATGATCCTCAATTCCTGATGTTACAGCCAACAGACGCTATAGTTCTTGAAGCCCCAGCTGATATGCGTCACATGTCTTAATGCCTCCATCAACAGGCCGGCCATTTTTCCTTCCAATCATTGCTCCAACACTCGAATACAAAAGGCGCCTCGTTTGAAATTGTCTCGGATGTCCCCATATCTGAAAAAAAAAACAACGTGTTATAAATATCCAATTTCTTATATAAATGAGAATTACATGTCAATTACCTAAGTATGTTTTGATATTCTCGATTTGTAGAACTACAACTGAGAGTTTCCTAAATAATTAACGTAACTCTCCGCTTTCAGCACATTTTCATCATGACTTCAAATACCTTATAATATCGTCGTAACAATAGCACTCTTAAACGAAAAGAGTTCTGTGAGTTATATCCGCGATTCTGATTTATTCCGATAAGAAAATTATCTTACCTGGAAAAGAAGATTTGCTAATATATTGGCGCTCTACCAGAGAACAAAAAAGACATAGTAGCTTTCAGCCAAGTCACTGTATAATATCTTAATCTTCCTGTGAGGCAAACAGTTGTCGAGAAGGATCAGTAAACCTCTCTTTCTATTAGTCTATACCAAATCACTCCTGGTGTTATGTTCCCATCTCCAAACCGAATACAAATCTTAAATGTACATCAACATAAGGTATAATCACTAGCCATCCTAATTTTTCACCTTTTTATGATCAAGCTGATTAAGATTAAATATCAAGCCACTCTTCACACAATTCAAAAGGAACAGATTTCTTTATCATTATTCAAAATGTTGATTGTCTTGAAAGTGTGTTCCAAATTAATTCAAACTGGATAGGCATCCTGACCTTATTTAATGACTTGGGATAACAACATTTGATGTCAACATTCAATATGTGATCTGAAAGAGTGATAGAGAGAATTCTATCATATTAACAACAAAGCTCGAAATTAGTTAAAAAGCGTCTATGGGAATACGCTAGGTGCTTTTTATTCCTTTTCACATTTATCAATTTATCATATTTCTAGAATCCATCCTTTAATTACAATCAACCACGGCCTCAATGTAGCGACGGTAGTAAGTTCTTGAAAATTACATTTATTCCTCTAGACATCGACAAACTTTCATCATTACAATATTACTTGAAATACAATTCTTGTTAACAAAATAATTAAGTGATAATTATTATTTTTAATTATAATAATATATAATTTCTCTCTCACACATTTATTAAGGTGATCTAATTAATATTGAAACAGTGAGGGTAAATAGACTCTAATTAATAAGAGTTAAAATATAAACAGTAGGTACTTACTTATCAAGAGGAACGATGTCGGTTCCTTCCAGCCAGAGAGAAGGAAGTGTGGGAGTATGTGGATGTCAGTATCCAGGTCTGTGAGGATGTCGGTGGATGTATGGAGGTGGTATGGGGGAGAACTAGCTCATACTGTTATTGACTGCGTGGATTTACATTTGTTGATATGGCTGATTGCAGAAAAAACTGATCGGTTGCTGATAAAATAAGTCAATGTGCATTTCTCTTGATTAATTCTTCATCTTGTTTTATGAAAGATGGGAAAGTAAATGATGGAGGGAAATATTTCATTGTTTATTACTGATATTGGCAGAGGATAATAGTTTGATGAGATAATGAAGTATTGTTGCTCTTCCATTTCTGTTACACTGGGGCTATTGAGATTTCTGATAGGATCAATCTATGGCTGTTGAGGAATATGTGATGTGGGTGGGCCTAGATCAGGGAGGGATTGAACCCGTGGGTTTGAGATAAGCTGAAATGGTGGAAGAGATTGCCATTGCCAGGATATTCTCTATGGATGATATTACTTGCTGTTGCTCGACATGGCTGTTATATCACTGCTATTATGGGGGGTGGGCCTAGATGAGGGAGGGGAGGGAGCCCGTGGTCCCCCACTCCACATCTCTGTGAAGTAAGGGACAACGGGGCTCCACACCTACTCTAACAACTGTGGGGGTGGAGGAAACCGTCTCGAACTCTAGCTGTGGCAGTCGGAATGTGGATGGGAGTGGGGTGAAGTCTAAGGGTAAATCTGGGGAGTAGGGGGGAAGGGGAAGTGAGGTGGAATGGCTGATGAATGATGACCTGTACATTTGGTCCGTGCAGAAGGCCGGTGTTATGGGGAGGTGTTTGGGCAGGTCATGGGCTCTAAATACTATTGGTTCGCGTGGGTTGGGTGTTGGGGGTGGTGGGGTGTTGTCTGTGAGTGTGGGTTTTGGCTTTTTCCTGAAACACCAATATGTTCTGTCAGCTGTTGTTTTCAGTATTCGATATGTCCAATGTTCAATATGAACTACAATAGACGAGTAGTTAAGGTGATAACATCAGACTTTTTCCGTCGAAATGCTTATTATTTACAAGAATATTTAATATGACTGTCTAGATACCGCGGGACTGAAAACTCTTCTACATGAAATAAAGATAAGATAATATAAATTGCCAATAGAACACGAAGTATATCACTTAAAATGCGAATAATAGCTAGCCGTTTTCAGATATAAAAATCATTCGAAAACAATAGCAGTTCCATTCAAATAAGTCCGAACCCATCCTTTACCTGTTAACTATATCTCAAATTATCCTTCTACTATATATATAACTTCTCAGCCATAAAATGAATCCTGTAACAGTTTAAATAAACGTGACTGAAGCCACTTTCCACTCCAAACCTTTAAAAAGGTCAAAACCAGGACCTTTTGCCCAATCTAAAAAAAATTCCGAAGAATTTTAATATCCTAAATTGTTCATCCTAAGAGATAAAAACCTTTACAAACCCCCTGGTGTTTGGAACTCTCAAATTTACAAAATCAATATTCAGAATTCTCTTTTCACCGTTATCTCTATCAATTGCTTGTCATTTGAAGAAATTGAGAGTAAAGCCCATTTTCAGCAACTCCCCTAATATAGGTTAATTACTAAAAAAACTTGTAAAAGAAAACAATATTATTATTTATCCTGCTAGTAGTAAAAATGTCATTTACTCCATAGAATGCCTTAGACTGGGAAAGATATATAAACAAGAATGTCTGTACATCCATCTTCCACCCCGAACCTAATATTGACCGAAAATTTAATGCTTCGAAATCCCCGTTAAACAACGTTCTCGTATCAAGGAAATCCAAAAGTGTAAACAGAAGACCAATATCTGCTAATATTTTGCTACCTGAGCCCAACCCAATGTCCCCAAATATAGAATATAGAAAACTAGTTGTTCAAATTGTTGTTGAAATGGAAGGTAAGGTTGGAGTCAAAGTATTACACTATTTATTGCAGATTTATTTAGACGATTGTTGAACTTGCTGTTACACTGGTGGCAAGTTTAAAGTCAAAGTATGATACTATATTTATTGTAACTTACACAAAAAACTACTAATTTGTTCAATTTATTGATGCCCGACATTGAGGTTTAAGTCAAAGTATTTTTATATTTATTGTAGATGATTTTTGAATTTATTGTTGCATAGGAGGCTTGTTTAAAGTAAGCAATCAAAGTATTTATTTTAATTTACACAAAAGACAACTAGTTTTCATTTGATTTGTTGTTGTACGGTTTAAGTATTTTTGTATTCAGTGTAGCTGATTGTTGAATTTATTGTTGCACAGGAGGCTTGTCTAAAGTCAAAATATCATAATATTTATTGTAAATTGCACAAACGACTACTAGTTTTTGTTTAATATGGGAAGTGAGTAAGTTTGAGGGGTGTCAAAGTATTGTAGTATTTATTGCAGATTGCCTTAGATACATTTTGTTGCATTTGTTGTTTAACGGAATGCAAGTTTAAAGTCATAGTGTGTGTTATAGTATTTATGGTCATCTCAAATATATATAGACAATATAGATACGTATCGGTTAATACATATCAAATATATGATTTTTTATATATATATTATATAACTATATAATTTGTTCATTTTTGTTTTTGTGTTTGGGATATGAGGCTAAAGGCAAGATGCTATATAGTATTCATTGTAGCTTACATTACAATATAACCTGAAATTCATAATAGTTGCTTATAAAAACATAAAATTACGTTTTATGATTCTATATTATGTATAAAAAATATATTTATATAATTTCATTAAACACCATTCAAACCGACTACTCTCATTCTAAATCTTTTGAAATAAACCCCAGAATATGCATTAGTAAAAAAGCCCCCTTAGAGAAATATATAAGATGTATCAGTAAAATAAACATTTACTTAAATCAACTTTTATAAACATCAATTTTTGGCAGAAACGGTAAATTTTGACAAATCACTTTTTTTGTTTTATGAAAATATTATTGGGAATTATTATGAAAATATAAGTATACCTCGAGTATAGGAATATTTTCAGATACATACAGAGTTGTTCAATATATTTAAAATAACGATTTAAAATCTCGGTAAAATGTAAAATGTGTTTATTCCGTTTTTATATTCAATATGATACCAATACATCTTCAGTGTTACTCCACTACTACATATATATATATTACCAGTAAATTAGGTTTATTGTAAACCTTCGAGGTGTCAAATATTCTCAAACATCTATGAAAATTTACAAAGACCACCAATTATGTCTTATGTACGAAAGCTTGAGTTCAAGTGATAAAATTGTTTAAAGAAACTTATCCCCGGATTGAGCTTCGACCTTTTTAACACAGTCGTGTTTTTTTTATTAACATTTCTCAATTATATTTGCTTTAAAAGGAGGAATATCGTTACTTGGGGCAATTTTACTCCTGATGGCGCTAGCACTGGATAACTAAACATTCTAGTTCAGGGAAAGAGTTGAATCAAGCTTACAATATGTTCAAGAAAATATTGAGAAACATATTTGAATATATTATTTTTTTAGATAAATTTTGTAATTTGTTTATTAATTTCGCGTATTTATCTTTGTAAAACTCTTTAATTTTGAAGCTGGCAGATGTGTCATGAATTGATATGTATAAGATAATTTGTAAAGAGAATAATTTATAATGTGTTGCTTAGAGAGAAAGAATATTTATAGAGTGTGTTACATATATGTTCATTTGTTAACAGAAATACCATTTAAAAATGTATTTAGAAAATATTTATTCAGTAATAGAGAAATCACTGTATAAATTTGATTGGAGTATTGGCGATATCTGCGTTGTACCAAAATATTTGCTGTAAACTTTTATTTCTACAAATTTCCAGGATATTTGATTCATAAATATTTATAAGGTAATTTGTATGTAATAAATATATATTTTTGAAAATTTGGAATCACAAACATTTTGTAGAAATTGTAAATATATTTGCTGTGTAAATTTCTCCTATATTTAATTTCATTGTATTCCATAATATTTAAAATTTTATTTATGTATACAATTATATAGGTGGAAGTTTTTATATTGAAAAAATTTCTTTCGAAAATATCATATAGATTTTCATAGAAATTTAAAAATTTATTGGAACATTATAAAAATTTATTTGGAAAATATTTGGTTGTTATTGTTTTAAATGAATCAATTTAATAATCATTTCTGGTAATCATCATTTCTATAAAATATTTTGATATCACATACATGTATTATAAATTATTAGTTGCGTGAATTCCAATTTATACTCACTTTTTGGAGCGTTTAAAAATCTTGCAAAATTTGAAGCAACCCATGCTCGACAGATTTCGATAACTTATTGTTATTTGTAAAGAATTGAATTTTTTTTAGGAATAAAAAATCCTTGGATACCCCTACTTTGGAATATTTGATTGAAGATGTAGAAATTTATTACCTATATCACACAGAGTATCTTCGACAGAAATTTCTATCAAATAAAACATTACCTATTTGGATCAGGGACTTCGGGCAGAAATCCTAAAAATATTTCTTCAATTTCTGCAGATTTTCTTCCGCAAATCAAATATAAATAAACGGGGTTCTGGTACCTTGTTAGGGCAAGTCCTATCGCTTTCTATACGTGTGTATTGCGCAGCCTTGTATATAAAAAATACCTTAACACTGAACATCAGCCTTATACACCCAAGATATAGAACATTCTGACTGCTGTGATAGAGATGCACGGTGACATCTGACGCTTTTCATTGGACACGAAAACAACATGTGGAAAGACACGTGAAAAAGTCTTGCACAAAGAGCTATCAAATACCTCATGCAACATATGAATAATTTTCCTTTGCCCTACATATTCATGGGATGGTAGACATAGGCCAGTAATTGAAGGGGAAGCTGTTCCAGGTGGGAGATGGCTCCCAGAGGCTGACAACAGGATATCACAGCAGTAAAATACAAACTGTCATGTGTAGTGGACCTGGAACTGTGGTGGGAGTCCTCAGATGTTTGATAGCACTCGGTCAGTCTGACATTACACCACATTCTGTTGTCACTAACATTATACTGCCGCCATACCTTCTGGGTGTATAAGAATTAAACTATTTTTTAAAAATATATTCCTCTAAGGGCTCCCTATTTTACTTAAAGCACTCGCTGACATTATTTTTCACATGACTTTTAATTGTAAAATTATTTGCTGAGTAAAGGGTTTCTTGTATTTTTTGAAATTCTTCAAGCTTTCGAGAAAATGTTTGCTTTTCTACCGGCAAATAATAATAATTTTTAAAGAGAGAGAGAGAGAGAGGGAAATTCTGCACCCAACATCAAATTCTCCATAAAGAAATACTGTAGGTAACTATTGATTGTATGGGATGTTTCAAATTAATCTCTGAAAAGCAAATTGTGCAAAGAATATGATATATTTTAATAAAAATAAGCATTATTTTCTTTCTATCTTTTAATTTATTCCATAATTAAATCACCATACCCAAAATATAAAGAGATTATCTATTGAAAAGTTAAGATAAAGAACAATAATAACATCCAATGTAGGAATGGTGAAATGATGGACATATTTAAATATAAAATTTGAACGCGTAGAATTATTTTCAAAAATAAATCAATTTTCTACTGTCTTTACTGCAATGATAAAATAATGGGAGGGCCTGGATCATCAGTGGTGATGAACCCTTCCAACGGTTTCGCCAGTTTAATAAAGAATCGTACGCGTCAAAAATAGTTAAAATTTCTTATAATAGATGGCGCGCTAATCCACCATAATATTTACATATATTAAAAATAAAAATGGCAGATCCTGACCAGGAGCATATGTGTTTTACAGAAGGCAGAGCGGCATCTGGTGGAACAGAAATCAACTAAACATTGATTCAGCCTGTTCCCTGATATTTGGCCAACCCAATTTCTTGATAAATCAAGAAAAGCTATCTACGAACGCGTATTAAGCGTATTTTCGCAAGTTTGACCTTAAATACCCATTTATTGGTTTCTCAAGAAGCCTCTGGAACCAAAAATATTTTTGGTTGCAGTGGTATAGTCTACTCCACGCTGACAAGCGCCAACAGTTTTCTGTTCAACCAGATGGCGCTCTGCCTTCTGGTCAGGATATGCCATTTTTATTTTTAATATCAACACCTGACTTTTTATTTTTCTATTATTTGTTCATATTTAAATATATATTATGAAAGTAATGATATGTTTACCTCTACAAAATATTGCTTATGATAAGAGATTTATACGTCATTTGTGCTTCATGAATTATATAAAATATATATCATTAAAAGGTTTTTCATATTTGGAGAGGTGAATATATTATCTGACAGAAACAGACAGAATGCAGGAAAATGCGATATCCCAGGTTTTTCTAATCTCAGGTGTATCCACTTCGCCTTAACTCCCCAGACCAATAGTTGAAGTTTTGAAGCGCTAAATTTGAGTTATTTTAGTTTTGTTTGTAAGTTGTTGCTAGCGAGGAATAAAATGGTGTGAAATAACCAACATAAGAATTTATTTCCAATAGTTTATTAACAAATTTTGATTTTAATCCAATCTTTAGCAAAAATAAAATTTGTTGAGAATTTTGAAGTTTAAACCAATCATTAATGAAAAAAATAATAATAATTTTGAAAAATTTGATCATCGATTTTAGATTCTCTCATATATTAATTATATACATTGGTTAAATATTGATTATATATTAGTTACATATTGATTATATATTGATTAAATAGAGTGCAACAGCTTGAGTCGCCACAAATTGAACATGGCCTCAGTAGAACCCATTTGGATGGAGGTGCCCTGGATGTAAGGTGATAGGAAAAGGAGGAGAAGATATTGGGGTTTCTCTAAGATGAAGGAAAACGCCATAGATAGTAGAGAGACCATGGGGGAGGCGTAGTGGTTGCTAGGTGACAGAGGACGAAGGCAACCTGGATGGTAGGTGACCTGGGCAGAGAGGAGGAGCAAAGAATGGTAGATAGCCCAGACAAGAGGTTCGTGAATGGTGGCTGCCCCAGATATGAGACCCCATGGATGGTAGATGATCAGAAAAGGAGGCTTCAAGAAGGTAGATGTCCACAGAAAGAGACGCAATGGATGACAGGTGCACAGAAGAAGGCGCCACGGATGGTAGGTGCCTGAGGACCGACCCTCTGGATACGAGGTGGCAGAAAAGGATGAATGTGACCTGAGCAAAAAGCAATTTATTGAATATACCAAAGGTCATATAATTATTAGAACAAGCATTTGAAAATGTGGAAATATATATAAAATTATAAACACGCTGATATTAACTAAATATATTTGAAAATACATACATAGCTTTTCTGAAAGCTGAAGACTGATGATGCCAAACCCAGGTATTGCTAAAATTGTATTTTGCCAATAATAATATAACATTGATAGAAAGGTTTAGAAGCTCTACTCACCTATAATGATATCGTTGGCATCCCAAGAGGCTGTAGATGCGAGTGTCTATGCCCCGATCAACAAGCATCACAGTTCTTGGGTTGCTCAACAGAAGGCGCTGCAGGTATTGATGCCCCAACAACCAGACGCTGTAGGTCTTGATTCCTCGGTGAACATGTTCCTCAGTTTCTGATATTACAGCCAACAGACGCTATAGGTTTTGAAGCTCCAGCCAATAGGCGTCAAAGTCTTGATGCCTCCACCAACAGGTCTTGTAATTTCTTCTCCCAGATATCTCGTCATCTGAAAAAAAAAAGAACAACTCGTTATGAAAATTTTATTTCTCATAATGCTAAGAATTAAAGGTTAGTTACCCAAGTATGTTCTGATATTTTCTAATTAAATTACAAAACCTCTGCAGAGACTTTCACCAATCAACAACATGAGCCCCTTTTCTACATTCAGAACATTTTTTTTTATCATGACTTCAAATACCTTATAATATGATCGTAATAATAGGACTCTTAAACACAAAAAGAAGTCTGTGAGTAGCAGCTGCGATTCTAACTTATTTTGATAAGAAAATGATCTTACCTGGAAAAGTAAATATGCTAATACATTGGCGCTCTACCAGAGAACAAAAAAGACATAGTAGCTCGCAGCCAACAACTGTATAATATCTTAATCTTCCTGTGAGGCAAACAGTTGTCGAGAAGGATCAGTAAACCTCTCTCTCTATTAGTCTATACCAAATCCCTCCGGGTGTTATGTTTTCATCTCCAAACTGAATACAAGTTTTAAATGCACATCAACATAAGGTATTATCACTATAGATCCTAATTTTTCACCTTTTTATGATCAAGCTGATAGAGATTGAATTTCAAGTCATTCATCACACAATTCAAAGGGAACAGATTTCTTCATCATTATTCAAAATGTTTATTGTGTGTGTCTTGAAAGTGTGTTCCAAATTGATTCAAACTGGATAGGTATCTTGACCTTATTTAATGACTTGGGATAACAACATTTAATGTTAACATTCAATATGCAATCTGAAAGAGTGATAGAGAGAGAATTCCATCATATTAACAACAAAACTCGAAATTAGTTAAAGAGCGTCTATGGGAATACGCTAGGTGCTTTTTATTCCTTTTCACATTTATCAATTTATCGTATTTCTAGAATCCATCCTTTAATTACAATCAACCACGGCCTCAATGCAGCGACGGTAGAATTTCTTTAAAATTACATTTATTCCTCTAGACATCGACAAACTTTCATCATTACAATATTACTTGAAATACAATTCTTGTTAACAAAATAATTAAGTGATAATTATTATTTTTAATTATAATAATATATAATATCAATCTCTCACATTTATTAAGATGATCTAATTGATATTCAAACAGTGAGGGTAAATACACTCTGATGAATAAGATTAATAAAATCTAAAAACAGTAGGTACTTACTTATCAAGAGGAATGATGTCAGGTCCTTCCAGCCAGAGAGAAGGAAGTGTGGGAGTATGTGGATGTCAGTATCCAGGTCTGTGAGGATGTCGGTGAATGTATGGAGGTGGTATGGGGGAGAATATGGTCTATTGATTGGGTGAAATTACATTGGTTGAGGGCTGATTGTAGAACCTTATTGGTTGCTGATAAAATTAGTCAATGATTTCTAATAAATAATTCTTCATTCAGGTTTATGAAAGATGAGAAAGTAAAATAGGGAGGTTTCATTTCATTGTTTTTTAGTGATATTGCCTTAGAGTAATACCATGGTGAGATAATGAATTATTACTGATCTTCCATTAATGTAATGGCTGCTATTACACTGGTGCTATTGAGATTTCTAAGAGGATATCCAACGGCTATGGAGGACTGGTTGATGGAAGTGGGTTTAGATCAGGAAGGGGAGGAACCTGTGGGTTTGAGTTGAGCTGAAAGGGTGGAAGAGGTTGCAATTGCCATTATATTAACTGTGGATGATATTACATGCTGCTACACAATATGGCAATTATTTCACTGCTGATATTGAAGAGGGCCTAGATGAGGGAGGGGAGGGAGCCCGTGGTCCCCCACTCCACATCTCTGTGAAGTAAGGGACAACGGGGCTCCACACCTACTCTAACAACTGTGGGGGTGGAGGAAACTGTCTCGAATTCTAGCAGTGGCAGTCGGAATGTGGATGGGAGTGGGGTGAAGTCTAGGGGTAAATCTGGGGAGTAGGGGGGAAGGGGAAGTGAGGTGGAATGGCTGATGAATGATGACCTGTACATTTGGTCCGTGCAGAAGGCCGGTGTTATGGGGAGGTGTTTGGGCAGGTCATGGGCTCTGAATACTATTTGTTCGCGTGGGTTGGGTGTTGGGGGTGGTGGGGTGTTGTCTGTGAGTGTGGGCTTTGGCTTTTTCCTGAAACACCAATTTGTTCTGTCAGCTGTTTCGTTCAATTTTTCTTGTGAAGTGTTTACTGTAACTCCAATAAGACTACAAGTCTGCTCTATTTGTTTTATTTGGGATGTAAATTCTAGGACTAAGTACTACAACCATTACATTAACTCACAATAGACCGCAAGTTTACTCTCGATTTAGATTTATTTAGGGTGAAAATTTATGGTCTAAATATTTCAGTATCTAGTATATCGCACAATAGACTACACACAAAGTTTCCTATATTTGATTTTGTTTGGTATGTAAATTTATGGTCTAAGTATCACAATATCTTTTGTAACTCACAATATAATATAAGTTTGATATATTTATTTTTTTGGGGATGTAAAATTATATAGTCTGAGTACTACATATATATATATATATTTTTTTTTTAGAAAAAAGGGCATTTCCTGATTATGAAATTAAAGGTTGCTGATGGCTTGCGTCATCTATCGGAATAAATATAAACTAATCGTTGATATTTAATTATTCAAGAATTTACCAAATAGGTTCTATTTTATGGCTATAAGATATTGCAACATATACATTGTGATTTGTTAGAGTATTTGTATGTCTCTTTCTAGAACAATTTTTATTTTTAAAGCTAACTAAATATGAAATTGACACGTATAAGATATTTTTCAAACGAATATACCATGAAGAAGAGTATTAAAAGTGCAGAAGGTGCCCAGAAGATATGAAAAATACATTCTTGAAATTTATGTTTCTGGTACATGAAGATTGAACCATCAATCCCCCTAAGCTAGTGCAGAATATGCCATGAACATGTTGAAGATTTGCATAGAACAAGTGGAAAAAGATCGGTTGACTTCAGAGGAAGAAACATAATTCTATTTTTTATATTTTCATATTTACAATATTGTACCAAAGTATTTAATATATTTTATGTACAGATTATCAATATTGGATATTTATATTATTTATATTTTGTTACTCTGGAAACTTCCCTCATTGCTTAACTTGTCTATAAATATATAAAATTGAATGTTTGTCTGTCTGTCTGTGTGTACTCTATAGATTCAAAAACCATACATCCAATCGCCGTGAAAGTTTGGGATATTATTAGGTATATCCCCGGGAAGGATTTTGAAAAATAATTTCTTGAATATCTTGAATATCCTTAGAGTTATTTGCAGATTTGTAGATTTAACTAAATGATGATGATTATTTATCAAAAGTAAGATTTTCTACCTATTAATTGCGCACAAGTCAAAGTTAGTTTTATCATATATCTACAACATATATATTGGGAGAAGAGATAAAATGATGATTTTGTAATGTAGAAAATTAGGAAAGACAAAATTCAGGATGACACAGCAATTTATTTGAGACAAGAATAATAATACAATTCCAAGGTAAGATACTATTTCTTTAACTTCCAATTACCGAGGGAACCAATTAATATTGATTTTATTCAACTTATCGAATATTTTTCAAGGGACCGGGAAAAAATGTTCACTTTATCGAGAGATTCAAATTTACGAGTTTCAAATTATCAAAATATATCTATTATTCTTTTTTTATAAGTTTATAGAGAATTGTTTTAACAGATGTTCGTTAGACAAACCTTTACTCGGGTAAAACCCGGGCGAAGCCGGGTACATCCGCTAGTATCTTATAAATGGTGATTTTGTTCATGCCTTAAATAAATTGCCATGTCATTCTGAAGTTTGTCTTTACCAATTTTCTACGTTACAGAATGTATGTAATGTATTCTATCTTCCATTTAAAAACTACCATTTTTCAATCTACTTTTCATCCCTACTATTGTTACATATTGTAATATATTTGTATATATGGTGTGTGTATCTAAAGAAAGAAATGCATCTTCAATTTACATAAGAACGATTTCTCCTTATGTCTATGACCCTGGTAAAAAACTTTACTAGTGTTGTAAGGAATGAGCCCCACAACACATGGGAACAATATTTAGATACATGAATATTATCCTCGCGTAACTTTTTCTAATAAATTTATATATTTATAAATGTATGTAATTCTGCTGTCCTCAAAGTTTATGTCCATAATTCATCTAAAATACCCATTCCAAGAGTCTAGCAACAGTATCACTATAAAAGGAAGATCGAAAAATGCAATATAACAGCGGTATGGTATATTAAACTGGCGATACCGCTGGGAGGGTTCACCAATGATGAGCCAGGCCCTCCATTGCAGTTAGGGCAGTATAAATTGTTTAATATTTAAAAGAATCATACGCGTCTATAATAGTTTCGAATTTTCATAATAGATGGCACGCTAATGCATCATAATGTATTTTTTACTAATATATTTATTTGTTTACAAAAATAAAATTTAAAATTTTTTGAAAATATTTTCTTCAGCAATGGAGAAAATATCGTACTATTTTGATTGTATCATTGACGAATCAGGCGTTTTATAAAACTATTTGTTCTGTAAATTCTTCTTTCCAATTTTATCCAGATATTTGATAATTTGGATTTCAAAGTTCGGATATTTCTAAAGCTATTTTTTTGAAATCATTTTTATATAAATTACTGAAATATACTTTATGGAAAATTTTGAAATTATTTTGCATAAAAAATGTATATTATTTAATTTTTATTTGACTTCAGAATAATATTCAAAAATATTTATATTTTTAAATATAATTTCTATGATGATTATATATTATATATATAATCATATAATAAGATTAAATAATTTATTTATATGAATAAAAAACATATATATATAGATTTATCAAATATGAAATTTATCAAAACAATTTTGAAAATTCGTTTGGAAAATATTTTCGATATTTGAATTTGAGGATCATGTTACTCTCTCACTGAATTTGTCAAATAATTATTTCTGATACTCATCATTTATCAAAACGGAATTCGACATCATATATATATTAAAATAGCATTAGCTGAATGAGTTACATTATGTACTCACTTTTTGAAACGTTTAAAAAACTTGCCAAGTTTGAAGCAACCCATTTTCGTCAGCTTTCGATAACTTATTGTTATTTATGAGAATTATTAGAAATAAAAAGTCCTTAGAAACCCATATTTTGACCTCTTTATCAAATATACCAACATCTCTATTTGGATAAGGGACCCCGGGTAGTAATCTTTATTTAAAACTTAAAAATTACTTCGATATCTGCAGATATATTTTTTGCTCATCCCTAGTACACGTGGTACAGGCTATGATAATCATGGTGGTTAGAAGTTGGCGACTGCTTTTACTATAAGTGCACCACATATCTGCACATGTGAAAAGCAGTTCAACTTTGCACTTACAAATGTGCCAGAGCCCCGTTTGGTTACTTGCACTCGCTGGATTTCTGCAGATATTTCCACCAATCCAGAGAGTTTAATTACTCAAATGGGATTGTGTCAGATAGTTATTACAAGTTACAGCTATTTATTACAAGTGTGAACAGTCACGTGGTATTCTAGCACTCAGAGCGATCACAACACTCTTTGATTATTATGTCCTGTTCTCTGCAAATTTGTGGAATATAGGGGCTAAATAAAATGCTATACCAAATATATATATATATTATGAATAATAAATTTTTATAAGTGTTAATTTAGCAATTTTATTATTAGAAACGTGTCACGAATACAAGCAAACACATAAAAACATTTTAATATTTAAAATAAATTAAGCAAAATAAAATCTTATCATATTTCAGTCTTTATCAATTTGGAATTAAAATATTAGTCAGGTGGCAATTTTTAAGGTTTAAATTGAAATAAAAAGTTATTAGTACGAGAAATAGCTGATTTACATATTTCTATTCAATTACTGGAACTATGACATTATCTCCAGCTGAACCTATAACTTTATATCATAACTAAACTTCATTATATCGAATACTGGGAAAACATTAGCGGAATAAACAGACGAGCAAATCAATGTTTTAGACCAGAGGTCGGCAAACTGCGAGCCACATGCGGCTCTTTGGATGTGAAGCTCTTTATATAGTTCCATACGTAAATATTATTTATGCGAGTACTGTTTATTGTTGGCAAGAAAATATTTTGTGGCTCTTTAAAAACTTTGAAATCTTGTAAATTGTAATTTTTCGTTTCTTAGACTCAAAAGTTTACCGATCCCTGTTATAGACCATCATTTAAACATCTATTTTTAAAAAGCGACGCCCCCCATTTTAAAAATTAATTTTAGTATACAATTTTAATATATTTGGGCGTTTAAATATTAATATTATGATATATAAATTTGCCCATTAAGTTCATAAATCGAATTTTTGATGAGTATTTTAACAAGAAAAGTTTATTAAGAAAAAGGCATATTCTGATCGTCCCTGTACAGCACATATTCGCCCATATCAATCCCCAAAAAGGCTGTCGGGGCGTCTTTTTTACAACGGAAGTATTCTGTTGGCCTCCAATTTTCTTGTTCATGAATCTCCTCTATTTTTCAAACCCTCTATACTTGAGTTTTTCTTCTTTGTTTTCGCACCCAGCCGTGGGCTTTGCAAACCTGCTTGAAACGTCGAGCAGCGAGGTAGCTTCAATTACAGCATGATGACTGTTTGGCTTGCACCTTGTTGTACAAAGGAGCGAAGATGGCGGACAAAAATCCGTAGTTTATCTCAGAGTGGAATAAAGACGGTAGCGCTGAGTTATTACATGGGACGTCTTGTCGCAGATATTGTTGTCGGACTTTCCTAGAGCGCCAAGGCTACAACTGCGATGTGCTTCGACCATCCAGTCTTGTCGCAATTTCACGATGCGCCTAGCCCCACCACGCCCAGTTGAAACTCCACTGTAGTCCCAGACAAACTGGCATCGTCTCAGCAGTCCGTCACGCCGTCGTATTGCTGCTCACCATGATTTCCGATGATCTCGCGGAAATACAAGATTTCAAAGTCTTTAAATAGTCAAACATTTTTTTCTTGCCAACAATGAATAGTACTCGCATAAATAATATTTGGGTATGGAACTATATAAAGAGCCGCAGTTTCACATTCAAAGAGCCGCATGTGGCTCGCAGTCGCAGTTTGCCGAACCCTGGTCTAGGTTATTCCTATTGTCAAGTATGTCCCCATCGCTTTTAACTCCCCTGACCAATAGTGAATTACGGAATCGGCTATATTAAAAAAAACTCAATTTAATTTTGCATCCATTACTGTGAGCTACTATCTATAATGAGGCTAATGAAATATGTGAAATAATCAACATCATACTTTTAATTCCAATAGTTTTATTATAAAATTTTGATTCAAAACCAATCTTATCTTCTCTCTTTAAGAGAAAAATATTTGCTATAAATTTTGATTCATTGATTATATATAGGTTAAATATAGATTAGATATTGAGTATATATAATAAAGGTTAAATATTGGTTATATAAGTTCTCCACACGATACGCCACACATGGCCCAGGAAGGAGACAACGAAGATAGTAAGTGCCCGCAAAAAGAAGGAGCAGAAAATGGAGAGTACACCGTAGAGCAGGAAACACCATTGTCGAGGCATATTGAATGTTAGGTGCCGGAGGACAAGGCTCCATGGATGGTAGATAACCTAGACAGCGCAGTGGATGGTAGATGGCCCAGACAGAAAAAAACATGGATGGAAGATGATCAATAAAGGAGCATTAGGATGTTATATGTCCTTAGAAAGAGGCGCTATGGATGGTAGATGCCCAAGAACGGAGACGTCAGGGATGCTAGTTGGCCTAGGATGAAGGTCTGGTAAATGATTGGCGGTCTAGTTGGCCCAGGGTGGAGACACCATAAATGGGTGACGGCCCAAAATGGAGGCGTAATAGATGCATGTTGGCCCAGAATGAGGGTGACGTAGATCGGTGGCGACCCAAGATGGAGGCATTCTGAATCTGTTGGCCCAGAACGGAAGTCTAGGTGATGGGTGGCGGCCCAAAATGGAGATTTCACTGATGTTATTTGGCCAAGGACCATGGTGATGTGGATGGGTGGTGGCCCAATATATAGGCATCACATAGTTGGTCCAGGGTGGAGTTGACGTTGATGGGTGGCGGCCCATATTTGGAGATGTCATGGATGCATGTTGGCCCAGAATGAAGGTGACGTGGATAGGTGGCGGCCCAATGGAGGGGTCCTGGATACTAGTTGGGCCAGAATGAAAGTCACAAGGATAGGTGACGGTCCAAGAAAGACCTCATGGTTTGGCCAAGTATGAGGGTGATGGGGATGGGTGGCGACCCAAGGGGGGAAAATCATGAATTCTTGTTGGCCCATTATGAAAGTCTCGATGTTGGGTGGCGGCCCAAAATGGAGCTTTCATCGATGTTAGTTGGCCAAGGATCTGGGTGATGTGGATGGGTGGCGGTCCAATATATAGACGTCACATTGGTTCTAGTTGGTCCAGGGTGGAGTTGACGTTGATGGGTGGCGGCCCAAGACATCATAGATGTTAGATGGATCAGAGTGAGGTTGACCTGAATGGGTGGCGGCCCAAAATGGAGATTTCACTGATGTTATTTGGCCAAGGATCATGGTGATGTGGATGGGTGGCGGCCTAAGACGAAGGCGTCATAGATTCCAGTTGGGCCAGGAGGAAGGTATCGTTGATGGGTGGCGGCCCAGGGTGATGGTACTTTGTAAGGCAAGACGCGCAAAGGATGGTAAGTGACCCGAACAGGAGGTGCTGTTGATATTCAATGCAGGAAGTTCCCAGGTTGCTTAATGCTTAATGAATAAGGCGCCATAGATGAATAACAATCTAGTTCGTATTCAGGTTGGAAATACGACAGGAAGGTGATGATTTCAAAAAAGTGACCTAAACAAACAATAAATAATCAAATAGACTATAAGTTATTAAATTAATGAATGCCTAAAAAAGCAATTAGACTTAGTTATCCCCCCCTCTCTTAAATTAACTTAACCTCTAAAAAATCACGTTTCAAAGGGTTATATGTTAATGATCACAAACCAGGCATTGCTTTATCTGTATGTGGTAATAATAAGTTGCCAAAATAGAAAGGTTTATAAGCTTCTACTCACCAGCAATGCTATTGAATGGCATCCCAAGAGGCTGTAGCTGCACTGTCTTGTGCCCCAATCAACAGGCAACACAGCTCTTGGTTTGTCCAACATTAGTCGCCGCAGGTATTGATGATGTCCTGACCAGAAGGGTTGAAGATTCCCAGACCAACATGCGCAAAATTCTTTAGTTAGCTCCAACACAGCAAATAATGCTCTAATAGGCAGGTTTCACAGGACTTGGTGCCTCGATCACTAGGCATCGATGATTCTGAACCTCCAACAGGCCAATGCTCCACAATTCAGGCATTAAAAATGCCTCTATTGATATTTCCTCAGATGGCGACATATCTGAACACAACAAAACAAAGCGCTATAAATCTACCATTTAACATATAGCTGAGAATTACATATTGGCACGCCTATCTTTAAAGTTTCACAAATCATCAACGTTATTCTTCTCACCATTCCTCCTATTTTTTAAAAACATGGTTCCAGATATTTATTTATATAGCGGTAAAAGTTCTTTAAACACGAAAATGACCGTGAGTTTCAGCAGCCATTCTGCCTTATTTATGAAAAACCATATAATAGAGTTATTTTGTACTGAAAAATGAATTATGATAAACTATTGGCACTTTATAAGATCAGATATATTGCATAATGTCTGAGTGGCTTTATAATATCCTTCTTAGCTTTCCCTAAAGCAATCAGTTGTTATTATTAATATGATTTACTATACCTTCAAAATTTTCAAATAAAATATGCTACGCTATAAAAATGTCCATGTTGATTTGTATATCAATTCCAAAATTTAAAATTTCAAACATTCGCTAAACCATTTACTTTTCATTTTTAGAATTTCACCAAGAGATATTTAAGCAGAGAAGGATGGTACATAAGTAATTCAGAGATCAGATATAAACAGTAGGTACTTACTTATGAAGAGGAACGATGTCGGGTCCTTCCAGCCAGAGAGAAGGAAGTGTGGGAGTATGTGGATGTCAGTATCCAGGTCTGTGAGGATGTCGGTGGATGTATGGAGGTGGTATGGGGGAGAATATGGTCTATTGATTGAGTATAATTATGTTATTTGATGGTTTTTCTAATACAAGTTGATTGATGAAAAGTCAAGGCAGAATAATTTTCAGTAATTATCTTGATTATTTCTTTAGTTATAGCTTTTATGCTGATGAGGAAGGAAGTAAATGAGAATGTTCCTTCATTCTATAAATTCGAAAACAGAATTTGTTATTATTCCAGATTTTATTATATATAACATGATTCAAATTTGAAAAATAATTGATGGTTTATAAGGTGGAAGAATGAAATAATAAAAGTTATGATGCTCTATCATTACTGTGAAGGACATTATAACAAGAGGGTAACCAGTCTTCTGAGAGAATTAACTTAGGCTATGGAGGACTGAGTTAGGTGGGTGGGCCTAGATTATAGAGGGAAGGAACCCGTGGGTTTGAGATGAGCTGAACGGTGGAAAAGATTGCTATTGCCAGAATATTAACTGTGGATGATATTATACTGTTGCTCAATATGGTTGCTATTACATTGCTGCTATGGGAGTGGGCTTAGATCAGGTAGGGGAGGGAGCCCGTAGGTTTGAGATGAGCTATTGGGGTTGCTATTTCTGTAATTTCCAGGATATACTTTATGAATGATATCATACTGCTGCTCGTTATGGTTGTTATATCATTGCTGCTACTGAAGAAGGCCTAGATGAGGGAGGGGAGGGAGCCCGTGGTCCCCCACTCCACATCTCTGTGAAGTAAGGGACAACGGGGCTCCACACCTACTCTAACAACTGTGGGGGTGGAGGAAACTGTCTCGAACTCTAGCTGTGGCAGTCGGAATGTGGATGGGAGTGGGGTGAAGTCTAGGGGTAAATCTGGGGAGTAAGGGGGAAGGGGAAGTGAGGTGGAATGGCTGATGAATGAAGACCTGTACATTTGGTCCGTGCAGAAGGCCGGTGTTATGGGGAGGTGTTTGGGCAGGTCATGGGCTCTAAACACTATTGGTTCGCGTGGGTTGGGTGTTGGGGGTGGTGGGATGTTGTCTGTGAGTGTGGGTTTTGGCTTTTTCCTGAAACACCAATATGTTCTGTCAGCTGCTTTGTTCAATTTTTGTTGTGAGATGTTATTTGTAACTCACACTAGACATCAAGCATCATCTATTTGTTTTTGTTTGGGATGAAAATTTATGGTCTAAGTACTAAGGTATTTACCGTAACTTACAATATAGTACAGGTGTACTAGCTTTGACTTTGTTTGGGATGAAAATATATGGTATAGGTAATACTGAATTTACAGTAACTCATAATATGCTACAAGATTGCCCTATTTGATATTGTTTGGTATGTTAATTTATGGTCTAAGTATTATTTTAGCTAAAATATACTACTAGTTTTTTCTGTATATTGTTTGGCAAGGATAAAGAGAAGGGATAAATGTAAAATGAACATAGTAAAGTTATTATATCTTGAAATTCACTTAATCATAATTCCTGGATACACAACTAGATCATTAGACCGTCCAAAGAAGAGATCTAGAACCACAGCTGTACATATACCGTATCAAACTCTACCTCAATAAATGATAATGCATGTTATAAAATAACCTTACAGCTTACTATGTTATATGGCTCAATATTTATATCTTTATAGAAAAATAGTCCACACATGTAACAGAGTATTTCAATAATTATTGAACCTGAAAAGGCTTTGATTTAATAAAATCGAATCATTCTCACGCGCCGCGCCGCTAAAACTAGAAGACTCGCTCGCCCAACCTACGTATCTATAACGACAGTCTTTAACCGTATTTAAATTCTACCTCGATTAATATAAATGATAATACATGTTGTAAATTGACCTTACATTATATTGTAATGAACAATTTATGGCTCATATATTTATGAGACAAATGCCCGTTGTACATGTGACTGGAGATTTTAAAAATAATTGAACCTAAAAATGTTTTGTGATGGAATAAAATTGAAAAATTCTAACGGCGCGCCGATAAGTAAAGCACATGTGCTCCTTGTCAGGATATGCCTTTTTTATTTTTAATATCAACACCTGACCTTTTTATCTTTTATTTTTTTTTCTATTATTTTTTCATGTGTTAAGAGTATTTACGCAGGTTTGGCCTTAAGTACCCATTTCTTGGTTTCTCAAGAATCCTCTGGGACCAAAACTTCCCTAACAGAATGAATAGATTAGGCGTCAGATATATTTATAATGCCGCGTGAAGTACGCGTATTGTTCCTCTGATGAAAATATAAAAAGTATTGATATTTGTAAAATTAGACAAAAAATAGTTGAAAATATTTTTATTCGAAAGAAAAAATAAAAGGACAGATGAGAGAAATCAAAAAGCAAATACTGTACATATGAAACTATTAACGCAACTTAAATTTAAACAATCTTGATACAAATAAAAATGAGAATCAGAAGAATCACTCTGAAAGTTAAGTAAAATTTGCACTTCTAAGATAAATACATAATGCATGAATTATGTAAATATGAATGTAAAATAAGTATATCACTCTCTATAATTAATTCTTATGAAACGGTCACATATCAAAATAATCCACAAATCTTCACTTTTTATTCTTATTTTGAAACTTTTTTAAAATGCCAATCACACGTTAAATCAAGAAGAAATATTAAGCATGGCTCAATTACTACTTAATATCCAATTGAGAGACTTCTAAATCACTTTTCAAATATATTTGTTGAAAAAAGGAATGTTGGTACATGTGACAAATCTGTATACAATGGTGCTAGCACTGGCTAACTAAACTTCCTAATGCATCTGGCAGAGAAATAATGGATTTATGCTCACAATATATTCAAGAAAAATTGATAAAATTTTCAATATATTCATTGTTAAAATGAATTCGATGTTGTAACATATGCATTGTAATTTGTTATCAAATTTGAATGTTTCTTTATAAAACTATCTTTATTTGTGAAGCAGACTCCATGTTTGAAATTGCTACATATTAGATAATATTTTACAAACGAATATTTATTTAAAAATATATATACAGTTAAACCTGTCTATAGCGCCCCCTCTTGGGACTCAGCAAAATAGGGTGCTATAGAGAGGGAAGGCTATAGACAGGTCACTTTTAATGTAAAATGTCTAAATTTTAATGTTTAAAATCAGGCGTATAGAGAGGAAGGCGCTATTTAGAAGGGGCGCTTTAGACAGGTTTAACTGTATATATAGTATGTGTGTTGCCGATATATTTATTTGTTAAATTTTAAAATATTTTTTTTTTACATATATTTTTCACAGTAATAAAGTAAAAAACTTATGAATTTGATTGAAACATTGACAATCTCTGTGTTTCACTGAAATATTTGTTTGTTAACTTTCATTTCAAATTTCTAGAATATTTGACGATTTTAAAATACCAATATTTAAATATTTCTTTTGAATTTTTTTAAATTTTTTATATTGAAAATTATTAACACACTTCAGGTGAAAATGTTGAAATTGTGTGTGTTTGGAGGGAGGGCACACAATTTACATTTATTGATATATATTTATTTTATATTTTGTTAAAATAAATGTGTTTCAGCAACCCTGGCAGTACAGAAGAAAGGAATGCATATAGCCTTAATGTTTACCTTTTAGTGTGTTGTGAATAATTCTCTAATTAATATGTTTGTAATCTTGGTAAAGATAATAAAATAAGATATTATCTTAATTTGTAGTATATTTATGTGTTAAATAAACTACAAAATAACAGATTATGAGACTGAAGTTTAAATAATAACAAAGAAATATCAAGAACATGTTTAGTAAGTACAACTTTGAATATATTTTAAAATGAGCGTAATTAATTCTAATTTGCCAATTTTGACTGGTACAAATTTCAACAGCTGGAAATTTAGAGTTAAACTATTGTTAGAAGAAAAACAAATACATCTAACATTAGAAAAGGAAATTAATGATTTTGTCGATGAAAAAGAACGCGAGTGTTTTGCAATTAAGGATGCAAAGGCAAAATCTACGCTTGTTCAATGTTTAACTGATAAACATCTAGACATAATTAAAGATGCAAAAACAGCTAAAGAAATGATGAAAGCGCTCGAAAATATATTTGAAAGAAAAAGCGTGTTTACAAAACTAACACTAAAAAGAAAGTTGTTGACTTTAAAATGCAAACATAATGAAATATTAGAGGACCATTTTCTTAAATTTGATTCTTTAATTCGTGAATTGGATAATATAGGTTCCAAAATGGATGAATCTGACAAAATATGTCATCTGTTATTGTCATTGAATGAAGAGTATGAAAATGTAATCACAGCAATAGAAACAATAAATACTGAAATCAAAATGGAATTTGTTAAGGCAAGATTGCTGGATGAAGAACTCAAAAGGAAAAATAAACAAGGGGAACCTAAGGATGAACAAATGACATTTGGATCATTCACATTTACATGTTATAATTGTGGCAAGAAAGGTCACAAGGCTACAGAATGTAGAAGCAAAAATAAATTTTTCAAAAGAGAAAAGAATCAAACACAAAAAGAGAGAAATGAAAGACAAAGAGAGAGTCAACCTAGACAACAAGCCTATCAGATGGATGGCAAACTATCATTTGTAGCAATGAATGCTATAGATTGCTATGAAAATGATCATTTTATTTTAGACTCAGGAGCAACACAGAACTTGATCAAAAGTGAATTAGAAAAATATATGACAGACGTGAAGATTTTAGAACATAAGGTTGAAATTCATATGGCAAATGGTGAAAAGATGTCAGCTAATAAAAGTGGAACTTCAAATGTAAAAATCAATAATATCCCAATAGCAATTCATGGACTAATAGTTGATGGCATTAAACAGAACTTATTGTCAGTAGGAAAAATTACACAACAGGGCCACCAAGTGATATTTAAACAAGATGAAGTAATTATAATTACAAGAAACCATAATTTTAAGTGTAATAATTATAGAAACTTGTACTCACTTAAAATAGAAATAGACAGTAACCCTGAAAGTGTTACAGCGCATGCAGTCAAAACCGATGACACATTGTGGCACAGAAGATTGGGACATCTGAATAGATACAGTTTAAAGAAATTAGGGCTACCAAGTTCACAGGAGAAATGTGAAACCTGTATCAAAAGAAAAAGCACAAGAAGATCATTTGAGAAAACCTGGAAGACAACAAAGGAAATTGGAGAGCTGAATAATTCAGACTTATCAGGACCAATTGATCCACCAACATATGATGGAGAAATATATTTTCAGGTACTAATAGATGACTACTCACACTTTGTAGTAGTGAGACTTCTCAAATCAAAAAGTGAAGCCGAACAGAACCTAATTGATTTTATCAAGTTGATAAAAACTCAACATAACAAGAAAACAAGAAAAATTAGAGTAAATAATGGTAAGGAATTTTCATCTGGAAACTTCAAGCAGTTTTGCAGAACAAAAGGAATTCAAATAGAATATACCTCACCTTACACACCACAGCAAAATGGCACATCTGAAAGAATGAACCGAACATTGATTGATAAAGTGAGAACAAAGTTGGCAGAAACAAATCTACCAAAATATCTCTGGGGAGAAGCCATTTACTGCTCAGCATACGAATTAAACAGAAGTCCAACAAGTGCGAACAAAGGAATACCTCCGGCTAGCATATGGTATAAACAAAATGACCTATCCAAACCTAAGGTTTTTGGCTCAAGAGCTTGGAGACTTATTCTACCCAAACCAAGAAAACTAGATGCTAGAGCAAAATCAACAATCATGGTTGGATACAGTGGAAGCGGATATCGCATCTGGGATCCGGAAACTGATAAAGTAATGATTTCGACAGATGTAACATTTGATGAAACATTAACTAAATTTGATAAGGAAATCATCTCAGACCAAACAAAACCTAAAAGAATAATAACTGAATCTCAAGATGAGGAAGAAACCCCACAAACATCGGAACAATCAGACAAAGAAGAAAGTGTAACTACAAGATCGGGTCGAATAATCAAACCACCAAGGTATCAAGAAGATTATGAACTATATTCAGTATATTGCTTGTTTACAAATGGTGAAGATCCAGTTTCTTACAATCAAGCAATTAAGCAAAAAGAATGGAAAGAAGCTATTGATAAAGAAATTCGATCTCATGAAGAATTGAAAACATGGTCTTCAATAAAATTAGGATAAAAATCAAATATCAAACCAATTGATACAAAAAGGATTTATTGGCCAAAGACATAATCAAAATAGATTACATTGAGGGATGCAGAAACATAGCAGACATGTTAACTAAACCCTTATGTAAAGACATGTTGAACAAATTCATGAAACTTTTCTACATGGGGTGAAAATTGTGCAATTGACATTTGTGAAAATGCCAATTGAGGGGGGGGGGGGGGGTGTTAAAATAAATGTGTTTCAGCAACCCTGGCAGTACAGAAGAAAGGAATGCATATAGCCCTAATGTTTACCTTTTAATGTGTTGTAAATAATTCTCTAATTAATATGTTTGTAATCTTGGTAAAGATAATAAAATAAGATATTATCTTAATTTGTAATATATTTATGTGTTAAATAAACTACAAAATAACATATTTACACTTTCATAATAATTACAAATTATTTTAATTATAATTATATTTCGAATATAAATAATTAAAAGATAATTCTTTTTGAAATAAAATATCGTATAGATTTTCATATAAAAATTGAAGTTATTATATAAAAGATTTATGAAAATCATTTGAAAAATATATTTGAAATTTTATTTGGTTAATATTTTCAAAAATAAATCTATTTATTTATTGTTTCTAATCATTTTTGTGAATAATTTCGTTATCATATATGTATTAAAATAATATTGAATGAGTTCTAATATATAGGCACTCACTTCTTGAATCGTTTGAAAATCTTGCAAAGCTTAAAGCAACCCATTTCGTCAGCTTTCGAGATAACTTATTGTTAGTTGTGAAGAATCGATTTATAGAAATAAAATGTCCTTGGAAACCCACTTTAGAATGATTCATTGGTGACTTAGAAATGCGAACTATATCACTATACAGTGCTTTGAAGAAGGTCTCTATAAAATATAATATCAATTATTTGGATCAGAGACCCCTGGCAGAAATCCTTATTGAGCTCTTTTAAATATGCTTCAATTTCTGCCGGTTATTCCACAATTCCAAAGAATACAATTACCCTAACCGGGTTCTGTCACTTTGTTAGTACAAATTTCAACTGCTTTCTACATATTTCTCACCGCTGGGAGGGTTCACCACTGATGAGCCAGGCCCTCCCATTAATTTTTCATTGCAGTAAGGGCAGTAGAAATTGTTTATTTTCAAAAAGAATCTTACGCCTTTAAAATAATTTCGAATTTTGATATTGAGGTTTGTTACTCATGTCCACAAAAACAACTCGAGTCTTCCACTTCTTTTTTTATTTTTAAAAAGCTTCTGAATTCTAAAAAGCGGGTTGAACAAACAATCGATCACTTTATAGGCCAAGCGTCGTTCCACATTTTAAAAACAAATATAAATATTTTTAATATCAACACATTTCCATTTTAATATTTATTCTTATTTTTAACATGACCCTTAAATGTTAAATTATTTGTTGAGTAAAGCGTTTCTTGTATTTATTTTTGAAATTCTTCAAGCTTTCGAGAAAATTTTGTTTTTCTACGGGCAAATAATAATTATATATATATATATTTTTTTTTTTTTTTTTTAAGAGAAAGAGGTAAATTCTGTACCCAGCAATAAATTTTCCTTAAATAAATATTGGGTAACTATTGATCATATAGTAGAATATATTTCAAATAAATGTCTAAAAATCAAATTGTGCAGAAAGGTAGGCATTATTTTCCTTCAATCTTTTAATTTCTTCCATTATAAAATCACCATACCAAAATAAATTAAAGAGGTTATCTATTGAAAAGTTCAGATAAAGGACAATGACAACATCCAATGTAGGAATGGTGAAATGATGGACATGTTTAAATATGAAATTTGAACTGTTTATGGCGCGTATGATTCTTTTCAAAAATAAATCAATATTCTACTGTCCTTACTGCAGTGATAAAATAATGGGAGGGCCTGGCTCATCAGTGGTGAACCCTCCCAACGGTTTCTCTTATTTAATAAAGAATCGTACGCGTCAAAAATAGTTAAAATTTCTTATAACAGATGGCGCGCTAATTCAACATAATATTTACATATAAAGTAATGATAGTATGATAGTAATGAAAGTAATGATAATTTTACCTCTACAAAATATTGCTTATGATAAGAGATTTATGCGTCATTTGTGCGTCATTACTATATAAAATCTATATCATTGAAACGTCTTTTTATATTTGGTGGGGTAAATATGTTGCCTGGCAGAAACAGACAGAATGCAGGAGAAGGTAATATCCCAGATTTTTCTAATCTCAGGTGTGTCCACTTCGCCGTAACTACCCATACCTATAGTTGAAGTCTTAAAGCGCTAAATTTGAGTTATTTTAGTTTTGTTTGTGTGTTGTTGCTAGAGCGAGGAATGAAATGGTGTAAAATAACCAATATAAGAATTTATTTCCAATAGTTTATTAACAAATTTTGATTTGATTCCAATCATTAGCAAAAATAATAATTGTTGAGAATTTTGAAGTTTAAACCAATCATTAATAAAAAAAGGAATTTTGAAGATTTTGAGTAATTGATTCTAGATTTCATTAATTATTTTGGTTAAATATATTAATTATGTACATTGGTTAAATATTGGTTATAAATAAATTGGTTAAATATAGGTTATATACATTGATTAAATAGATAATGAGAGAGAGTACATCAGCTCGAGTCGCCACAAATTGTACATGGCCTCAGTAGGAAGCCACTTGTATGGAGGTGCCTGGAAAAGGAGGAGCAGAGAATTGATTATTCTCCAGGATTAAGAAACCCGCATGGTAGTAGGTAGCTCATGGTGGAGGCGTAGTGGTTGCTAGGTGGCAGAGGATGCATCCTGGATGGTAGGTGACCAGGGCAGAGAGGAAGAGCAGAGAATTGTAGATCGTCCAGAAGGAGAGTTCGTGAAGGGTTGATGCCTCAGAAATGAGATCCCATGGATGATAGATGATCAGTAAAGGAGGCTGCGAGATGATGATGTCCACCTAAAGAGACGCAATAGATGGCAGGTGCACAGAGAAGGCGACATGGATGGTAGGTGCCTGAGGACCTACGCTGTGGATAATTGGTGGCAGGAAAGGATGAGGTAACCTAAACAAAACAATTTATTGAATATACCAGAGGTCATAAAATTAATAGAACAAGCTTTGTATGTGGAAATATACTTTATATATAAAATTAAAAACGCTCAAAATTGACTAAATATTTGAAAACAGCTATTCTGAGATCTGAAGACTGATGATGCCAAACCCAGGTATTGCTAAAATTGTATTTCGCCAATAATAATATAACATTGATAGGAAGGTTTAGGAGCTTTTACTCACCTAGATTGATATCGTTGGCATCCCAAGAGACTGTGGATGCGAGTGTCTATGCCCCGATCAACAAGCATCACAGTTCTTGGGTTGCTCAACAGAAGGCGCCGCAGGTATTGATGCCCCAACAAGCAGACGTCATAGGTCTTGATTCCTCGATGAACATGATCCTCAATTCCTGATGTCGCAGCCGACAGACGCTGTAGTTTTTAAATCTCCAGCCGATAAGCGTCACAGATCTTGATGCCTCCACCAACAGGCCTTGTAATTTCTCCTCACAGATATCGCGCCTCCTGAAAAAGAAGCAACTTGTTATGAATATTTTATCACTCACAATGCAAAGAATTAAATATCAGCTACCCCAATATGTTCTGACATTTTAAATTTGTAGCACAACAACTGTGTAGAGACATTAAAAAATTATAAACATTATCTTCTTCTTCGCATTCAGCATAATTTAAGATGACTTCAACTACCTTATAATATGGTCGTAACAATAGAACACTTAAATACAAAAAGAAGTCTGTGAGTAGCAGCCGCGATTCTGACTTATTCTGATAAGAAAATGATCTTACCTGGAAAGGTAAATATATTAATACATTGGCGCTCTACCAGAGAACAAATAAGACATAGTAGCTCGCAGCCAAATCACTGTATAATATCTTAATCTTCCTGTGTGGCAAACAGTTGTCAATTTATTTATTTATGCTTATGAGGTGATACAGCAGCGTATTTACAATTAGAGAGGAGACAAAATGAATTAAATCTAGAAAAAAGAAGTGAGGACATATCGGAGCAGTGAACCCCTCTCTCTATTAGTCTACACCAAATCAATACGGGGATTATGTTTATAACCGAATGCAAGTTTTAAATGTACATCAAAATGAGGTATTATCATTAGCTATCCTAATTTTTCACCTTTGTACGATCAAGCTGATTAAGATTAAATTTCAAGTCATTCATCTCACAATTCAAAAGAAACAGATTTCTTCATTATTATACAAAATGTTGGTTGTCCTGAGAGTATGTTCCAAATTAATTCAGACTGAATAGGCTATCCTGACATTGTTTAATGTCTTGTGATAACAACATTTAATTTCAAAATTCAATGTGTAATCTGAAAGATGGACTGTGAAAGGATTTCACCATATTAACAACAAAGGTCGAAATGAATTAGTTGAGGGGCCTCTATGGGAATACGTTCCTTTTATTCCTTTTACATATTTCAATTTATCATATTTCTAGAATCCTTCCCATAACTATTAACACCGACTCATAGCACTGACTATAGTAAGGTCCTTTAGAAGGGTCTTTCATATTTATAATATTTTTAAAAATAATATTCGTGTTAACAAAATAAATTGGGTGATGATTATTATTTTAATTATGAATATATAATTTCTCTCTCATATTTATTAAAATTATCTAATTGATATGGAAACAGTGAGGATAGATACACCTAATGAATAAGAGTTGAAATATAAACAGTATATATAGGTACTTACTTATCAAGAGGAACAATGTCAGGTCCTTCCAGCCAGAGAGAAGGAAGTGTGGGAGTATGTGGATGTCAGTATCCAGGTCTGTGAGGATGTCGGTGGATGTATGGAGCTGGTATGGGGGACAACTAGCTCATACTGTTATTGATTCCGTGGATTTGTTGATATGGCTGATTGCAGAACTTTATTGGATGCTTATAAAATAAGTCAGTTCTTTCTATTGATTAATTCTTCATTCAGGTTTATGAAAGATGAGAAAGTAAAATAGGGAGGTTTCATTGTTCAATAGTGATATTGCTTGAGAGAAATACCATGGTTATATATTGAGCTATTGTTACTCTTCCATTGCTGTAATGGTTACTGTTACACTGGTGCTATTGAGATTTCTGAAAGCTATTTAGGATTGAGTGATTTTATGGGCCTAAATTATGAAGGGAAGGAACCCGTGGATTTGAGATGAGCAGGTAGGTGGAAGATTGCTATTGCCAGGCTATTAACTGTGTATGATATTATACTGCTGCTCAATATGGTTGCTATTTCACTGCTGCTATTGAATTGGGCCTAGATGAGGGAGGGGAGGGAGCCCGTGGTCCCCCACTCCACATCTCTGTGAAGTAAGGGACAACGGGGCTCCACACCTACTCTAACAACTGTGGGGGTGGAGGAAACCGTCTCGAACTCTAGCTGTGGCAGTCGGAATGTGGATGGGAGTAGGGTGAAGTCTAGCGGTAAATCTGGGGAGTAGGGGGGAAGGGGAAGTGAGGTGGAATGGCTGATGAATGATGACCTGTACATTTGGTCCGTGCAGAAGGCCGGTGTTATTGGAAGGTGTTTGGGCAGGTCATGGGCTCTGAACACTATTTGTTGGCGTGGGTTGGGTGTTGGGGGTGGTGGGGTGTTGTCTGTGAGTGTGGGTTTTGGCTTTTTCCTGAAACATCAATATGTTCTGTCAGCTGTTTTGTTCACCTTTTGCTGTCCAATGTTAATTATGAATTACAATAGACGCGTAGTTATGGTTTGAACATCGGGCTCTTTTAGAGAAAATTTTATGTTTTTATAAACCTATTCGATATTTCTCTCTATATTTCTGTCCTTAAAGCTCTTCTACAGGAGAACATGATAATATAAATTGCCAACATAACACGAATTATATCACTTTAAATAAACAAATAATAGCTTGCCGAATTTTAAATATATTCATCATTCGCCTACAATAGCAGCCCCAATCAACTAAGTGCTATAAGTCATCTTTTAAAATTTAACTAAATCTCTAATTTTCTTCCTACTTCCTTCTCAGCCATAGAATAAATTCTGTAAAGGCTCAGATAAACGTTCCAAAAGCCACCGTTTACTCCAAACCTTCAAAACTACAAGACCCATATTATTTTGACAAATATAAAAAAATTCCAAAACAAATTTTATTATTCTATATCTTTCATCTGAAGATGAACAAACTCTACAACCCCTCTGAAATTTTGAACACTAAATTTATAAAATCAACATGTAGCTATTCCCTATTCACTGATATCTCTATCAATGTTGCGTCATATAAAGAAATTAAAAGTAAAATCCGCTCTTAGCACTTCCCCTAATATATTTTGAATAATAAGAAATCTCCAATGACAAAATCACAATATAAATAATATAATATCATATATTCAATAGAATGCATAGATCTCAAGACCAGATATAATACATAGGTGAAACTGGAGAAGACATAAAACATAAACATAATATTGTCAGCTAGGACAGAGGAGATCATTAATATATCAACATAATAAAGAAATGAACTGACACCTCAATACTCCCAAATCCCTGAATAACAACAGAGACTCTTCATAGAATCTGTCGTAACAAGAAAATATAATATTGGAAATAGAAGACCCAAAATCTGCGTTATACTTCTACCTGAGGCTACACTAATGTCATCAAATAGAGCATCAATTCCTAAGCTCTACCAGGCAACCAGTAGCTCACTCACACTACAAGGAATAATAAAAACAATAGCTACAAATTATCCAGTACTCTTGTTTTCCATAGTGTTCATATCCAATATGTCTATATTAATTCTTCTATTCAATATATTTTCAGAATTTTGCCCTCTTCACCCACATATTTGTATAAATAAACAATAAACACTGTAAAAATAAATGTCAAATCTTGTACAACATTTATATGAAATGAGAGACCGTTGTTTATCAGCAAACAGCTCGAGGAGCATGGACTCAAGGAATTAGTATAATAATTACCTAAGGGGATAAGAAACAACAAAATGATGTGAAGTTTCTAAATATATTATAGTTCGTGTTCTATTGGCGATTTGTTTTATCTTATTTTCTTGTAGAAAGATATTCACAGATATAGAAGCTCGAGATCCCTATTAAATATTTCTGTTAAAAAAAAAAACATTCCTGGAACCCTGAAGTTCTATTTCAATTTTTATTGAGAGGATTAGATTATCAACTTTTGTTGTTGCAAGATATGTATTAAGTCAAAGTATTGTACTATTTATTCTAGACTTGCTAGAGTCTTCTGGCTTGATTGATTTGTTTTTACATTGATGACAAGGCAATGATTGTAGTATTTGTTCTAACTTACAACCTATAAAATTAGTTTGTTCAAATTGTTGTTGCATGGAAGTTAAGGTTAAAGAGTCAAAGTATTACAGTATTTATGCAGATTGTAATAGATGATTGTTCAACTTGTTGCACGGGAGGCAAGTTTAAAGTCAAAGTATTATAGTATATTTATTGTTTGTAACTTTTACACTAGAGAGTACTACGTAGTTTGTTCAATGTCTTGTTGCACGGGATTGATGTTTAAGTAAAAATATTTTTACATTTAGTTTAGATGATTGTTGATTTTATTGTTGCACACGAAACTTGTCTAAAGTCAAAGTATCATTTGTAACTTGCACAAGAGACTACTAGCTTTTGTTTAATTTGTTGTTGCACGGTAAGCAAGTAATTTTAAGGTGTGTCAAAGTATTGTAGTATTTATTTCAGATTGCAAAAGATGATATTTTGTTGAATTTGTTTTTGCACGGGATGCAAGTTTGAAGTAATGGTTTTACACTATTTATATTTTGTAACTTATAAAATATATTTAAATACAGTTAAACCTGTCTATAGCGCCTCCACTTGGGACTCACCAAAATAGGCTGCTCTAGAGAGGTGGTGCTATAGATAGGTTGCTTAATAATATATGCAAATCGCATCGTACTATTTAAAATCCGGCGCTATAGAGAGAAAGGCACTATTTAGAGGTGGCGCTATAGACAGGTTTAACTGTATATAAATACACGTTATTATGGCGTTCAGCCAACCGAAATATTGACAGAAAAATATTTTATTCAGTCTAATATATGTCTTTTTATCCTTTAACTATGCATATATAGTTTGTCCATTTTGATGTTGAGTGAGATATGAGGGTAAAGACATAGTGCTATAGTATTCGTGGTAACTTACAATACATCCTGAAATACTTAATATTTGCTCTAAAAACTCCAAAAAATATGACTTTTTTTTTACTTTTAATTTATATATATTTATTCTTTCATCATAAACTATTCAAACTGACGATTATCAATTCTATTTTATTTGTAAATAGAGACCAGAATATGTAATAGTAAAAATGCGATTTTAGAAAAATATAGATTTTTTTAAAATAAACCTTTACTGATATCAATTTTAAGCCATCAATTTAGGTAAAATTGGTCAATATGACAAATCACCTTTTTGTTTTATGAACATTATTGGAAATATAAGTATGAAACATATAAATATAACTCTACTATATGGAGTTGAGTTTTCAGATACATACAGAATGTCCAGGATTTAAAATAACTATTTAAAATCTAGGTAAAAGAAAAAATGTATTTATTCTAAATAACTAAACATCCTAGTGATTCTGTTGACTTTGCTTAGAATTTTTAATGAAACTGATTCCAAGAATATTAATCAAACATTATATTTATTGATTTACAAGAGAGAGAACAAAATATAAAAGGGAAACTAATATTAAACAAAATTAATATTTTGGTTAGCTCCTATTTACCTGTGAGCTTACACACACTCTGTGGTAACAATTATTAATATATATATACAACAGATTCTGACAGGGAAATACTTGAATCAGGTTACAATATAATTATTAAATATAATTGATAAATATTTTTGAATATATTCATCTCTAAGATATATTCTTGTAATTTGTTTTTAATTTATATTTTTCTCTTTAATGCTCTTTTTATTTTTGAAGCTAACCCATGTGTCAAATTGCTAGTATAAAATCATTTGTAAAGAAATTTATAGTTTGTGTTGTATATATATTAATTTGTTAGATGAGAGAGAAATAATGTTTTAGAAAATTTATTTTGAAAATATTCATTCAGTAATAGATAAAGCACTGTATTAATTTGATTGGAGCATTGGCGATCTATGCGTTCAACCAAAATATTTGTTTTGTTAACTTTTTTTACCACAAATTTCCAGAATATTTGATTTTTATATATATTTGTCAGGTGATTTATATAAGATAAATATATTCTTTAAATTTGAAATTGTTTTATAGGAAATTTAAATACATTTTATCTGTAAATTTCTCCTATACTTAATTCTAAAATAATTCAGAATAGTTTTTATAATTTCATTTTCCAATATAATTATAGGTGGAATTTCAATTTATAAAAAATAATTTCTTTCGAAAATATCATATAGAATTTCATGGGGAAAAAAAGTTATTGAAACATTTTGAAAATTCATTTGGAAAATATTTTCGATATTTGAATTTGATGATATTGTTTTAAATGAATCAATTTAATAATTATTTCTGATAATCATCATTTCTATAAAATATTTTGATATCATATATGTTTTATAAATCATTAGTTGTGTGAATTCCAATTTACACTCACTTTTTGAATTGTTTAAAAATCTTGCAAAATTTGAAGCAACCCATGCTCGTCAGATTTCGATAACTTATTGTTATTTGTAAATAATTGAATTTTTTTATGAATAAAAAGTCCTTGGATACCCCTTCTTTGGAATATATGATTGGAAATTTAGAAATATATTATCTATATTATACAGAGTAACTTTGACAGAAAGTTCCATCAAATAAAACATAAACTATTTGGATCAGGAACCTCGAGAAATAATCCTTGAATATTTCTTCAATTTCTATAGATTCTTCCGTATATCGAACCTGTGTAACTATACCAAGGAAGTTCTGACACCTTGTTAGGGCAAAGTTCAATCACTTTCTACACGTGTGGAAAGGCAGCCTCGCAGAAAATTGACCTGGACCCTGAACAGCAGTCTTACATACCCAAGATAGAGAACATTGTGATTTCTGTGATAGAGATTATCGGATACATCTGAGGCTCTTCATTGGACACGACAACAACGTGTGGAAAGACACGTGGGATAGTCTTGTACTAAAAGCTATATTAAACCCTAGTACAGATTTAAAACATTTTATTGAAATATTTATAAAAAATACAAGTTCAACATAGTAGATGCTAAAAAAACAATATTATAATTATTTACAAATTAAATATAGAATAATGAATGCAAATAGATTATAGTACAATGGGTTCTTCTTCTGGTCCTCTGGATCCGGGCGGAAGGCTTTGATCTTAGCCAAAAGGCCGAGAAGCGATCTTAAACCCTATACATCATATGAAAATTTCCTTTACTCTGCATATTTGTGGAATGATATAAATAAAAATGGCCAGAAATTGAAGGAAAAACTGTTCCTGATGGGACATGGCTCCCCGAGGCTGGCAACAGGATAACACAGCAGTAAAATACAAACTGTCATGTGTAGTGGACCGGGAACTGTGGTGGGAGTTCTCAGATGTTTGATAGCAATCAGTCAGTCTGACATTACACCACATTCTGTTGTCACTAACATTATACTACTGTCATACCTTCTGGGTGTATAAGAATTAAACTATTTTTTGATCTTTTCATCTAATGGCTCTCTATTTTACTCAAAACACACGCTGACTTCAAAAGGTTTATTTTCTGATCACTTTTATAAACTTCTTATGTTAGTTATCTTTAAATTTTCTATCACAAACAGATACTTACGAATGGGTTTGTTTTGGTCATAAACATTTAAGTATGTCCTGTTGATTATTCTGAGTCATAGAAATGAAAGTGATTTATTCCTATAGACTTTATAATGAGGCTTATTTTTACTGTATTTCAACAATAATTATAGAATACTGAAATTTTGTAATTTATATCTTTTAAATTTGAATTGAAAAATAGATCTAATTATTCTATGAAATCAAACGGTAAATTTCTCATCGGTTGATGAACTACCACAATGGTATCCAAAAATGTACAATGTCTTGACTTTAGATTTTGCAAACCTCTACTTTTTGGGCTTCAGTTCACCACTTTCAATCCATTGGCTGGTTTGGCATTTGGTTTTCAGGTCATACTGATACATCCATGTATCATCCTAGGTAATAATATTTTGACTCCACTCTGAATCAATTAGAGCCATTTCGATCATATTTTGTCAGACTTCCATTCTAACCTCATTTTTTTATTCTGTAAGAATCTGGGGAACAAATTTTGAAGACGTCTGGGTCATATCCAAATCTATTGTTATTATTTGATGACACAGTCCTACAGATAGCCCAGTCTGTGAAAATAAGTCTTTAATAGAAATTCTCCTGTTAGTTCAAATTAATTCCTTCATTTGAGCTTGTTTTCCCCGCAATGTAATGTTCTTGGACTCCCACTATGTAGATCTTCGTTTATGACCTTCCTGACCTTTTCGGAAGAGTGCTAACTATTCTCATTCACATTCTTGAATGGGATGGAGCAGCATTTCCAAAAGCTTCTTTAATCAATTCATTCGTCTCAGTTGCACTTTTTTTCAATATAAAACAAAACACAATGATTATTCTCCGCTCTTCGAAAAAACGGCCATTTTAAAAAATAGAAATACAAACAATATGAGGAATGTTGTTTTTAAGATCGGCGCGTGCGCCAAGAGACTCAATGCTCTCATTGAGGTATGGTCAAATGTCCAGTATTTTTAACTGTGTATAATATTTTTTCTTTAGCCTTTTTTACATTTTCATTTTAAACCAGTACTGGAAATTAATAAACGTATATATGAGACTTTAAATAAGAAAATTTGTGTTGTTAGTTGAAGAGTTTATTTTATTTTTTTAAATGTTGCAGAATATAGAGCAAGTATTTCCCTTCTACATGCCCAAGTATTGATAATATCCAGAATAAATGAAAAAGATTCTTTGTTAAACAACAAATATTCCTTATTTAAAGAATTACTGGGTAACTATAGATCACACATAAGGAAATATATTCTAAATTAACGTCTGAAATTCGAATTATGTAGAAAATATGATATATTTTAATGAAGATAAACATTGTTTTTCTTCTACCATTTAATTTTTCTTTCACAATGAAAATCACTATACTCATAATGAGAGGTTAACCGTTGAAAGATGGAGATACAGGACCATGAAGACATAAATTTAAAAATAAAAAATTATGGGCATACTTGAATATATTGTATGAAAATATTGATATTTTCACTTCAATAAATATATTCCTTTTGTTAAGAGATTTGTACGTCATAAATTATATAAAATATCTATAATTGAAACATCTTTATATATTTTTTTGGGATAAATATATTGCCTGGCAGAAACAGACAGAATGCAGAAAAATGAGATATCCCAGGTTTTTCTCATCTCAGGTGTGTCCACTTCGCCTTATCTCCCCAGACCTATAGTTGAAATCTTGAAGCGCTGAAATTGTGTTATTTTATTTTAGTTTGTAATCTGTCGCTAGCGAAAATGAAATGGTGTGAAATAACCAACGTCAGATTCAATTTCCAATAGTTTATTAACAAATTTTGAGTTGAATCCAATCTTTAATAAAAATACAATGTTGAGAATTTTGAGATGAGACCAATCATTGAGAAAAGTAAATATAAATCGAAAAATTTGAATAACTGATTATATATTGATTAAATATGGATTATATATTGATTAAATATTGGTTAAATATATTTTAAGAAAGTGCAACAGATAGAGTCGCTAAAATTGCACACGGCATCAGCAGGAAGCCACTTGGATGAAGGTGCCCTAGGAATAAAGCGTCCTAGATGGGATGTGCTTCTAGAAGGAGAAATAGAAAATACAGTGTATTCCAGGATGAAGGAAACGTCTTGGATAGTAGGTGGCCCATGGTGGAAGAAGGGTGGTTGCTAAGTGTCCGAGGACGAAGGCACCGTGGATGGTAGGTGATCTAGGAAGGAAGGGTAAAGGTTGGTAGATCGATCAGACAGGAAGGCTCCTGAGGACGGACGCAGAGGATAATAGATGGCCAGAATGGCGCATAATGGATGCTAGTTGGCCTAGGATGAAGCCGCCTCGAATGGTAGGTGCCCCTGTAAATGAGCGCCTTGGATGGTATATACCTGGGCCTGAGAGACAAAGGATGGTAGGTTGCTCAGACAATACATGCCATTGATAGTTATTTCTTCAGTAAAAATATGGCTTGGATCAAGGAAGGAGGTTTGAGGATGCTAGATGCCCAGAGGACAAGGCGAAATGGATGAGGAACTACCCAGTTAGCGGCCAGGAACGAAATGCACCATTTGGGTGATGTTTCGATGTGAAGCTGACCTGAACAAACAACAGTTTTTTGAATAAACAGAAAAATTAAATATTAACATATAATTATAAAGGTTCCAAAATTAACTAATTACGTAAACTGAAATAAGATGATTCCCAACCCAGATATTGCCTAAACTTCATTTCGCCAATAGTAATTTGCCACCGATAGAAAGTTTAGAAGTAAGCTTCTACTCACCTACATTGATATCGTTGGCATCCCAAGAGGCTGTAGATGCGAGTGACTATGCCCCGATCAACAAGCATCACAGTTCTTGGGTTGCTCGACAGAAGGCGCCGCAGGTATTGATGCCCCAACAAGCAGACGCCGTAGGACTTGATTCCTTGTCGAACATGTTCCTCAATTCCTCCGGTTCTTGAAGTTCCAGTAGTTAGGCGCCACAGGTCTTGATGCCTCCATCAACAGCCCAGTCATTTCACCACCAGTCATTGCTTCAACACTAGGATATTGAGAGTGTCTCGTTTAAAATTGTCTCAGACATCTCGCCATCTGCAAAACAAAACAAATTGTTAAAAATATCTTATTACTCACAATGCTAAGAAATAAATGCTAGTTACCCAAGTATGTTCTGATATTTTCTAATTATATCACAACAACTCTGCAGAGACTCAAAAATTATCAACGCGATCTCTTCCGCATTCAGCTCAATTTACCATGACTTCAACTGCCCTATAATATGTTCGGGACAATAGGACTCTTAATCGAGCAGAAGTCTGTGAGTAGCAGCCGCAAGTCAAACTTATTTTAGTGAGTAGCAGCCGCAAGTCTAACTTATTTTAGTGAGAAAATGATTTTACCTGGAATATAAAATATGCTAATCTATTGGCGCTATACCAGAGATCAAAATTGCATAGTAACTCGCGAAGCCAAATCGCTTTATAATATATTCCCGTTAGGCAAACAGTTGTCGAGAAGGGGCAGGAATGGAGAGGCCATCCTGATGTTATCTAATGAATTGTGATAACAACTTTAATGTTAACATTTAAAATGCAATCTGAAAGGGAGTACATCAAAAAAACCTTTTAGTTGATTTAGATGAAGGACTTCTCTCTAGGGGGGCCACGCAATGTACTTTTCATTCCTATTTACATAGCTCAATTGATCATATTTTTAGAATGCCTCCCACAATAACAATCACCGCATCATAGCGGCGTTCTTAGAATATGGGTCCCTAGACTTCGACAAACTTTCATCCCTATATTTATTTTTCTAGTTATATAATTACATTCTAATATTAAAGAGATAATTAGAGTTAAAATATATATAAACAGTAGGTACTTACTTATCAAGAGGAATGATGTCGGGTCCTTTCAGCCAGAGAGAAGGAAGTGTGGGAGTATGTGGATGTCAGTATCCAGGTCTGTGAGGATGTCGGTGGATGTATGGAGGTGGTATGGGGGAGAACTAGCTCATACTCTTATTGATTCCGTGGATTTACATTTGTTGATATGGATGATTGGTGAACCTGATTGGTTGCTTATTTAATTAGCCAATGCTTTTCCCATGGTTAATTCTTCATCTAGGTTTATGAAAGATGAGAAAGTAAAATGAGGAGAGAAATATTTCATTGTTCATTAGTGAATTCGACTGAGAGTGATGGATTGATGAGATAATGAGGTATTGTTGCTCTTCCATTGCTGCAATAGTTGCTGTTACATTGGGGCTATTGAGATTTCTGATAAATATTCTGAGGAATAATTGATATGGGTGGGCATAGATTAAGGATGGAAGGAACCCGTGCATTTGAGATAAGTTGAAATGGTAGAAGAGGTTGCTATTGCCAGGATATTAGCTGTGGATGATATTATACTGCTGCTCCACAATACGGTTGTTATATCATTGCTGTTATTACCAGGATATTAACTGTGGATCATATTACTTGCTGCTCGATATGGCTGTTATATCATTGCTGCTATGGGGGGTGGGCCTAGATCAGGGAGGGGAGGGAACCCGTAGTCCCCCACTCCACATCTCTGTGAAGTAAGGGACAACGGGGCTCCACACCTACTCTAACAACTGTGGGGGTGGAGGAAACCGTCTCGAAATCTAGCTGTGGCAGTCGGAATGTGGATGGGAGTGGGGTGAAGTCTAGGGGTAAATCTGGGGAGTAGGGGGGAAGGGGAAGTGAGGTGGAATGGCTGATGAATGATGACCTGTACATTTGGTCCGTGCAGAAGGCCGGTGTTATGGGGAGGTGTTTGGGCAGGTCATAGGCTCTGAACACTATTTGTTGGCGGGGGTTGGGTGTTGGGGGTGGTGGGGTGCTGTTTGTGGGTGTGGGTTTTGGCTTTTTCCTGAAACACCAATATGCTCTGTCAGATGTTTTGTTTACTTTTTTGATGTGAAATGTTTATTATCAATTACAATAGACGAGTAGTTAAGGTGTAAATCTCGGGTTTTTTTATGAATGTAGAATTTGAATAAAAATGGATCTTAACTGATTGTAGTCGTTTTTATATTGAATATCATAATAAATTTGCACATGTGTGTATGTTATATAAACGTTTAAACACCTTTATACTTCATTTCTTCCTTTCGACAACGTGTTTTGAACTAAGTGAATGTAATAGAATTTTTCTTAATTATTAAAAACCGAGCAATCTAAATAAATTTAAATTTAAACGCAGCTTTCTGTCAATAATAGAATTTTTCAATTTTGCGTAAAATTTGCATTTTACGATTTTTGGTCACATTTAAAATACTTTACTTCTTTACTTTCAAATTTGAGGAAAGGTTATTTTCTGAATGACACAAATATTATATCCTTTGACAAAATAGTTTCTTCAAAATGCATTCATTTATGTAAATTTATATAACGCCAGGACAAACTAAATATAAGGAAAACTATAAATAGACAGCCAATAATTTTTTAATTTGAGATCATATATTAAAGATTTTGAAAAATAAAAAAGGTTACCCTCCATAGAGTTGAATTCCATAGTGTTGGAAAAAAAAATATTTATTCGTTATTCAGACACAGAGAGAGAAAATAATCAAAACTGTATTTGTAAGCTATGGGAACTATTTATTAATCAAATGTAAAAGAATAAGTGAAGTAATTATGTATATATATTTTTAGTCAAATTAATTATTTGTTTCCACAGCGTATGTGTTAAGATCAAAAGTAAATAGGCGCTAACCTGAAAGAAAAAAAAAGTTACTTTGTTTAATATGTTATTTCTCTTTTATTTTGTTCTCTATGTTGTTGTCGTGTCCTCTATCTTGGGTGTGTAAAGCTACTGCTCTGGGTTCATGTCAATTTTCTGCTGTTGTTGTCGTGTCCAATGAAGAGCCTCAGATGTCCCCGTGCATCTCTATCACAGCAGTAACAATGTCCTCTATCTTGGGTGTGTAAAGCTACTGCTCTGGGTTCATGTCAATTTTCTGCTGTTGTTGTCGTGTCCAATGAAGAGCCTCAGATGTCCCCGTGCATCTCTATCACAGCAGTAACAATGTCCTCTATCTTGGGTGTGTAAAGCTACTGCTCTGGGTTCATGTCAAATTTCTGCTGTTGTTGTCGTGTCCAATGAAGAGCCTCAGATGTCCCCGTGCATCTCTATCACAGCAGTCGCAATGTCCTCTATCTTGGGTGCGTGAAGCTGCTGCTCTGAGTCCAGGACAAATTTCTGCAAGGCTGCGGCCACGATAATCTAAGCAGGAATATTAAGAATTACTTTTTTTTTATTTAAGTAAAACACACTAAAGAATTTTACTTAACACTTCTCAATCGTATTTGTTTAAATAAAGGATATCGGTAATTGGGGCAAATCTACTCCCAATGGTGCTCTAGCACTGGCTAACAGAACGTTCTAGTTCATCTAGAAGGGAAATAATTGAATCATGCTTACAATATATATTCAAGAAAAAAATATCTTCTTTTATTATATTCATTGTAAATATAAACCCGATGTGTGTGTTGTAACATATGTTTTGTATTATTTTTTTTAAATTTAGGATTTATCTTTATAATGCTCTTTCTATTTTTGAAGCTAAACATGTGTGAAATTGCTACGAATTTGATCGGTGCTTTGGCGATCTGCGTTCAAACAAAATATTTGTTTTGTGAACTTTTATTCCACAAATTTCTAGCATATTTGTTATATATATTTATGGATATTTGTGTATTCGATATTTATTTTTTAAAAATGATTTATTTTGTACAAAATGTAAATTTATTCGTTGTAAATTCATCCTATATTTAATTTCAAAAATAAAAATATCAGACTTTAATAAATAAATAAAAAGTTATTGAACTAATATAAAAATTCGTTTGGTAAATATTTTTGATACTTGAATTTGTTGATATTCTCATAAATAAATCTATCTTTTTAAATAATTATTTAAAATATATATCTCATTTATGAAGAAATATTTAGATATATTTATGAATAAAAACTCATTAGTTGAATAAGCTCCATTATGCACTCACTTTTTAAAAATCTTGCAAAATTTGAAGCAACCCATTTTTTCAACTTTCGATAACTTGTTGTTAGTTGTAAAGAATTGATTTAGAAATAAAAAAAGTCCTTAGAAACCACTATTTTATTGAAGACGTGAAATTTATTACTTATGTATCACACAAATTTGAAGGAAAACTCTGTTTATTAAGACATCACCTATTTGAGACCTCGGGCAGAAATTCTCTTATTGAACAATTTCAAAATACTGTTTCAATTTCTGCAGATCCTTCCGCAAACCTATGTAATAATAGAAGAAGAAACATAAGTCGGGAAGTTTTATAATAGGACGAACGTACAAGCTTAAGGGCAAAATACTCTTCCACGAGTTAAAAATGACTCGGGTCGCAATGGTTTATACATATATATCGCATATTTTAAACTGTATAATAATGACACTTTTAGTATATGTCACATATTTTCCAATTAGTTAGAGCCGAGATACTTTATAAGATCATACCCTTCTATTAAAATATGCACTGTTCCTATTTACTACCACCCCTATATTTTGTATATATGCTATATTTTTATTAATATAACCTGTACACCCCTATTTGTATTTAAACTAAAAATGGTGATGTCAAAATAAATATCCAAAGAGCGATCAGCTGCGGGCCAGAGGGGAGGAAAAAGGCAACGCCCAGCCCAGATGGGGACCCCTCTAGGGGCTTTATATAGACGACCCCTGTGAACAGGTTTTTAGCAGGGGTCATCGGGAGGATGTTCTACAGTGTGTCCATCGGCAGACCGCTTCTGTATCTCTCGGTCTCTCTCTCCATGTCTCGGTGATAGGCATCCAAGTTTGTATCATGACCTCTACCTCTGTCCCGTGGGCTATCCCCGATCACTCTTGGTGCTAACATCTAGCCCTTCCTCTGCTTCTTGTTGTCCGCGTGTGGGAAGAACATCAACACTCGCCTCACGTACACGACTGCCAGTTTATCCATACGCCGACAGGATCATTTGAAGCAATATTACATATCAAATTACGAAACTATTTTAGACGCGTAATATTCTTTTTAGAATAAAACAATTTTTACTGCCCTTACTGCAATGCAGAAGAAATTGTTTTATTTTAAAAAGAATATTACGCGTCTAAAATAGTTTCGTAATTTGATAACAGATGGAGCGCTAGTGCATCGTAATATTACATATATATACTTCCATGACTTTTTAAAAACTATTTCAGATTTTTTTCTAATATATATTTTTATCAAACCTACTGTATATAAAGTGTTAAAATATTGACGAAATACATAGTACAAATATGTAAATAAAATCAGATTCGCTGAGGGAAGAGTTTCTTTTTTAATGACGACATTACAAGCTTTCGGGTGTAGCAGCCCTTCGACAGATGTAGCCACGCTACTAAAACTTTGAAAATTAAATAAATCCATATATATACATAGAAAGAAGCAGGAAATATGAGATGGATATGCAAATTATAATTAATATAGTTAAATCATAAACTAGGATTATTAGTTAATGCAATTGTGTTGGTATTTTTTCTCTTTTCATCTAACTAACTTGTATACGACTTCTTGTACATATTTCAGATATCCTTCTTTCTTTTCTTTCAATGTTTTGTTTACCTTTAAAGTGCAAGTGTCCCTAAGGGGACATAGCGCTCTAAGTCGAAATAATATAAAGTTAATGCACTATTAAGGCTATGCGTGATCAAAGGAAGGACACAAATAATGTTGAGATCAAAGACACCAAACAAATATTGATTACTGTGTATCAATGTGATGCGTGGTTGGTTTTTCTTGCTTTTATCAATAAACCTTTTGACAAATATTCTGTAATTTAAAAAAGACAACGATTGGTTGTAATTTACTCCAACAGATTGCGCAAGCCATCAGCAACTTTTAGTTGCAATATCAGAAAATGCCTTTTTCTATATAAAATACGTCTTTTTTATTGGTGTTAGAGCCTTGTGTGATATTTTAGATTATAAAATTCATCTATAAATAATTGTGTTTTCCCTCAATTAGGTATTTTCGCTTGGTTCTTAGATAATTATTAAATGAGCTACACAATACACACTATAGGGGAAAGTTAGGTATTTTGTCTTTAAATATATTATTTTCGTCATAAATATATTTTTAAAATATAATATATTATCTCCCTTATGATATCTTAAAATTTGTTTACCAAAATAATAGACAGAAATTATGAAAAAAAATATCAACTTTATTGCTTCATATTTAATTCTATATACAATGTGACCAGATATTTATTGGAGTTGTCCTCTCTGTGAATATTCACTTGGTGTTCGGCACTCCTGTAATTTATACATGTCGTTGAAGAGTTCTAACTACCAGTAAGGATTTCATTTGTCCTGTTTCTACTACTTTGATTTGCAATATCTAGTGATGTTTTGTTGACTATATTTACTCCCGCTTGTGAATTGACTAGACTAGTGGAAGTAACTTTATTCAGTTTTGGTTTCGGTTTTTGAGTCGTGTTAAGCATTATTTCAACGATATCTTGTAGATTTTCTTCATTGTTTGATGAAACTTTATCACTGGAATCTTCTCCCACATAAACATGGATATCTGTTTCTTCAATCGTTTGTTTTTCATGGTTAATTATTTCGATGATCGTTTGGTTGGTTTTAGGTATCTTTTGGTCAATTCTGATTGGTGGATTGGTTATGATTACAGGTAGAATGGTTGTGGATTGTTGTAGCGGTGTGTTGGTGGGTGGTTGGGGCGATTGTAGCTGGGGGTTGGTTGATGGTTGTATAGGTTTGAAGGACATGGGTGATTGTGTAGAGTTGCTTCCAACCAAGGCAACCATGGCATGGTTAGCTTCTTGTCCTTCAGTCCGTAGAACTAAGGGTATTCTTCTATGTGGAAGTGTAGGTACCGGAACACACCTGCACACATGTACATGTCAATATATTGGCAAATAATTTTGACAAACATGACAGTTTTAGGCTTCTCAGTGTTTGGAGGGAAGAATGTGTATACGAAATATTGGAAAATTAAAAAAAAATATATGATCCAAAATAAGCATTTTAAAATAATTAATATATACAGTTATCAGTGTCATGCATTCTTTCTTAATTCTGTCACCGTTTGCTTTTGGTTCAGTGGTAGAATGCTCGCCTGCCACGCGGGCGCCCCGGGTTCGATTCCCGGCCGATGCATTTTTTTTTTTTACAATTTTTAAAACTCATTTATATTATTAAAATATATGTGATTTTCCTGTCTATGTACATATTTATGGTCTATGTACACAAGTATAAAGTATGTATACAAGTTATTTGCAAATTGCGTGGTAAATTTGCCCTTTCGCTCGCAAGCAGCGCCTCTAGCGGTGAAGATGGGAGGTAATATCAGCTGACCTAATGGATATGTAAAACGTGTTTTAACAGGACATAGAGAAAAATCTGGAAAAGATTTCGGATTTTTAGTCAAGAAAAATAAATTGAAAGGTTCTGAGAAAAAAGTAGTTGTTTTTTATTCAGAAAACTAGCGGATGTACCCGGCTTCGCCCGTGTTTTACCCGAGTAAAGGTTTGTCTAACGAATCTCTCGATAAAGTGAACATTTTTTCCCGGTCCCTTGAAAAATACTCGATAAGTTGAATAAATCAATATTAATCGGTACCCGAGTAAAGGTCTGTCTAACGAACATTTGTTAAAACAATTCTCTATAAACTTATAAAAAGAAATAGATATATTTTGATAATTTGAAACTGATAAAGTGATCATTTTTTCCCGGTCCCTGTGTGCCGTGTCATTCTGAATTTTGTCTTTCCTAATTTTCTACATTACAAAATCTTCGTTTTATCTAGTGAACATTTTTTCCCGGTCCCTTGAAAAATACTCGATAAGGTTGAATAAATTCATGGTCGTTTATGGAAGATGGACGAAGTTCCCGGAGGTCATCTTGGGCAAGCTCCCGCGAGGCTTTTTTTCTTGTCTACTTGGCACAGCTGTGTCACCAACTCTGCCCTGATTGGTCGGTGGGTACTTGGACTGTCGGCCGGCGGCCGGGCGAATCCATTCTCTCACGGGGTGGGGCAGACCTAAGCCTATCTCCGTCGCAAGGTGGCGCTGCTTGCGAGTTAAAGCTACAAATCTGCAAATAACTCTAAGGACATTCAAGGTATTCAAGAAATTATTTTTCGTAAACCTTTCCGGGGATACGCCTAATAATATCCCAAAATTCCACGGCGATTGGATGTATGGTTTTTGAATCCATAGAGGACACACACACACACACACACACACACAGACATTCAATTTTATATATATAGATGATGATGACAAATATTGCTGTATCATATTTAATACAGTTATCAGCGCCATGCACAATTCTGTCACGTTAAGTCACGTGTCAAGTTACGGTAAGTAAAAATTTTAAAAAAGATGCCGAAACCCGGGATCGAACCAGGGACCTTTAGATATTCAGTCTAACGCTCTCCTAACTGAGCTATTTCGGCTTATTTTAGTTATTTCTATAGAAGCTTCTATCTTTATAATTATGTATATTTTCAAAAAGTCAATTCACACCTCTTCGCTGGAGACCATGGGAATACTGACTAATTCATTATGCTAACATAATTATAAATACAAGTATCAGAGTCATCAACAATTCTGTCATCGTTTGCTTTTGTGAATGGAATAAATACCCAAATAGGGCCATTTCTTACAAGCATCGGTGGCTCAGTGGTAGAATGCTCGCCTGCCACGCGGGCGGCCTGGGTTCGATTTCCGGCCGATGCATTCTTTTTTTTTTATTTTTTACAAATTTTAATACTCATTTATATTATTATCCCTATACAGCGGACCCTCGGTTTGCGAGCATAATCCGTTCCAGAGCCATGCTCGTACTCCAAAACGCTCGTAGTGCGAAACTAATTTCTTATTTTTAATAATTGAAACTCGGGCAATTATTCTTGCTACGAACAATTGCACAGTTTCCCACATTTTACATATTTCCCGAATCTGATCTGAAGTGAGGGATCCCAGTGAATTTTCATCCATCACGATTACGGGCAACCATCACGAGTTGCTCGTGATGCGAAATTTCACTCGTAATCCGAGGTAAAATTTTTCAAAAAATTTTGCTCGTACTGCGAAAAGCTCGTACTCCAAGGTGCTCGTAAACCGAGGGTCCACTGTATATATAAAAGTCAGCGTATGTATGTATGTTTGTCAACTATACACGTCCACAATACGTAACTGATCTGACTGATATTTTAACAGTATATAAACTAGAATTTGTAAAAACTCTTAGTGAAAATTTCAGGTCTCTATCCCGAATATCCGTCGTGTTATTTGCAAATTTGCTCTTTCGCTCGCGCCTCTAGCGGTGAAAATGGGGGTTAATACCAGCTGACCTAATGTACATGTAAAGTTTGGAGCGGGACGTTTCACAAGAGTGACATCCACGGCTCCAATTTATAATTGTAACGAATAGTATTTGAATAAAAACATTTAATCGGGTAAAACCCGGGCGTTGCCCGGGTCATTCGGCTAGTTTAATATATGGATTGCTCAATTTTCAAACTTATATATATATATACCATGGTATATATATGAGGATCTATCATCCCCCCACCAGAAAAAAACAAAAACACTAGGAACAAGCTACTCCAAAGACCAACATCCACTCCAAGAACAGCTGGACTACGTACCGGCACAGTTCAGGGTGGAAGGTCCTGCCTGTGGAGCACGGCCACTCTTTGGCACACCGGCAGCTGCAGGTCCGAGGGTCCCACAGCCGTCCACCACAGTCCCGGGCCCCTGGACACTCGCAGCGGCAGCGGTCCGGCCGATACACCTGCTTGGGTCCGCAGTCCGTCGCCTTCAGCCGGCAGCCGCATCTGCAGGCCTCGTGGCGCTCCAAGGTCAGCGTAGCCAGGCGAGACTCGTCCCGTGGTGTGGGGCTGGCCACCCGCACCGCCATTACCTGCCGCATCACGTCCTGCTACTTAGAGATGTGTGGGGACAGCATCCATAGTCTGGGGATAGACATAGGTCTTCATCAATTACATCTAGAAACTCAGGGAAAATCTCTTCAAAAACTGCTATAATCCGGCTTGGCTGTAGGAGCGAACAATGAATTTTATCTATATATATATATATATAAATGAATGTATGTGTGTGTGTCTGTCCTTTATGCCTGACCAAACCACTCATTGGAACGCCATGAAATTTTGGGAAGTTATTTAGTATAGTACTGGGAAGGTTTCTAGCCAAATAAAATTTTATAAATAACTTTTCGCCTAAAAATAATCAAGATAAATATTCTAATTTATCTGTTATAATTCAACAATCTGCTCTAAATATTATCATGATGATACGATGATTTTGTAATGTAGAAAATTAGGTAAGACAAAATTCAGGATGACACGGCAATTTATTTGAGACAAGAATAATGATACAATTTCAAGGCAAGATACTATTACTTTAACTTCCAATTACCGAGGGAACCAATTAATATTGATTTTATTCAACTTATCGAGTATTTTTCAAGGGACCGGGAAAAAATGTTCACTTTATCGAGAGATTCGTTAGACAAACCTTTACTCGGGTAAAACCCGGGCGAAGCCGGGTACATTCGCTAGTTTTTAATAAAATCAATAAAGTTTCCTGGCCTAAGTTTCTTGTACTATTATATTTCTCTAGCTTTTTAGATTAACATATCTTTCAACAGGAGTAACTTGGAGTATAACTTCTAGTTATCTTTACACCTATATATAGGTGTATAGTTAGTCAGAAGTTATACTCCTAATTGCTCCTTTTGAAGAGCATGTTAGCCTGAAAAAAAAAGCTAGAGAAATAAAATTATATAAGAAACATAGTCCTGGATACTTTATTGGTTTTATTAAAAATATAAGTCAGGGGAAGAACGTTTATTTTAAAATAATTTTAGGATTTCTCTCGATGCAATTGACACCTCAAAGGAGAGAACTATAATTGAATGAAGAGACCAGGATTCAGCAAACTGCGAGTCACATGCGGCTCTTTGGATGTGAAGATCTTTATATAGTTCCATACGTAAATATTATTTATGTGAGTACTATTTATTGTTGGCAAGAAAATATTTTGTGGCTCTTTAAAAACTTTGAAATTTTGTAAATTGTAATTTTTGACTCTTACGACTCAAAAGGTTGTCGAACCCCTGGTCTAGGTAGAACTCAGCGGTCACCATGACACTCAATCTCCCAGAAATAAGAAAACTTTGCAACTACACGACAATCTTGTGGCCGACTCAGAACCTACTCAAGACGTATGCTGTTATTTTAGCGAACAAACAATAATGTTTTGAAAAATCACAGAATGATTATTAAAATAAATTTGCATATATTACATATTTAACTAATAATGTGTAAACACAGAGAAAGCACTTGTTAATTCTTTATCCATATTTTGACAACTTTAAGATGGGTTTGGTACAAATTATTATTGAAAATTGGTATATCTTATATATTTGAGCACACTTTTTGATCTATCAAATATTTTGTGAATTCAATAAAACCATTTTATTCCTCAATATATAATATCAATGTAGATATGATATCATAAACTTAGACTAATGGAGGAATCTCCAATCTCCATTCTGTCACCCCGGAAGCCCTGAACTGGCTGAAGGCCTTGCCTCTCAGACTTTAATGACCGATATGTCCTCACTTCTTTTTTTCTAGATTTAATTCATTTTGTCTCCTCTCTAATTGTAAATACGCTGCTGTATCACCTCATAAGCATAAATAAATAACTTAGACTAAAGGATGCAACTAAAGTTGAGCAAGTTATCATTTTATAGTTTCCTTTTGAATACCATATCTGCGTCCTTTGTACATCTAGGTATTGTATTGCATTAGCGCGCCATCTGTTATGAAAATTCGAAACTATTATAGACGTGTATGATTCTTTTTAAAAATTAAACAATTTCTACTGCCCTTACTGCAAGTAAGTTAAGTTGCAGTAAGGGCAGTAGAAATTGTTTAATTTTTAAAAAGAATCATACGCGTCTATAATAGTTTCGAATTTTCACATCTATGTATACAAACACGCAAAGCCTTTATTAAGACACCAGTCTTATACAGATTCTCCTCTTTCTCATTGCCAACTTGCAACGATATCCTCACGATAATCAATCGAGGTATGCAAATAAAGGCTATATTAAACAATCTACTAGCATTCTCTCTAGAATACCTGAACGTTCAAATGAACCCCTCGAATCTAAAACCCAGAATGTACAATTAAACACAACATATATGGCGTTATCTGTGATATAAAAACAGAGTATTTTATTCAAAAAATAATTTTAAACTCATAGAAAGGTCTGACACTCGCCAAAGAGGTAAACGTTCCCATCAGTTTCGACAACTTAATATTCTAGATTACTACAAAATTACTACATTGCTTGATCTGATTTTGGTGATGGTTTCAAATAAACTATTAAATAAGCTCTTAAAATTGAAGATACTTCGGCCATTAAATCTTTTTATTACCTCGACCTTTCGACAAAAATCTTTTGTTCTCGTCAGGAGCAAACAAAAATTAAAACATTTGGAGTTGAAAATTATTCTCCATCAGGCAGCCTCTATCTTTATGATATTCAATAAACCTCAAGTAGCCAATAAAATGAAAAATAAAAGTGGTAATAAAATGTTCCAATCATAAAATCCAGAAGAATAGACTTCCAACATCTATGACTGCAATCAATATTGTTAGGCAATACTGAGGTTCTTTAATTAAAACCTGGATTTAGATTTATAAACTGTTTAATCTCATAAATGTTTTAAAACAAGAATATTAAGCATCCAGGGAAAAGTTTCTTTTAAAAATATTTTTATTTCAAAATCTCTTAATCTTTCGGGAAAGAAAGCCCTTCTACGGGAAAAAAAAATCTTTCATCATTAAAACGCCAATAAAATAAGATTTGAAATAAAGTGCTTTTTTTTTGTTGTTGTTGTTTACATTTGTTTCAATGCAGAATCAACACGGGCTTCTGTTGCGCGAGACGATATCTTCACCTGGGGGTTATTCTTGCCTGAAAGCTTGAGAGATTTTCAAATAAAAATATTTTAAAAAGAAACTTTTCCCTGGAGGTTTAATGTTCTTGTTTTGATATTGATTAAAGGGATTATGTTATCGATTTGTGGACTCATGGAGTTTCTTTGTTGTTGTTGTGTTGAGTGTGTTTTTTATGATTAAAACAATTCCCTAGTCAAATATAATCAGTATTGCAATGTGAGGACAGTGTGAAATTGTCTCGAAAAATAAACATCCGAGGTTAAATAGCGTATAGTTAGCAATATTTATATTCTCATGACACCGCCATATCCGTCCGGGGGTCGGTGTGCTGGTGGGTGTTCTCATTGGCTGACCACCTGTCACCCCTTACTTCCGACCCCCCATTCTGTCCACATGTCTTTTTTTGTGTGTCTCTCCCATTAATTTACATTGTCACATATCTATATATTCACATATGTAAATTAAAGGATAATATTAGAGCAAATACTATTGAAAACACTGCAAAACACTTTTTTTTTAAATTCCTTTATTTAAAAAAAAAAATATTTCTCGATGTTTCTTTTGGAATGTTGTGTATGTGTTTATTCGTTTGTAAAAAAATGACAAAAGTATGTATTCTATAAAGATGATCATGTATATAAATGTGTGCAATATTAATAATAATAATAAAGCACGAATCTTAAAACACAATAAACCATTTTGTTTTAGCAAATAATTATTAAAACTTAAAACAGTATTTCAAACAAAATATATATTTTAAAAAAGGCCTTTTAAATAATAAAACAATATAGGCGCTGTGTTTTATCACATTTTAGTAGTTAGACTTTTGCGATCTGGGGGATGATAGAAAGAATTTTATAAATTCAACGGGTGTTTAGAATTCAACGAGAAGAAATTTTGGATATTTTGAAGAATTGCTTTTTAATTATCGATTTAGTACAAGAAAGAAGAACCTTTTTGATATATTTTATAATTAATCGTAGTTGAATTATCTAATGATTTTGTTTAATTTGAATCCATGAATACAATCTTTAATAAGCCCATAATCCCAATGTAAGGTTCTGTAGTTGGAACGCTTCTCGATTTTGCGTGTCATCCTTGCGCAGGGGCCATGCTAATCTTCTCTGTATCGTTCCTATTGTAATAGTTGTACCGCCGAACCTTCTATAGTTGGAAAATGCAGGTTTATTCCTGGGGTAATTAGGGATCAAACCCTTGAGAATTTTCAATGTGGAGTTTGAATAATTCGTGATAGGCCGTCTTAGAATAAAGCTATACAATCCCAGGAGATACGGGGCTATACAATTCCAGTGGATATACGGGGATTATCTTAAGACTAAACTCCTGGGATAGGGATTACCAGGAGAAGATTACCAAGCATTTCAGAGCACCGTAAAACCTCCCTGAGCGACCAAACTGAATTGCCGTTCTGAGCTACCTCCTTTCTTAATGTAACTTGAAATGACCAACCAACTTCCCATTAATCAAATTATGCGACAAACAATTTAGTCTTTCAGTTAGCTGAGGAGAAAATCGTTGTTTATTTATTTAGCGAACTGATCTCCAACGTCTTCTTATTGAACAAATGCGGTCATGTTTGTATGTTCCAGGGGTAAAAAATATATATAAAAATAAATCGTTCTCGTAATGTTGTACATTCGTGTTGGATTATAGTACCAGGTGGCATCGCTGTTGTAGACCTTCCTGAGCCAGTTTGACAACGACATCTGTTGTTTCTCTGACAATTCTGCGTAGATGTCTTAGTGAATTGGTGACATGGTAACAAATGCTTATTCCCACGAACAACGTGTGAGTGTGAAGTTCTTTTTTTTTTTTTAACTGGGCAAGAATGCAGTGGAGACTGCTCTCTGATAATTCAAACAGCTTGCAAATAACATGCTACAATTATATTAGTGAAACTCAAATGTACGAATGACTTTTTATAGGTTTGAAAGAAGGAAATGGCCATTGAAGATCAGCCTTATTAATGTCTTTCTTCAACTGCTCGAACTGAGGACAACACCGGTAAATATCACCAATGAAGGTCGACTAAAGACAATCCACGAATTCGGTAAATTATATAAACCGGTAGTTATCTCAGCGTTAAGGAGAGGAACACCCCGGGACACAGAGGTAGAGAATGGCGGTAGCAAGTTACACCACCGGGGAAGGGAGGGAGAACGCCAGCCAACGACCTCAGTAAAAACCCTCGCACATCACCTTTGAACCCATTAAACGAGAAGAGACACAAAAACAACCGGAATTTCTTTATTTTTCAACTTTTAATCTCTCTTTCAAAGTATACTGTCCATTATCACTAATGCACTTGTCCACATGTTCATTCCAGTTTTGGAAGCACCTTTTTATTTCGTTCTTTTTACTACCTGCAAGCGCCGTCGCGACTTGGCGTTTATGTCGTCGACAGCGCTTTTCTTCCATTTCATCCTGGAGAATTGGACAAAGTCTACGGGTCTAAATCAGGCGAATAGGGTGAAATGATCAAGTTATTGTTCCGATGTGTCCCCTTATTTTGTTGTGTGTACAAGTGGTGTTGTACTAGGCCTTAGTTGTTTCTGTGCGTTTGCCCGGCAATTGGAAACTTTACAAGACATGCCCCTTTTCCTGTAGACACCAGAAGCTTAAAACAGACACGTCTGGTTTTTAGATATCTCTTTGAAGATTCTACTGTATTTATATCAATGGAGTGTGGCGAGGAGACTATCCCAATATACACTCATAGACAAAACTTAAGGAAGTTGTGTACCTTTTACTATGTATATTGAAATTCAGACAATATATAACTCTGAAAGATATTTGATACACGGGATACACGGTGACCTTTATTGAAGACACGAGATAACAAAGTATGAACAAAATTATCTCTGTCTCCTTCAAAATAACAGACCACTGGCGAAATCAAAGACTTTCCACTTCCTTAAATTCTGTCCATGAGTGAGAGAGGAGGTACATAGAAAATATGGTAATGGAATAAGAAGGGATATCTCTGTCCACCGCAGGATACAATCCCTAAAGAAGAACTGAACATCTAGAAGGAAAACAGTATCGACTCCTAGAAAAATCAGTAATTACGAATACATTTTCTCAAATGTTCCATCATAGGGAATCGAAGCCGTGTCAACACAACTTCTCATCAACACAACCCGACTTTTTATTATTAATTAAAGATCAATAAAGAACGTCAGTAATTACGTAATAAATAAGTTGGTGGTCAATCATTGGCTAAACAATGGCGGCTGACGTCATGCCAAGTACGGTCGAAGGGCGGCCTTTCTGGTGGCTTGGGCTGGTTGAGAGAAATGAAGAGATTTTGTTGATTTCTTCACAGCACGTTCTTTAATTGATTCCGCGGTGACTTTTTATATAAATCTGGATTCCTTAGACATAAGTATGATGCATTAGCGCGCCCTCTGTTATGAGAATTTGAAACTATTTTTGACACGTATGGTTCTTTTAAAAATTAAACACAATTATCTCTACTGCCCTTACTTCAATGAAAAAAAAATTGGGAGGGCTTGGCTCATTAGTGGTGGACCCTCGGTGGTAAACTGGCGAAACCGCTGGGAGGGTTCACCACTGATGAGCTAGGTCCTTCCATAATTTTTTTTATAGCAGTATAGGCCGTCCCCATCTATCCCCGGGACACGCCGTCCCCATCTATCCCAGAGACACGGTTTTCCCATCTATCCCCGGGACACGCCGTCCCCATCTATCCCAGAGACACGGTATCCCATCTATCCCAGAAACACGGTATCTCCATCTATCTCAGAGACACGGTATCCCCATCTATCCCAGAGACACGGTATCTCCATCTATACCAGAGACACGGTATCCCCATCTATCCCCGGGACACGCCGTCCCCATCTATCCCAGAGACACGGTATCCCATCTATCCCAGAAACACGGTATCTCCATCTATCTCAGAGACACGGTATCCCCATCTATCCCAGAGACACGGTATCTCCATCTATCCCAGAGACACGGTATCCCCATCTATCCCCGGGACACGCCGTCCCCATCTATCCCAGAGACACGGTATCCCATCTATCCCAGAAACACGGTATCTCCATCTATCCCAGAGACACGGTATCCCCATCTATCCCCGGGACACGCCGTCCCCATCTATCCCAGAGACACGGTATCCCATCTATCCCAGAAACACGGTATCTCCATCTATCTCAGAGACACGGTATCCCCATCTATCCCAGAGACACGGTATCCCCATCTATCCCCGGGACACGCCGTCCCCATCTATCCCAGAGACACGGTATCCCATCTATCCCAGAAACACGGTATCTCCATCTATCCCAGAGACACGGTATCCCCATCTATCCCAGAGACACGGCATCCCCATCTATCCCAGAGACACGGAATCCCCATCTATCTCAGAGACACGGTATCCCCATCTATCCCAGAGACACGGCATCCCCATCTATCCCAGAGACACGGAATCCCCATCTATCTCAGAGACACGGTATCCCCATCTATCCCCGGGACACGCCGTTCCTGGGAGTATCTACCACACGCCGGGACTTACCCTGACAGGAATGGAGGAGACAGCCACGGGCTGGCAGGAGTGGAGCGGGCCGAGGCAGCAACCCCCACAGCGCTGTACCCGGGTACACGGGGGGAACACCACGGTGTCCGGTGGGAGCAGGGCGATGAGGGACACCACCTGGGGGGTTGGGGTGCAGGCAGCCAGGGGGGCTACGGGACCTAGACACACCGGTGGTGGTGGAACCGTCGGTACATCCTTCGAATATATCCATATAACACAGTCGGTCACAAATATCATCATCCTCACAAATTATATATTTCCCTAACGCCTAATTTTGAAATGTAAGTTATCTTCATTATGATGACCTAATAATTGATACCGTAATTTTCCAGTGTATATATATTCACCAGTTTATAATCTGCTAGATTAAAGGTGTATTGCTCATTCTGAGGTTGCCATTTATAGCTTTAGGGAATTAGAACATCATTTGTATAAAATAAATTGAAACTGCGCTAAACGTTACACATATAGCGAGAACACGAATCCTCAGGACTTACCACCCTCCCCGACCAAATCATTATGAGTGTAGAGGGTTTGCCATTAGAACTACTTAAATTACTTACTTCTGGTATGAACCGAAGTCTGAAGATGTAACCATCCTGTCACGCTCACAATTATACAATTCCATGGCGATCCTATGGCACGATTACGACTTCCAAATTGTCTCTCTGAGTTTGTCTGTCACACGCACAATTATACAAGTCCATGATATTCCTATGGCACGATTCAGTAGAACATGGCACAAAGAGTTTCCAAAGTAAACCTGGAGACGAGGTTCGCTGAAGTTCAATATATTTGCTTTATCGACCTACACCGATTACTTTTCTTTCTTCATATCCTTGAGATTTTTGGTTCGATAGAAGTTTGTCCTGGGTGGAGGTCTCTTAACATCTACATCTATGATCTGTCACATCTACCAACAACATATGTCTTTCTCTACTGATATTTATCACTCTCTGTATGTTGAAGATTAGAGAATTCTTGCGTTAGTGTTTCATTTTAATTAACATTTCAGAAGTATTTCCATAATCACAGAAAGGAAAAAGATTGAGAAAACTAGTCTATTCAATGGTAAACCTTCCTACACAGTTCGACCAGTTTAATCAGCCAGAACTGACCTACGACCACCGTACTCATCTTCTAGAATCAGAAGTTTTATCTTTGGCGATCTCCAGTTAAATCTATATGCAGAAATACTTTTGTAATTGAAGATATTGATGTTAATCTTATTTTAACATAGTTATGGATTAAACTTAGAGGATATGAAACACAATGGACACAGTTGATACAATGGGATTCAATAGACAGAAATGACTAAACCAAGACTGTGTACGGACTTGTCCGAAAGCTATTTTATACAATTAATAAAAAAAAGAGCTGCGACGTCATATACCTTTTTGAAATTGTGTGCGAATTATCGACATTGTTAAAATACAATTTATCCATCAGAATAATTGTAAAATGTTTCTTTATTAGTGTAAAATGACAAACTTTCAAGTGCGCTAGCTCATCATCAGGCTCCCCTCCTTTTGATGAGTAGACGCTTGAAAACTTGCTACTATAAGCTAATAAATAAACTTTTATTTCAATTCTCTTGATTGATAAATTGTGTTTATACTCTTTAGAAATTATTCTTTGAATTGTTATGTAGCGGCTCCCAAATATTAACTTTTCATATTTTCATTATATGTTTGAATTTGTTTAATAACTATTTAATTCAAATATTAAATTAAATTATCTTTTAAATATATAATGCTCATAAAATATACTTTATTAAAATTATATGAATTAACATTAATATCATATTAATTGTTGTCATATCAATATAATAAAATAATTATACATCATTCTAAATATAAATCATATAAAATGTAAATATGTATGTCATAATTTGTATATAATTGTATGCCCCCCGACCCACTATGCATGTACAATGTATGATTTTCAAAGATTTAATAAAGAATAAGGTAACTGGAGGAAAGAAAGTGGCAACAAGACATAGGAAGCAGGCTAAAAGCGGGCACAAGTATAAATAACTTGTACAGTCAATACTTCCTGGCAAGCCCGGACGTATCTAGTATCCGCAGAAGTTATATTAGTATAGAGACACCCAATATTTCCGGACAGGACCGGACGTATTTGATAACGCGGAAGTAAATAGAGTCGAACTAACACCCGATACTTCCTGACCAGGCCGAGCGTATCTTCCACCAAAGGAAGCCGCCGGTCCAATTAGGAAGCAAGAACTAAGTAGGTCAACCAATAGAAAAACGGGCACGTTCCATCCTTCGACCAATGGGAAGGAAGACAACTCGTGGTGTTAAATCGAAAAGCAAGAATTGTCAGTAGTGACTTGGCTTCCACCGAGTTCGGATCAGTAGGGTTTTGGCTCCCAAGGAGGTGACATCGGCTCTGGACCTCTCTCCCTCTGCTCATCCCGTAGCTAAGTACAATCACCACCATGTGATCAGATAATTAACAATCAAAATCGCTCCGCTCTTCTCAAGCTTTCTTTCCTCCAACCCAGTTGCCTTTTATTTTCAAACCCCATCACGTGTCCTGATTATTCCTAACTGTGTGCTTCACTTGCCACTCAACGACTGCGTTTCAACCAATCCTCACCATTCAAATCGAACAACAAGAAATTCCGCAACGATATTGTCACAGAACGGTTAAGTCGACAGGATTCTACAACAGTGTAATACATCAATTATATTGCAGTGTAATAACTTTGGATATATTACATGTATCTATAATATATCAAACAAATATATCTAACATTTTATAATCTAGAAATGATATTTGACCACACACACAGATACAAAAAAAACTTCAACATGTAGTATACAACAATTTAACCCCTTCTGATAATTTGTATTAAATAAATGTAATTAAAAGTTGATTTTACAATAAATAATTTGTTATCTGACTCCGCCTAGAATTCCATGCCGCCCACAGTTAAAACTGTTATTTCTCCCATTGCTTGCGATGGCCGTGAGGTTTCTACCCAGTTGACCTGATTACATTCGGATTTATTTCCTTTCGAAAAGAACAATTTAAAAATAAAAACTGGCAAGTTATTCTTACCTGATGATCCGGGACTGTCAAAAGGCATCATCTGCATCAAACACAAGACACATTTTGAGAAAGGTTTTAGTCAACATCTGAATATATGTGGGTAAATCTTTTAAAATACTTTTTTTCTCGGATAAATCAAGAAAATCAATTATGTATGCCTTTCGGTAATTTGCCTTTGCCAGCGTGATGCAAGGTATACATTAACGTTAAGGACCCTCTTATAAATCTGTGAAAGGTATTAATGTGTTCTATAAATAATGATCTCTTGCATAATAACCCAAATTTGTAAGTAAAAAATCATCCAGAGATAAATGTCTTGCAAAAAATATAATTGAATTGACTTGAGCTTTCGCAGGACTTCTATAGAAGTAAGGTTAACTATAACGCCGCCTCATTGTGATAAATGTCTGTAAGCGCCAATGTGTCTGAGATCAGAGCCCAAGTTTGCCGTATGGTCGGCCACCAGACCAGGGGTATGGTACAACAGGTCCTCATGACTCAGGACCTGCGCGACACTAACGACCGACCTTTGTCAACCTACCAGGTGACAGACCACAAAAAAACTGCCGTATTCCCAGATCATTAGGTTTGTATGGGCAACAAACCACCAGCGGTTTCTTTTATCTTCTGTGTTTCAATACAATAAAGGATATTCAATGACTGTGAATAAAATGGCACAGATGCCATCAAATTATAGAACAAATTGTCACTCAAGTGGTTGAATATCAATATATATGTTATGAATAATTTGTTTGTTTTTAGATAAAGGATTGATAAGACAAAGGATCGATAAGATAAAGGGTTGAAGGTGCAGTCGTGATAAAAAAAAAATTATTTACCATCAAGTAGCTTTTATTTTGATAACTTGAGGGAAATATTACACATTATTTATTTTCACATTATATAGAATTTATAAAGTTAATCCTATATTAGTGATTCAAAAAGATAGATATGTTAACTACGCATATTTACAACAAAACTGAAAGCTATTATAAAAACGATGATAACGAAAGTAGAATAATCAATGAATAAAAATAAAATATATATTTTTTTTAAATATAGAAATATTCGAGATTTTAGAATATATAATATGTATATATCAGCGTGTATTGACTTTGCTTAGAATTTTTAATGAAACGGATTCCAAGAAAATATTAATCAAACATTATATTTATTGATTTACAAGAGAAAGAACAAAATATAAAAGAGAAACTAATATTAAACAAAGGAAACTTTTTTTCTTCTTACGGTTAGCGCTTATATACTTTTGATCTTACACACCTACTCTGTGGGTATAATGAATCAACAACAACAACAACAATTTAATGCACGTTGGCATCCAACAAGCCATGAGAAACCGGTGGTATTAAGTAGCTCTGTTATACTTTTTACCAGTCCGATATTCTGTTTTGAAGAAATTGAAATGTCCCACAAATGTGCCAAACAAATTGAAGGTAGCCTGCTGCCGTCCATTTTCAGAATTCTAGTCCAGAATTTTAAAGTTAGTTTTTTTACTGTGATATCAAGAGAGTTTCTTCCTGTTTCTGCCCTCAAAATATAGCCCGGAGTATAGTTTGGAAGGCACAGAAAACGTCTGAGAAAGGTATCGGTATAATGAATCAATTAAAATATGAAAGAATTTAAAAGCACGAATGTTTCTTTTATACATAATACAAACTTATGCTGCCCTTACTGCGATGAAAAAATATATTGGTAAGGCTTGGCTCATCAGTGGTGAACCCTCCCAGCGGTTTCGCCAATTTAATCCACCAGACCGCTTCTCAGAGCTCTAATACTGTATTGGACGATTCTGCTTATATACGCAGGACTGAAGGATGGAATCTCAGAAATGGGTTTCAAGAAAACTATGGACATAAGGTTATAGGACAGTAGAATTACATTCAAATAAAAGAAACATTCGTGCTTTTAAATCCTTTAATTTTTTTATATGTATAGATGGTGCGTTATTGCTTTGTGTTAATTAAAATAGATATACAACAGCGTGAAAATACCATTAAAATTGATAAATTTCTTTTACGATGCACTAGCGCGCCATCTGTTATCAAATTACGAAACTATTTTAGACGCGTAATATTCTTTTTAAAATAAAACAATTTCTACTGCCCTTACTGCAATGGAAAAATTAATGGGAGGGCCTGGCTCATCAGTGGTGAACCCTCCACATAATCCTCCATAAGTTCATCTAAAATACCCATTCGAAGAGTCAAGCATCAGTATCACTATAAAAGGAAGTTCCAAAAATGCAATATAACAGCGGTATGATAGATTAAACTGGCGAAACCGCTGTGAGGGTTCACCACTGATGAGCCAGGCCCTCTCATTAAATTTTGCATTGCAGTAAGGGGAGTAGAAATTGATTTATTTTAAAAAGAATATTACGCGTCTAAAATAGTTTCGTAATTTGATAAATTTGTTTATTGAATTATATGCTTGGCGTCAGCTTCAGGTCCATTCAAAAGTTCTCGTGTAACGAAATTTAATTCTATTGTAAGAAATTCAAACTCTTTTTGACGCGTATGAGTTTCTTTCAAAATAAAATAATATACTACTGGCCTTATTGCAATGATAAAATAATGAGAGGATCTGACTTATCAGTCAAAAATTACTTTATATTAAAAGGAAACCTATAAAAAATAGTTTGAATTTCTTATACCAGACGACGTGCTAATGCATCCTGTTAATATTTAATTCTATTTAGAGAATACAATATAATACACTGCGACTTGTGATTGTGAAACAACACTTGAAGTTACACCGCATGAGTTTCTTTTCAATGAAAAATCAAAATTTATTTCAAGGTGAAATATTGACTATTTCTAACCTTTTTGGATGAGGTATGAAAGGGTGAATTATGAAGAGTAATGATGAAAGGAAAAAAAAAAAAAAGGTGTCCAGGGATGGGAATCGAACCCACAGTGTTCCGCTTACAGGGCAAATGCCATGTCCACTAGGCTAAGCGGAACACTGTGGGTTCGATTCCCATCCCTGGACACTTTTATTTTTTCGTTCATCATTACTATTCATAATTCACCCTTTCATACCTCATCCAAAAAGGTTAGAAATAGTCAATATTTCACCTTGAAATAAATTTTGATTTTTCATTTAGAGAATAGTTGATATTTGGACCACTTCGTAAACTGAGATTGCGATTTATTTTGACAAATGGTTACATATTTTCACTGAATATTTATTATAAATACTCTGTTGTGTTAGTTTATTAACTAAATAATATTTGGCTACATCACTACACCTTACCACATTCTTGTAGATTAGCTTTGTAAAATTATTATCACATTCTGCATTCTAAAGCTTTTATTAATAAATTATTTCTAACTTAAAACTTTTGTAATAATCACAAGAGTTTATCACATTTAAAATATGTATTTGCATATTTGCAAAGTTCTTTTGTCCGGAATATCTTGGTCTTTGTGTGGATTTCTTGCTGCACGTTTTGGGACATTGTTTTTCTTCTGACTTGGTGAGTTAATGGTAAATCTTTTAATTTATTTCGTCATTTTGTGGCTGAATTGGTACCGAAGAGGTTTCGATGTAAAATTTCTGATTCTCTTGTTTTTGCTTGTTCCTGTTGGGAATCTCTTATGGTTCAGACAATGAAACAACAAATAACAAGTTTACTTACAGCTGAAGTGGTTTTAAAGAATTAGGCAATTTTACCTTTTAAGAAAGTATTTTAAATTTATTATTTTCAAAGAGAGAGAGAGAAAAGAACATTTAACAATTTACATTACAATTACTAATTTTTGTAAAACAAAACAAAAAACACTCTTTTGTTCTCGTTTTTATATTACAGTGTTGTCAGTCTAAAAGTATTTCAAGATCATTGATTTACTATTCTTCTTTTTTTCCAACAGTTCCAAGGCCATCTAGATGTAGAATCTGTTAGCTTCCAAATGTTTTCAAGAAATTTCGTAGAAATGGAATCCTCGTTTATTTATGAATTCGTCAATGCTCACATAACCGAAGATTGCCAAAATGGTACTGCCAGCTTTCCCAATAAATATCAACAAAATGTTGATTTGTTAACAACGCCCAAAGTAACTGATTGCCATACCCTGATAAGACGAGAAAAATCAATAACGAGCCTGTTTTGTGATATTGACCCACGCGATTGTACCTCATTTAAGGTGGCCAAAAGGGTGAAAAGGAAATTTTTTTGGGCCAATATGGGTAAGGACATTAAAGTGTTATAAAAAAAAATAATTTGAAGAAAGAACACAAGTTATTAAAAAGGAATACGTTAAATAAAGAATATTTATATGTTTATAATTTTTTAGTAATAATCAAATAAATGGTAATTCAGAAAGAGATTGGTGTGTGTATGTAAAAAGTTAAAAAAAAAATTATACAGTGGAATGTTGCCTGCATATAAAAACCCCAAAACGATCAATAGATTTAAATCTCCTGGATATCACTTTTTTTTATTATTATCTTTATTAAACCTGAAATCTCGAGATTACGTTTAAAAAAGAAATTCAGCTCCAGAAACCTTTAGCATTTGTTGAGAAAGAGAAAAATACTTGAAGCTAATAAAAGTTAAAATGGCGGGCTAACGAATGCTCTCCAAACAAATCAAAGCAGACGAGATGAAACAACAACGGCATAACGAGACAATGTCAAAAGTGATAATTTACTGCCTTATAACGGAGTGTCACGCAGGGAGGGGCGGCGAGCGTGACAAACCGTTGTTTTAAATGCCATCTGGTCACCCGGCCGTTTCTCACGCTTACGTCATTAAAAAAACGTCAACTTAATTTTATTTATCTCCCTGGACAACTCCCCCCTACCCCCCTTAATCCGGCCGTCCCTTGCACAGAGGGAGGTTCAGTTTATAAGGTTGTCTCAAAAGTTCGTGTTTTTTTTTTTAAACTCTGTTTTTCTTTTTACTTGACGAATAATCGTAAAGATAGAGGCTGCCTGGCCGGCATTCATATTTCTTCAAATAAAAGACACTTCGGCCATTAAATCTTGTCTCGACGTTTCGACAAAAATCTTTTGTCCTCGTCAGGAGCGAACAAAAATTAAAACATTTGGCAAAGCGTTAGGAATTATAGAAATTGACGAATAATATTGCCGCGTGGAAAATTAGGAAAGTCAAACTTCGGAAATATCTTTTTTCACGGGGCTGCTAACCAAAATGAATGATTTTGAGCCCCGATGGACGCATAAAGCGGAATATATACAAAGCACTGTTGGAGGGGCCTGGGGATGGGTGGCCAGGGGAATAAAATGCATCGGCCGGGAAACGAAAGACAAACTTCAGGATGACACAGCAATTTATTTAAGGCAAGAACAAACTATGAATGATAAACAAAAGATAAGAGATATATTTATAATCCAGGTTCCTGGAAACAAAAGATAATCAATGAGGGAAGTTTACAGAGTAGCAAAATATAAACATAAACAATGATACTCTGTTAATAAAATAAAAAATACTTTGCTACCATATTTTAGGGCTCAAAAGTCATCCATTCTGGTTGACAGCCACGTAAATAAAGATATTTCCAGCTACAATATTATTACGGCGAATATACATAATAATACATAATACTATTACTTTATACATAGTACAAAGACATTATACATAACGGTGTACCTCGCAGCCGTGCCCACTCATCTGCTATGGAAGCTTTGGCTTTAGTCTACACCCAAGATTACCATAACAGAAAACTAAAAAGATTTGCGACCTCTCCAATCCGCCTTAGGTCATTCCTGTCCAAAATACGTCTTGGAATGGCCACCACTACCATCCTTACTGGCCACGGCCACGTTCTGGAAGATCTCTGTAAAGAGATCTAGATCCAACATGTCCTTACTGCCGGGAAGAGCCACAGACTGTGGATCACCTCCTCTTCTCTTGTCCAGATTTTATGCTACACAGGCTACAGACACTGCTTGGAGTACAAGACTTCAGCCCTGTCCCTACTTCCTGACTCCCTGCCGGCCTGGAACTACCTGGTTACCTGGTTCACCTCAGCAATCAGTCCTCCCCATGACTAGACTTCTAGACTGTAGCTGTACAGCTCGGGTAGTTGGTGATTCACGCATCAGGAGCCCGGATTACCTCTATTTTCTCTACATTACGGTGAATAATATTAGTACTTTGGAGAGTGATTGCTTAGGACTTCAAGTAATCTCAAAATTTCAGTCCTTTATCTCAAACCTAAGAAACTTGTTGGGAAAATGGAAAATTTGTGTTAACGCAAGGTTAGCGAGCGAACAAAATATTTTTAAACGAGGATTATGCATAAATGAATGATTTTCCTGTTGAAAGTAAACACTGTAATATAAATCTAATTCTTGTTCCAATGCTTTTCGCATCATCTTACCATTGTACTAATAATTGTGCACCTACATTCATGAACAAAACTTATGGAAGTTGTACATTTTAGCATGTATATCGGGATTCATACAATAACTCTGAAATATATTACAATGACCTTTATTGAAGACACACGAGAAAACCAAGTGTGAACAAAATTGACTCTGTCTCTTTCAAAAAAAAAAGAGACGACCTCAAACATCAAAGACATCAAAGACTTTTCATTTCCTTAAGCTTTGTCTATGAGTGTAGGTAATTGACAAGATGTCAACAAATCATTTTTAACTGTCAATTGTCCAATGCTAGTACAAGATGATTTGCATCTTTTAAAGTATCGTATTATCCAGGATGTGTTTCTCAAATAGGTTATGGCAAAAATTGGATTCTTTAGAACACTAGGTTCCAATGAACCTATACATTTCGAAATGTTATCCAATCAAATTCACAATGAAAGCGATCTTAAATTGTTCCTTGACAACATTATCTTCAATAAAAGATTTGAACTTTGATATTTGGCCAAGAAATAATGACCTATATACATATTTGCATATTAATTAGTTATTGCACACATGCAAATTGCTGGCGTTCTTTCTATTTTTTTAAGCGGTTATTTAGGACGTTTTATTTGATAAAATAAAGAAATGCATCTCTTGGAATGTGAAATTAACATGATTCAGATACTGTACATTTCAATGTGCCCTTCAACGATCAAACATGAACCTACACGCTAAACCCAATTCTGCACAGACCAAACCACATCAACCTCTATGTTTTTTTTTGCTTATCCCTAGTACACGTGGTACAGGCCATGATAATTATGGTGGGTAGAAATAGGCGACTGTTTTTACTGTAAGTGCACCACATGTCTACACATGTGAAAAACAGTTCGATTTTGCACTTACAAATGTGCCAAAGCCCTGTGTGGTTACTTGCACTCACTGATGGGCTTGGACTTTTGCAAGAATCGGGGGCCATTGGAGCATTTTTTTAATCAGAAAAAAGTGTCCAATGCGGGAATCGAACCCGGGTCGTAGTGGTCAAAACCAAATGGTTTAGACCATCCTTCCACCAACCTCCATGACCTATAATGTAAGCTAAGTATGTAAATATTCATCTCACCTCGCCCCCACAACCTATAATAACGGTGTGTACAAAATGATATAGTAAACATATTGTACACAAGGCAACGATAAAAAAGAGACCTAACCACGACATGAAAACAAAACATCCGTGTTTTCCCCTCAAGTTTGAGAATCAATATCGAACCTTCCAAAAAGAACTTTTACCAATCGATATAAGATCGATAGTTGGTCACAGAACTTCTTTGTCCCGTCTGGGACCTTCCTTTTGTCGTCTGGTTGAAAACACGAAGTCGATTGACACATTTGGTAGAATAATTGTACCTTCTGATCTATAATGTTCCAGTCACCTAGTGGTAGAGCTTCCTGGGCCTCGGGTACTCTGGGCTCTTAGACCTTCGATAGGGAATTTTGTCTTGAATATTTGCTAGCATTAGACTTGTGAAGGCCAACTGATATATGTATCAGTACATTATATTCACTGTATTGAGTAATTGTTTTGAAAATAAAGCAATCCATATTTAATTAATTAGATAATTAAAGGCATATATTGGATTTAATAAAAGATTTATTTGCCAATATTTCGGTTGGCTGAACGCCAAACCTTTATCAAGGCATTGCATTTTTGTAATGTAAATGCATTGTAAATGTATTGTAAATTTTTGTACAAAAATATAATGCCTTGATAAAGGTTTGACGTTCAGCCAACCGAAATATTGGCAAATAAATCTTTTATTAAATCCTATATATGCTTTTTTTATTATCTAATGAGTAATTGTGTGCTCTAGGTACACCACAGGTCTACACATGTAGTACCAGGGCCATGATAATCATGTTTGGTAAAGGATTATGAACTCTTGTACAGTAAGTAGAAAGGTACGGCTGCAGTTATGACCCAGGTCGGGGAGAGGACGTTGACACCGCGACAGTCTTCATGTTGTCACCAGACAGTCCGATGTAGTAGCAGCGGTGAAGTCAGGTGCCAGCGGTGAACGCGTGCTCTGAACGTGTGAAACTCATAATTCAAATCAGTGTTAGAAGACGCTCGGAGTAAATAGCAAAAACAGAACGTGGGACCGAGAGTTCCAAAAGTTGCCCATCCCAACGGACCTAGGAGTGCGACCACAGCCAAGAACAGAAGTGGCCAAAGACCGAGTTCTCTCTATCTCTCTCTCTCAGTAGCTGTTGACCGCTAGTGTTGAACCTGCCAGTTCCCAGCGGGACCCTCGTGCTGTCAACCCCACCGTGACAAGAGGGAATAATCCTGAAGCTAGAGGTTGCCTGGACGGCATTCATATTTCTGTGAAAAATAGACACTTCGGTCAGTTAGAGGTTTTTATTTTCTCAACGTTTCGAAAAAAATATTTTGTCTTTGTCAGGAGAAATAAATAAAAATAAAGCATTTGGCAAGGCGTTAAAAATATATTTCTCCTGGCGAAGACAAAAGATTTTTGTTGAAACGTTGAGAAAATAAATAAAAAACTCTAATTGGCAGAAATGTCTATTTTTCATAGAAAAAGAGTGAATAAAGAGCGACCAATTCAAGTCCAACTTATTGTCTAATGTCTTTGAAAACAAAGCGCAAAAGAGTTAATAGAATGATATTGCCACGTGGAAAATTAGGAAAGACAAACTTCAGGATGACACAGCAATTTATTTAAGGCAAGAACAAACTATGAATGGTAAACAAAAGATAAGCCACGAGGGAAATTTACAGAGTAGCAAAATATAAACATAAAAATGACCACTCTGTTAATAAAAATAATAAAATTAATAAATACTTTGTTACAATATTGTTTGTAGCGTGATTTGATTGAAATACTCCGCATAAATGCTCTAGATATTTTCTATTAAAGAAAGTTTATTTCAGTTCAAATTTACAAGATAAAAACTATTTAACTATATAATATATTTATAGAAATAATACATATATTCCCCAAGTTACAGCATTATTTTACTTTACAAGAACACATTGCCTGCCACATATATATATACGAAGGATCTTAAGCCTAAAACAGACCGTTGTATTATAATCGATCTGTGTTCTAACAGCCTTAAATTTGACCATTCCCCATTTTACTATTACACAAAGATAGAAAGAGCCTGATGTCTATATGATTCGAAAAGCAATCCTGAAATAATGACGTAAAATTTTAAATAAAATAATAGAAATATTCTTGTTCCAAAATCACTTTATCAGGTACCGCTTAAAAAGAGCAACCTAGTTTATGATATTTGCAACAATGAATAATATGTGAAGGTTATTCACATATTAAACAAAATGTTAACGCGGGATTCAATCCCGGTTCATGGCTGTCGGGAATTGAGGGTGTTACCCACTCGTCTACTGACTCTTTTTAATAATAAAAATATATTTTTTTCATAATCACCAAACAAGAATAAAAAATATTAGAAATGAACCTAATTTCTTATATTCAATATAGTACTCTCAATGCAACTACTAACCTAAAAACACTTCACGTTGATTGGCTGATTAAGATCACATGATAGTAGATATCCAATCAGAGAGTATATTATAGAAGTTAAGTATCGTTTACGAGTGTACAGTACATAGGATTGTATATAAAGTCCCTTTAAGTAAGTACATTATAATGTTCGCTTAATGACAAAGTCATTTAACGACCTCGGCCCCTATCACTGTTGTTAAATGCGCCTGTACATTACGTCTTCTTACGTTATTTCAAGTTAAATAGAGTTAAACCTGTCTATAGCGCTCCCTCTAAATAGCGCCTTCCTCTCTATACCGCCCGATTTAAACATTAAAATGTAAACATTTTACATCAAAAGTGACCTGTCTATAGCACCCCCTCTCTATAGCACCCTAGATGATGACACCCTGGCCATCTTGGCGTTGTCAAGACACACATCTATAGATACTTCCTCGGTGTGGAACTGAGGAGTGTACAAGAAGACCTTGTCTGGAGAAGAACTTTCTCAAGGTGGGGAAACCTTCCTTGCTGAAGAAATGTGTGCACATACACAACTATATATATTCCTCTACATTTTATCTACCCTTTATTTACCGTTTTATTATATATTTTCCACCTTTGTAACAGTTGATTAGAAGAATCAATATTATTGTTTAAATTGTCAATAGCACCCTATTTTGGTGAGTCCCAAGAGAGGGCACTATAGACAGGTTTAACTGTGGTTGATTTTGTTTACGATAGAAGACGAAGAGTATGATTTATTTCCCATAAAAATCAGTTTTTTTCTTATATATATTTTTAGAAGACAAAAAAATTGTTTTCTAACTTTAACGTGTTCCTCTATTCCACAACATTTAACTAGTAGAGAAAAACGTGTTAGTTAGAAAAATGGTTTAGGTGAACATACGACTTTTTTTATCAGAGAGAAAAAAATTGAAATATTTACAGACGACAATTGCGTGACCATGACACCTTCGTCTGATTGGCGAGTTATTGATTGGAGCCAATTGATTGGCTGCCAAATGTCTCCAATCCAGAAATAGCTGCGATTCCACGTAGATCTCCATTGATGTGTGGCTCTACGAATGGCTTAAACAATACCTCGTGGACTCCTTCTAAATATACCTACTTTACTGGCGATCTGGAACTTTGAAATCATATGACGTTTTAACGTTGTTTTAATCCCGAAATTTGAAATTACGAACTCTAAAAATATACTATTACTAGCCGAATGACCCGGATAACGCCCGGGTTTTACCCGATTAAATGCTTTTATTCAAATACTATTCGTTACAATTATAAATTGGCGCCGTTGTTGTCATTCTTGTATAATATATAAATGAGTTTTAAAAATTGTAAAAAAAAAAAAATGCATCAGCCGGGAATCGAACCCGGGCCGCCCGCGTGGCAGGCGAGCATTTTACCACTGAACAACCGATGCTTATAAGAAATGGCCATATTTGGGTATTTATTCCATTCACAAAAGCAAACGGTGACAGAATTGTTGATTGATTGTTGATTATGACTCTGATACTTGTATATTCTAATTTTTTATATATTGTTATAAAATAGGTTTGAATATCACTAAAATAAATTGTCTATAAAAAGAAAGGGTCACCTCTCCAGTCAAAATATACGCTAAGTGCCATCTATTGACCGTCTCCGTAAACTAGCGGACTCAGGTCCGTAACAAAGCCACAACACCAGCTTTGGCAAGCTGAGAAGCGTCCATCTGAAGACCAAGGTTTCGGGCTAATGGCCCTCTTCAGTTCAAGATGGACTTTGGTTCCTTGAGACCAACAAGGGATTCGTGGAATTTGGCAGAGAGTAGCCACTGACAAAAATGACTAGGCCAGTTCTATGTCAGAAATATAGATGGAAATTTTGCCAGGATTTTATTTGTATAAAAAAGAAAGGATCCTCTTCCGTCAAAATATAGAGGCGCCCAGTTTTTGCGTCCATTTTGACGGAGGAATGACCTTACTATTTATAGATTTGAAATTAATTTTCACGTCACACAATATGTCTACCTATATTTCGGACATATAAATCATCACATACCATCAGTGAAGATTTCAGTAATACATAGTGGATCTCATGGAATTAAGGCCAGCCCTGGACTGCCGAGTGCCATTAGCCCGAAACCATGATCTCTAGATGGACGTTCTGAGTTTACAAAAGCTAGTGTTTTATCCCCAATCCAAACTGATAGCTATATAGCTCAAATAGAACCAATAGAGAAATGTTAGCATATAGACTTTGCGTCTTATTTTTGCAGGAGAAGTGACTTTTGTGATTTTTTCCCTTCTCATAAAACAAAACTGCATATAGCCCCAAGTTAAAACCTTATTATTATTTTTTTTATTTTAATAGAATATTTATAGAAAGCTACCTTAAACAATATAAACATATCGTATGCAAAAATAAAATTATAAGTTAAATATCCTACTATAAATTATATTGTAATAATGTTTTAATTTACGTTTGTTTTATAAATAAACACAATTCTAATGATCAGAAAGAAGCATCCAAGTTACCCATTGATCAAAAATTGCCCCAAACCACAGAAAAAAAGGGAAACACCTGTGCAAACAAAGATATTCCTCTGAAAATCTCCAATCCAAGCCCCATCGAGAGTTCTATCAAAGCCAACATCCTAGCCACCATAGTGACAAACGTCCTCGCCACCATTGGTTGTCAATTAACATTTTAAAAAATCACAAGTACACGTGGTACCGGCCATGATAATCATGGTGAGTAGTTAGCGACTGCTTTTACTGTAAATGCACCACATGTCTACACATGTGAAAAATAGTTGGACTTTTGCACTTACAAATATGCCATAGCCCCGTTTGGTTACTTACACTCGCTAGTAGGGTTGGAATTTTTCAAGAATAGGGATCATTGGGTCAATTAACATAAAAACAGGAACAAACTTTGAATCGTTTATTGGAAGAAAATAAACTAAGAAAGCAGACCATTTCACAGAGCAATGAACATCCCAAAATCAAGATCCCACACCAAAGGCCTTAACCATGTAAATATGCAAATACAATATAAATGTGACGAGAACCGGTACATACTCTCCATTGTAAATAACATAAGCTAGGTTGCTCTTTTTGAGCGGTATAAAGTACCTAATCAAAGACACGTCTCATTATAACAAGTTATAGCCATCAAGTACTACTTACTGTTTACGTACACCGGGGACAGAAAGACCTATGAAATAGAAGTCGAGCAATATATGTTAGTTTATTCCTTAATGGCTTACCATAATCTATAATTTAAGATATGAAAATATTTCCGGCTACATGAACTCAGTAGAATTTAGTTTAAATATATACGGATAAAATATTACATGAGAAGCTTCTTTTATATAGATTTATTGCGAGCTTTCTAACCTATCGGTTCTTCTACAGGCATGGATAGTATGAATATACTAACCTTTTAGTAGGTTTAGTATATTCATGCTATACATGCCTGTAGAAGATCCGATAGGTTCGAAAGCTCGCAATAAATCTAAAAAGAAGCTCCTCATGTAATCTTTTATCCGTATATATGAAAATATTTGTTAACACGTTTAGAAAAACATATGGTTACATCAACACAAAATAATTTAAATATTCGACTCTTCATAGAATGTAATAAGTTATAAATATTAATTTGCTTATAAATATCAATCAACATTTTTTGTTTGAAAATTTTGCAAATACAATTTAAACTGTTTGAATATATTGATGAAAGTTATTTTCATGTATGAAACACATCTGTACACAAAAAAGTCGATGGACGAGTGGATAACACGCTCGATTCCCGACAGTCATGAACCGGGATTGAATCCCGCGTTAAAATTTTGTTTAATATGTGAATAGCCATCATATATTATTCACTGTTTCAATTATCATGAACTAGGTTGCTCTTCCCCTCAGCAGTACCTATTAATGTGATTTGAACCAGACACATCTGTAATGTAGAGAGGCTCAATGATTGGCCCGTGGTCTAACCAATCATCGTGCCATGTAGGCACCAAACATCGAGGTTGAATACCAAGTATATTCTGATTGGTGGAAGGAAATTAAACATAGCGTGACTTCAGCATCTATTTACATATACTCTTTATATAGCAATTGAAATACGGAAAACCTTGGATCGAAAAAACAAGACCTTCTGATCACCGAAATATCATGCAATAAAAACGCAGTTTATTTTTCAATTCGAAAGATATGCCCTTTTTTATTTGGAAGTTGAATAATATGGATTGTACTATTTTTTTAGAAATAGTATAATATATATATTATGAGTAATGTAAGTTTATATTATCATTTTTTGAGGTGAATATTATGAATATATCACAAAATAAATATTTAAAATGTTTAACAACAAGATTTAACAACGAAGCCAAACATTTAAATCGGCTTTGACACGTCATGAGCTTGTCCAAAAAACAACTGGGGTAACGAACCACAGATATTCTTCAATCAATAAGAAAAAAGTAATCTAGAAAGTGAACTTTGGCAAGAGCTTTGGATTAAGTTTTCCTTAACACCTCGCCACTGAGGAGTTTCAAAAATGGTCTGGTGGATTAAACTGGCGAAACCGCTGGGAGGTTCAGCACTGATGAGCCAGGCCTTTCCAATAAATTCTCAGTGCAGTAGATATGGTATGACGTATTTTAAAATAATATTTAAAAAAATTCCCTAAAATACCTCTTAATGTTAGGGGGGTGCCACGCTAAATTTGAAGCTCTGTTAGACGCGGATTAGTTTTAAGAAATATGCAAATTAGTTATTAAATATAAGGCAATATAACGCGCCATCTATACATAAGAAATGAAAACATTAAAGCGCGAATGTTTCTTTTACACATAAAACTAACTTCTACTGTCCTTACTGCAATTTAAAAATATATTTGGAGGGCTTGGCTCATCAGTGGTGAACCCTTCCAGCGGTTTCACCAATTTAATCTACCAGACCGCGCTTTCTAGAGATCTAATACTGTATTGGATGATTATTCTTATATATGCTGCACTGAAGGGTGTAATCTTAGAAATGGTATTCAAGCAAACTATGGACATAAGCTTTTAGGACAGTAGAATTACATATAAATATTTGCATTGAACAATGCTCTTCCGCAAACAATAAGGACAAAGCCAGTTAGGTATAAATTACTGATTATTGAGTTGCATATCTAAAAGGTCGAAAGGATTAGAAAGGAGCTCTGTAAATAAACACTAAAGGGAAGATAATACAGTAGAACCTCCCTGTAAAGGACACTTAATTGCAGAGTCAAAGTGTCCTTTAGAGAGAGATGTCCTCTTACCGGAGAGTTATTGAATAGTAAAAATGGTAATTTTGCAAATGAAATCTGTCCTTTGTAGAGAGGTGACCGCTAAAGGGAGGTTCTACTGTATAATAAATAATGCTAACAAAGACTTGCTAGGGAGAGTTGTTGTATCACCTACCTGGACAGCACGGAGCAGACAGTAGCAGCAGAGCAGCGTGGCCAACATCGTGGACGGCTGGTTTGGTCGATCTGCTCTCACGGCCGCCGTGGTGGATTAGCTAAGCCTGGGAACCCCGGGTCCACAGGTGTCGCCTCCCCGCCTGCCATGTGGACACTTCCTCCCCGCTGTGTCGGCCGGCGAGGTCGGTCAACCCCCACCCCTCTCAACTTTTTTATTATATTTACACCCCCCCCCCCTCACCTTTTTTTAAAACCGAATCCCCATACTCTCCAGATTATCATTTAATATTTCAACCTCGTCAAAAAAAATCTCCATAATTCAAGATTGAATTGTAAAAAGCGTTTAAAACTACAAATAAATGTATCACAATGAGTTTCTTTTTATTTTACAATGCTAGGGCTTTCAAGTGATAATCGCTCTTCAACGGGCTTGATTAACACATCAACTATCTCTTATAAGAAGTATTTACAAATATTTGCGCGTTCAACGTGGATCTTTACAAACACTTCTTATAAGAAATACTCTATGTGTTTTAATTAAACCCGTTGAAGAGAGATTAATACTTGAAAGATAGCATTGTAAAATAAAGAATCTAATCAATTAAACTTGTGACAAGCTTTCGGGCAGTCACGCCCTTCAACAGGTAATAAAAAGAACAATTGACTATTAAAATAGGAAACAAACTGAGCTTTAAACAAAAATGATACAACTGCAGCCTGGCCGCGAGAAAACGTGAGGTGGGGGGGGGGGGGTTATCTGGTTTTTAAGTTAATACATATATCATGATATTGGTTAGGTAAATCTATATGTCGATTAATACTGTCATTAGAAGGATAGTTGCTAAATAGTAAAAATGGTAATTTTGCAAATGAAATCTGTCCTTTATAGAGAGGTGACCGCTAAAGGGAGGTTAAACTGTATAAGAAATAATTCTAACAAAGACTTGCTAGGGAGAGTTATTGTATCACCGACCTGGACAGCACGGAGCAGACAGTAGCAGCAGAGCAGCGTGGCCAACAATTCTAATGACAGTATTAATCGACATATAGATTTACCTAACCAATATCATGATATATGTATTAACTTAAAAACCGGATAAACCCCCTCCCACCTCACGTTTTCTCGCGGCCAGGCTGCAGTTGTATCATTTTTGTTTAAAGCTCAGTTTGTTTCCTATTTTAATAGTCAATTGTTCTTTTTATTACCTGTTGAAGGGCGTGACTGCCCGAAAGCTTGTCACAAGTTTAATTGAATAAAAATATTTTCTCCTTACTCTTCCTCATCGTTTATACAATCTATGGAGAAAGTTTTCAAGTAATTTCATAAAGAATCTAAATAAAGAAATTCATTGTATGAAATATTTGTGCAGTTTTTAAAATCTCTATGAATAAAGACTAAAATTGAGTTTTATACTGTGTGATGGAAGAGCATGTTCTTAACTCTACTAGTCTTCTTCTTCTTCTTTCTTATCTCTGAAGTAAACGAAAAATTTGCGCTACAAATTATAAAAATAAAAATACAACCTTTCGCAATGAGTTTATTTTATTATCTGATATATAATAAAAGAAACTCATTGAGAAAGGTTGTATTTTTATTTTCTTATCTCTACTCAATCATATTAAGTTATCAAACTTGTAAAGCTTGTTGATGGTGTCTGCCGGGGAAGAGTAGAGCTCATTAATGGACGAGTCAAATACTCGTACAGTCAATAATGTGTTTTGGGGTTGCAGGTTGAGAATTGCAAACTAGTATTAGTATAACTCTACTAATTGTTAACGAAAAACGGAATAAGATGTTAAAGAACATTATCCAAGTCTACGTGAACCCAGTTCAGCTAATCAGAATAATGTCCGAGAAAAAATATATAGCGATAGAATTGTTTAACTTTCATAAAGCGTTAGAGAACAAGGTAACTTCTAAGAACTAAAATTACAGAACAATTCCCTTTCATAGTTAATTTGTATAGTTATGTTGAATGCATTGATTTCCTTTTCATTTTCCCTTCTCTCCTTTGTTTATGTTTTCCCCTCTTTCTCCATGAAAATGATGTATGTCGAGTCATTACAGGACGGAAATGTCCTAATAAAGCTGTTGTTGTTGTATAACTCTACTAGTATTTTTATTGAAGGAAAAATAATTATGTCGTGTAATCTTAATATTTTCAACGTCATATTCCTACAGAAATACAAATTGTAAGAAAACAACTCAGCAGCAATCTTACATATTGTAAATGGGAATGCCAAAAGACAAACACACACAAAGCCTTCATTAAGACACCAGTCAGATTTTCCTCTCTCGTTGCCGGCTTACAACGATATCCTCACGATGATCAATCACCATTATGTGTAGTGGAGGAGAAAAACGATGAATAAAAGTTATATTTCCTACTTACTGCTTTGTAAAAGTTATACAGGGACAGAACAACCATTCGACTTGATATGGCGCTGGTTAAAATACTTTGTACTGAGGTAAGTTGGCTGTTGTTTACTTTTGTCGTCTCTCTTTCTTCGCTAATATACTGGCACCCAAAGATGTAATGAGGTACTTCGGTTTCTAAGAATGTCAAAATAGTTCTCAACCAAATGTAGGGACATAACGAATGAAGATTTCCTATCTAGATTGATATTTCAGACCGTATAACATCCCACGTGCATAATAAATTAGAAACTACTATAGACGCGTATGCTTCTTTTTAAATTTTAACAACTTTCCACTGCCTTTATTTATTTATTACCAGTTGCAAATAAGACACGCTATATCCGATCTGGATAATTGCGCGTGAAACTATTTACAATAATTGTAGCAGAGTAGGTAACATAATTGTCAAAAAGAAAACAAACAATTAAGAAAAAGTGCATTGAATAAACATATACATCAAACAAATAAGCAACAACATAAGTAGATAGAAGAACTGTCTATGCTGCCATGATAAATCATGGGAGGGCCTGGCTCATCAGTGATGAACCCTCTCAGCGGTTTCGCCAGTTTAATATACCATACCGCTGTAATATTGCATTTTACTGTTTTCCTTTTATAACTGGTGAAACCATTGAGAGGGTTCACCACTGATGAGCCAGGCCCTTCTATTAATTTATAATTGCAGTGAGGGAAGTAGAAAATTGTTTAATTTTAAAAATAATCATACACATCTAAAATAATACAAAGCAATAACGCGCCATCTATATATAACACATGAAAACATTAAGACCTGAATGTTTCTTTCACAAATAAATCAAACTTCTACTATCCTTACTGAGATAAAAAATATATATATTGGGAGAGTTTAGCTCATCAGTGGTGAACCCTCCCAGCGATTTTTCCAAATTAATCTACCAGACCGTTCTTTAGAGCTCTAATACTGTATTGGATCATTCTGTATTTATATGCTGCACTGAAGGGTGGAATCTTAGAAATGGTATTTAAGTAAATTATGGACATAAGCTTTTAGGAGAGTAGAATTGCATTTAAATATTTGCATCGAGCAATGCTCTTCCGCAAACAACAAAGACAAAGCCAGTTAGGCATAAATTAATACAAAGCAATAACGCGCCATCTATATATTATAACACATGAAAACATTAAGACGCTAGTGTTTCTTTCACCAAAAAATCGATCTTCTACTGTCCCCACTGCGATGAAAAAACATTGGGAGGACCTGGCCCATATTTAATGTGTTATATATAGATGGCGCGTTATTGCTTTGTATTAATTTATGCCTAACTAGCTTTATCCTTGTTGTTTGCGGAAGAGCATTGCTTGATGAAAATATATAAATGTAATTCTACTGTCCTAGCAGCTTATGTTCATAGTTTGCTTAAATTCCATTTCTAAGATTCCACCCTTCAATGCAGCATATGATTGCAGAATGGTCAAATACAGTATTAGAACTCTAAAGAAGCGGTCTGATAGATTAAATTAGCGAAAGGGCTGGGAGGGTTCACCACTGATGGACCGGGCCCTCCCAATATTTTTTCATCGCAGTAAGGACAGTAGAAGTTTGATTTATTTGTGAAAAGAAACATTCGTGTCTGAATGTTTTCATTTGTTACATCTAAAATAGTTTCAATTTATTACAAAAGATGGCATGCTAATGCACTTGGTGCATGATATTCTTAAGATAATAAAGTTTATCTTTTAATTTCCTTTTTAATTCGTTTTGATTCCAGGCTTATAGCCAATAAATAAAACAATTTATCTTTCTCTATATACTAAAACTTGAAACATGCGGCAGAAATATCATGAAATGTCATCAGACATCTTCTGAACCTTCTCTACCTGATAGAGTTCCAATTTTAGTATATGTACCGCCGAACAGCCTCTACCTGAGAGAGAGAAAGAGAGAGATTAGAAAAATATACCCGATAGAAATGATGCCAGTCTTGGCCGTATATGACCGTTGGAAGAAAGTTGAAGGTGACAATAGACTCAACTAAACCACAAATGAAGCTTTTGAAAAAGACCATGTTGTCTATTTTACAGTTTTTCACTATCTAATTCAAATTGGAAAGGTGATAAAGCAAGAGGACCTATTAAAATATATAATCATAGAAATTACTCTCTAGTATAAATAGTCTCTAGTAAAAAAGCATTATTCCTTTGGGGAGAAACACGAATAAAAATGAATTATAGCCCCACACACACACACACATATATACATTGAAGATTTTGCACAAGTATAAAACAATTTCTATAGAAAACACTACTCTTCTACCTACTTATCTCCACTCCAGTTTATTGAGGTAACGACCGTCAGGATTGAGAGAAGTTATTATCGTTAAGACTGGGGAAGCATTCCTCAATACCAGGCCGATTTAGCTTCATGAAATGAATGAAAATGACAGCTTCGAATGGATGGCAGTGTGATATACTGGACTCTGAACACTTCGTGAGAAGCCAGGTTGCACTGGCTGTTTGGTGGTCAGATCCAATGCGATCGAATCCTGGCAAAAACACAACATTGGAAACACATTGTCAGTTAAGTGAATAAATTAATTCTTTTTAGAGCTTGTGGAAGCATTTGTCTATCATTAATTTTTTAAAAATAATGTGATCCTTCTCATCGACAACTCCTGACCACACGTATCAATAATGACACGGCAGAAGTTACAAGAGTTGAGATATGAAAACATTGATTAACCACCATACTCGCCCGACCTCTAACGCTCTTAGAGGCTACCACATCTTCAAACACCTCTACAACTTATTTTACGTGTGAAATACCTTAAAAGTCAAAGTAGCGGCTAAACGCCCTCTAATGGAGGTTGTGATTTGAATTGAGAGACTGTTGGAATGGTCTAAAGTTATAATTAACGAGGGATTAACGTTAGGAACAAGCTATTGACAATTATTGAAGATATAGAAATAATTAATTTTCATTTTGAGCTTGTTTTACGTTTTATTGGGATATAATTTTATGTGAGTAATAGTGTTACTTAGAAATTATTCTAAAAAGAAAAAATAAACGATATTAAGGTGAAGGGTTTCTTTTAATAGACAACAAAAGCCTTTATTGAGGACCTCTCGTCCTATAAAGGATTCGCCAGTTTACAGAGTAATTGAAGAGAAGAGAACTAAGAATACAGAGAGAAACCTATAAGTAGTAGGTATAGTGTAGTATTTTCTACACACTGTGACTATATACAACAGCAGCAACAAGCCTTTTACTGGAATCAAAGTCCCATACAGGATTCGTCATTCTAATCCTGACAAAGATTATTTACATATAATTATTTACATCAATTAGATTATGTATAGCTTCCTCTTCTCTTCAGCCGTCTTCCAAAATTTGAACAACGCAAACGCTCCAGCTCTGTTTCTCACCACCTCATTCAACAGGAGCTCCAAAGAGAGTCCCTCAAGGCCTATTTCACTGAGGAGCACTTCTCGTTCGTCTTTCAGCCCCATACATGAGAGTATATGGTGATGTAGCCCCGGCTCCATTGGTTTCTTTTAATAGAGAAGTATATGCCCGTTGAAGAGCAGAAATTTTGCTCAAAAACTTGCGAAAATCAAAATTAAAAGAAACCCTTTACCTTAATATTGTTTATTCTTCCTTTTTCGAATAAGATAATTTGTTTTATGATAATAAGAAGAAAAGAATAAAGATTAATAAAACAACACTTAAAGTTTCACCGCATAAGTTTCTTTTCTGTGAAAAATCAATATTTATTTCAAAGAGAAATATTTACTATTTCTAACTTTTTTGGATGAAGTATGAAAGGGTGAAAATATGAAGAGTAATGGCGAACGGAAAAATAAAAGTGTCCAGGGGCGGGAAACGAACCCACAACCTTCCGCTTACCGGGCAGATGCCATGTCCACTAGGCTACCCATATTTTCACCCTTTCATACTTCATCCAAAAAAGTTAGAAATAGTAAATATTTCTCTTTGAAATAAATATTGATTTTTCACAGAAAAGAAAGTTATGCGGTGAAACTTTAAGTGTTGTTTTATAATCATACGCCGCAGTCCTTTATAATAAAGATTAATCCAACAAACTTATCATACGTGACACCGTTACTATAATTTACCCATATTTGCCAGGAAGGCCACATCCCATGAATACCTATTCCACCAACACAATTAATGATGGTAATTCGGCACACACTGGATGCCATGTATAGATAACTACGGAGAATTAATATATAGTCCTAGTTTGTTTTCCTTACGACCTGTTTACATAACACAGAGTCTATAGATCGGGTAATTCATTAATAAAAGATTAGAGAGGACCTCTGAAAATATATAATCATAGAAATTACTCTCTAGTATAAATAGTCTCTAGTAAAAAATCATTATTTCTTTGGGGAGAAACACGAATAAAAATGAATTATAGACCCATATATATGTGTTGTTATCCAAGACGAGGCAAGATTAACTAAGCATTAGTTTATTTCCTATTATAATATTGTATATACAAGTCAAAAGAGATCACTAGCAGAGTATTATTCCTTTTGGTTTCCAGAGCTCAACAATCTATGAGCCTAATACTCTGCACAATATACATTGAAGATTTTGCACAAATATAAATCTTGTTAGATATAGTCGATATTTTTTTAAGCCCGTTGAAGAGCGATTATCGTTTGAAAGCTAGAAATTTAAAATGAAAAGAAACTCATTGTGAGGAAATATTTTGTAATTTTAAAAGTTTTTTTACAATTTTATCATGAATAAAACAATTTCTATAGAAAACACATTACTTTTCTGCCTACTTATTTCTACTCCAGTTTATTGAGGCGCCGACCGTCGGGATTGAGAGAAGTTATTATCGTTAAGACTGAGGGAGCACTCCTCAGTGGCAGGCCGACTCCAATATGAAATGGCTGCCTCTGACACGAGGAACAGACACCATGTGCAGCTGCTTCTAATATGTAGTACAGACGTTGCTCATCCTGTATCCCTGGATCTGGAGCCCTTACAGGGTAATATCAGGTGGGCCAGATGAACCCAGGTTTGTTGTGAACTCGTTACAGCTCTCTTTCAAACCTAGCAATGGTGGAGTTTAATAAAATCAATGAGCCCAAGATAAAACTAATGAGTGGGACTGGCTGTGGTATACCCACCCAGCCAGTTTATCTGCTAGCCCACGGTTACATTGATTGTATTTGACTTTGTTCTGCTCATGTAGTAAGCATTTGTAGAGTAGTTCTTGATGGGAGTATATTGAATGTTACATAATGACGATTTTTTCCATCTATATTTTGACCCAGCCACTTTACCAGCTAAACACCTCTTTGGCAGATTATGAAGATTCCATTGGATCTCGTGTGGATCTCATAAAATAAAGTCCGTCTTAGGCTGACGAAGGCCATTAGATCGAAACCATGGTCTCTAGGTGGACGTTTTTCAGTTTTCCAAAGCTGGTGTTGTGGCTTTGTGACTGACCCGAGGCCGTAGTTTACGGCGACGGTTAATAGGTCAAACGTCTAGGTTTGATGTTTAAATTGTCGGGATAGGAGCCCTATGCTTTTTTTAGATAATGAATATTAGAAGCATAGGGCGCCTCTCCCGTCAAAATAAACGTCAAAACCTGACGCCATCTATTGACCGTCACCGCAACTAGCGGCCTCGGGTCGGTGACAAAGCCACAACACCAGCTTTGGCAAACTGATAAGCGTCCACCTAGAGACCATGGTTTCGGGCTAATGGCCCTCGTCAGTCTAGGGCGGTATTTATTCCATGAGATCTACACGGGATCTAATGGAATCTTCACAATCTACCAAAGATGTCTTTTGCTGGCAAGGTGGCTGGGCCAAATCTATGGCTAGAATATAGATGGAAAATTGTATTAGAAGAAAATGTGAAAATAACATCTGTGTGGGTTGAACCAGTGCATTTGATGACATGGACTTATTTTTCAGTCTTTCCTACCATCGCTAATAACCTGAAATAAATATTGAACCAAAATTTAACTGATCCTATTAGAAGCTGTTCCAGCTTTCTATGTCAACAACATTTTCATATCTGAAGACAACATCTACCAACGGATATGTGGCTCTCCTATAGGAGGACACTGGATAAACACTTTTGAGGAACTGGGTATGAGAAAATGGTACAGTTATATACACTCATGGACAAAACTTGGATTGAAAGAGGCTGGTTGGTCTAATCGACTAATCGCGCGACATCTGTGTCGAAGTGATGCGGCTATTAGGCGATGATGACAATATCAAAGACTTATTTAAGTTTTGTCCAGGAGTGTAAGTAATAGTTTTTGTCTTTTAAGGGTTTCCAAGGAACCACATTAAAAGTTGTAGTTGTTAGTGTCTATCAAGTTAAACTTTTGGTGAACAAATATTCTCCAATTTACATCACTCACAGCTCATGTAGCGACTTTCGGGTAGCTTTCTTGACCCCTTCTAGCCACCTCATTGCAGATCTTCTCTCTCTTTCGATTTTTCCCAACATAAACATCTTTTATAAACCATTTGATCTCAATATGTGCCTTAAATAGGTCAGCCTTTGTTTATATATTTGGAATTCAAGAGATATCTTCCAGGATTAAATTCATTTAAGATTGTAATATTTGCTCTTTTTGGAAAATTTGTACATGGCACTCTTAAGTAGATTTCTCCATGTCCATATTTCAAAAGGTTTTTTCCTTCTTTGCTGAGAGTTCAGTTCTCACATCCATAAGTGACCACAGGGAATACCAATGTCTCTACAATTATTCTTTTGTCTCTTGAATGAAATGCCTTTATCTTTCATAATATTGTCCAATGCCATCATTGAGTTCCTTCCTAGTGTTATTCTTCTTTTAACTTTCTCTAAGCAACCTTCCATCTTATCAAATTTGGATCTTAAGAAATGATCAACTATATCAATTCACATTATATACATGGGGGGTCGATGGAAGGCTGGTTAAACCGTTTGGTTTTCGACCACTACGACCCGGGTTCGATTCCCGCATTGGACACTTTTTTCTGTTAAAAAAAAAAAAAGATACTCCAATGGCCCCCGATTCTTGCAAAAGTCCAACCCCATCAGCGAGTGCAAGTAACCAAACGGGGCTCTAGCACATTTGTAAGTGCAAAGTCGAACTGCTTTTCACATGTGTAGACAAGTGGTGCGCTTACAGTAAAAAGCAGTCGCTAACTACCCACCATGATTATCATGGCCTGTACCACGTGTACAAGGGATAAGCAAAAAAAAAAAAAAACATTATATACATTGTCTACCTTGAATATACTTTTTGCTTATCCCCAGTACACGTGGTACAGGCCATGATAATCATGGTCGCTAGAAGAAATCGACTGCTTTTACTGTAAGTGCACCACATGTCTACACATGTGATAAGCAGTTTGACTTTGCACTTACAAATGTGCCAGAGCCCCGTTTGGTTACTTGCACTCACTGGTGGGGTTGGACTTTTGTAAGAATCGGGGACCATTGGAACATTTTTTTTTTTTAATTCAGAAAAAAGTGCCCAATGCGGGAATCGAACCCGGGTCTTAGCGGTCGAAAACCAACGGTTTAGACCATCCTTCCACCAACCCCCACACACCTTGAATATGATAGGGAAACAATCTTGTACAATATATCTGAAAATTAGAAAGAGAAACTATGTACTAAATGTCACAAAAGCCTTCATACTCCAATGCACACTTAGATATTGATGTAACAGAATTACATAAATTAGCATTTGAATAGATGTAGGTAGAATATATTCTTCCAATTTGGCCTTTAGTGATTTCATCTTGCTCACTCTAACCTAAACTTTGCCCCTGGATCTGCAGACCTGGCTCTTTGGGTCAGCCTCCATCCTGAGGCAATGAATCTGACAAGTGTGGCTAAAGCTACCATCTACAAGTACCATCTTGGTCTTGAGTTAGGCAATGCCAGCCATTGACCTGCCCACTCTGTGGGAAAGAACTCTTGCGGTCCAACGGTGGCAGAGTTTTTCCTGCGGTGGGTGCTACCAATGAAGCCTTATATACAGATTATATACTTAGATTTCATTATGTATGTTTATCCTATTTTTTATTTTTATTTAGCACTTCCTTCCTTCAATACCTTCCTTTACTGAAGGCGGGCCCCATTGTCTCTCCATATCTCCCTCCGCCATCCTCTTCATCTCCTCGTAGGTGTGTCGTCCAGTCCATTGTTTTAGATCGTCTGTGTATCCCTGTCATCTCCTTCCCCTGGAGCTTTCCATCCAACTTTAGCACGATATAATATTATATGATGAACCATGTAATAAAATTAAATTCAATCTCTAACCTGAAGAGAATTCTAACAGAGACAAAATATTAGAATTTAAAATCTCCAGCAATGTGAGATAATCAAACACAGCAATTTCCCCCCTATTGTCTTCTTCTTTCTTATCTCTACTCAATCATATTAGGGTGTCAAGCTTGTAAAGCTTTACACTTTTAATAGATGAGGTGAAGTAGAATGCGTCTGCCTCTGTCATTAAGACTGGTAACACTACTCATTGGCAGTCCGACTTAGCTCCAAAAGAAATGGTCGCCTCTGACATGAGGAACATACACCATGTGCAGCCGTTCCTAACATGGAGTACAAATGCTGCTCATCCTGTATCCCTGGATTAGGAGCCCTTACAGGGTACAATCAGCCGGGCCAGCTGAGCTCAGGTTTTTTAGCGAGCTTGTTACTGCTCCCCCTCCTCCTTTTTCATCCGGGCTTGGGACTGGTAAAGGTGGAGTTCCCCCTATTGTATCCAAGCCAAACTAATTAGAAGCTTTAACCTATTATATACTATATCGAGGTTACTTATACAAAGCCACCTTGATAGAGGTTGGTGTTCAGTCAACTGAATCATTTTTGAACCCATATCTGAATACACTCATGGACAAAACTAACAGAAGTTTCTTATTTTGAAGTTGCTGGTTGTCTATTTTTTTTTAAGGAGACAAAAGGCAATTTTGTTCACATTTGGTTATCTTGTGTGTCTTCAATAAAGATCACTGTGTATCAAATATTTTCCAGAATTATTATCTGAATCCAGATTTACACATGGTAAAAGGTACAACTTCCTCAAGTTTTGTCCATGAGTGTATCTTTCAGAGTTATTATCTGAATCCCAATATACATGCTAAAAGGCACAACTTCCTTAAGTTTTATCCATGAGTGTATCTTTCAGAGTTATTATCTGAATCCCGATATACATGCTATAAGGCACAACTTCAATAAGTTTTATCCATGAGTGTATCTTTCAGAGTTATTATCTGAATCCCGATATGCATGCTAAAAGGCACAACTTCAATAAGTTTTATCCATGAGTGTAAGAAAGAAGTTCCTTTCATAGTGTTTAGAGACATAGCTTATTATTGGATTATTTGACTTAAAATATATTTTAGAGCATTTACTTCCTGAGTGAAAAGGATCATTACTGCAGTAAAGAACTGGAGGATCCCACCTAAGCACAGTTGGTACAGTGGAGTGAACCCAGGAGGAGCTCTGAACATCAGAAATAGACAGCATCAAACAACACTAACAAGATTTAGAACAGGCCATCTCAAGCCATTGAAGATAGAAAATAATAACAAAATCTACCCCACTTGCCCAAAATGTAGCTTGGCACCTGCAGCTCCAGAACACATTTTGGCTTGCATTAGATGCACTAAACAGGACCTTTGGGAGAGGCCGCTGCTCATCATAAAACAGCTCGAGGAGCATGAACTCATGGAATTCGTGTAATCTTTACACAAGGGGATAAGAAACAACAACAACAAAGATGTCATTTTGATATCTTTTTTACAGAAGGGATAAAAAGGTGAGAGCATCAAATATGGGGAAGTTACAATAATAAACATAAATACTTGATTCTATTTAAACCACAAGATAACTTATTTTCATTTCTTTATTCTGATAAAAACCTGGCTTGATAGTTTGTGACCTAGTTTTATCAAAATATATCACTATAAGTTTAACTATGATAAAGCACAATTTGAATTATAAACACAAGGTAATAAGACCAAATCCAAATAAAACAGATTTGTTATCTTGTTTACACACTTGATAACAGTAACTATTTAAAACATGCTGTGGTAAAATTTCTCATTCAGTAGTTTTGTCTGAAGATGGTAACAACGCTGTTACTGAAACGTCACACACTATTTATTTGATCTTATTACCTTGTGTTTATAAGTTCAACTACTAAATCATTTTAAAATATAATGGTTTCGTTTTTAAACAAACTTGCCTTTTCCACCCTAACTAAAGAACCATCCGCAAATCCCTTAGCAGATCTGACTGCTACAGGGTGTGTCCCCAGGTGGCAGATAGGGGAACAACCTTTAGATATGAAGACCAGCTGTGAAACAAGCAGAATAACTCTGATAAATAATGGACCAACAGCAAAATTGTTAGAAAGAGGAGAACTACCTCTTTAAAAATCCCGAGTTCAAAACTGACCCAGTTAATGGACCTCAGCAAGGGTCCCTCTCCAGAGATACAGTGGAGCTGTGTCTGTACTCATATTAGAGTCGGCAGCAAAGGCTTCCATGTTAGGAACGGCCTCAAATTACAGGAAAAGTCAGACTTTCACCAAAAGTGCCTGGATCATGTGATCAATGATAGCTGCACCCCATTCCATGAGATCAACTCCAGGAACCTGGACTCATGGAATTTGTGTAATCATTACACAAAAGGATTGGAAAAAACAATTCTCAAATACCTACCAGGTTACAATGACAGCTTACCCATATCAGTATGAAATGTTGTTGTTGTTTATTATCTCCTTGTATAAATATTACATAAATTCCATGAGTTCATGCTCCTCGAGCTAGGTGTGCAATGTTGTTGTTTCTTATCCCCTTGTATAAATATTACATAAATTCCATGAGTTCATGTTACTCAAGCTTTGTGTGCAATGTTGTTGTTTCTTATCCCCTTGTGTAAAGTTTACACAAATTCCATGAGTTTATGATACTCAAGCTCTGTATGTAATGTTGTTTCTTATCCCCTTGTGTAAATATTACACAAATTCCATGAGTTCATGCTACTCAAGCTTTGTGTGCAATGTTGTTGTTTCTTATCCCCTTGTGTAAAGATTACACGAATTCCATGAGTTCATGCTACTCAAGCTCTGTGTGAAATGTTGTTTCTTATCTACTTGTGTAAATATTACACAAATTCCATGAGTTCATGCTACTCAAGCTTTGTGTGCAATGTTGTTGTTTCTTATCCCCTTGTGTAAAGATTACACGAATTCCATGAGTTCATGCTACTCAAGCTATGTGTGAAATGTTGTTTCTTATCTACTTGTGTAAAGATTACACAAATTCCATGAGTTCATGCTCCTCAAGCTAGGTGTGCAATGTTATTGTTGTTTCTTATCCCCTTGTGTAAAGATTACACAAATTCCATGAGTTCATGCTCCTCGAGCTAGGTGTGCAATGTTATTGTTGTTTCTTATCCCCTTGTGTAAAGATTACACAAATTCCACGAGTTCATGCTCCTCGAGCTAGGTGTGCAATGTTATTGTTGTTTCTTATCCCCTTGTGTAAAGATTACACAAATTCCATGAGTTCATGCTACTCAAGCTCTGTGTGAAATGTTGTTTCTTATCTACTTGTGTAAAGATTACACGAATTCCATGAGTTTATGATACTCAAGCTCTGTGTGCAATGTTGTTGTTTCTTATCCCCTTGTGAAAATATTACACAAATTCCATGAGTTCATGCTCCTCGAGCTAGGTGTGCAATGTTATTGTTGTTTCTTATCCCCTTGTGTAAAGATTACACAAATTCCATGAGTTCATGCTACTCAAGCTCTGTGTGAAATGTTGTTTCTTATCTACTTGTGTAAAGATTACACGAATTCCATGAGTTTATGATACTCAAGCTCTGTGTGCAATGTTGTTGTTTCTTATCCCCTTGTGTAAATATTACACAAATTCCATGGGTTCATGCTCCTCGAGCTAGGTGTGCAATGTTATTGTTGTTTCTTATCCCCTTGTGTAAAGATTACACAAATTCCATGAGTTCATGCTCCTCGAGCTAGGTGTGCAATGTTATTGTTGTTTCTTATCCCCTTGTGTAAAGATTACACAAATTCCATGAGTTCATGCTCCTCGAGCTAGGTGTGCAATGTTATTGTTGTTTCTTATCCCCTTGTGTAAATATTACACAAATTCCATGAGTTCATGCTTCTCGAGCTAGGTGTGCAATGTTATTGTTGTTTCTTATCCCCTTGTGTAAATATTAACAAATTCCATGAGTTCATGCTCCTCGAGCTAGGTGTGCAATGTTATTGTTTCTTATCCCCTTGTGTAAATATTACATAAATTCCATGAGTTTATGATACTCAAGCTTTGTGTGCAATGTTGTTGTTTCTTATCCCCTTGTATAAATATTACATAAATTCCATGAGTTCATGTTACTCAAGCTCTGTGTGAAATGTTGTTTCTTATCTACTTGTGTAAAGATTACACAAATCCCATGAGTTTATGATACTCAAGCTCTGTGTGCAATGTTGTTGTTTCTTATCCCCTTGTATAAATATTACATAAATTCCATGAGTTCATGTTACTCAAGCTCTGTGTGAAATGTTGTTTCTTATCCCCTTGTGTAAATATTAACAAATTCCATGAGTTCATGCTTCTCGAGCTAGGTGTGCAATGTTATTGTTGTTTCTTATCCCCTTGTGTAAATATTACATAAATTCCATGAGTTCATGCTCCTCGAGCTAGGTGTGCAATGTTATTGTTGTTTCTTATCCCCTTGTGTAAATATTACACAAATTCCATGAGTTCATGTTACTCAAGCTTTGTGTGCAATGTTGTTTCTTATCCCCTTGTGTAAATATTACATAAATTCCATGAGTTTATGATACTCAAGCTTTGTGTGCAATGTTGTTGTTTCTTATCCCCTTGTATAAATATTACATAAATTCCATGAGTTCATGTTACTCAAGCTCTGTATGCAATGTTGTAGTTTCTTATCCCCTTGTGTAAATATTACACAAATTCCATGAGTTCATGCTCCTCGAGCTAGGTGTGCAATGTTATTGTTGTTTCTTATCCCCTTGTGTAAATATTACACAAATTCCATGAGTTCATGCTCCTCGAGCTAGGTGTGCAATGTTATTGTTGTTTCTTATCCCCTTGTGTAAAGATTACACAAATTCCATGAGTTCATGCTCCTCGAGCTAGGTGTGCAATGTTATTGTTGTTTCTTATCCCCTTGTGTAAAGATTACACAAATTCCATGAGTTCATGCTCCTCGAGCTAGGTGTGCAATGTTATTGTTGTTTCTTATCCCCTTGTGTAAAGATTACACAAATTCCATGAGTTCATGCTACTCAAGCTCTGTGTGAAATGTTGTTTCTTATCTACTTGTGTAAAGATTACACGAATTCCATGAGTTTATGATACTCAAGCTCTGTGTGCAATGTTGTTGTTTCTTATCCCCTTGTGAAAATATTACACAAATTCCATGAGTTCATGCTCCTCGAGCTAGGTGTGCAATGTTATTGTTGTTTCTTATCCCCTTGTGTAAATATTACACAAATTCCATGAGTTCATGCTCCTCGAGCTAGGTGTGCAATGTTATTGTTGTTTCTTATCCCCTTGTGTAAAGATTACACAAATTCCATGAGTTCATGCTACTCAAGCTCTGTGTGAAATGTTGTTTCTTATCTACTTGTGTAAAGATTACACGAATTCCATGAGTTTATGATACTCAAGCTCTGTGTGCAATGTTGTTGTTTCTTATCCCCTTGTGAAAATATTACACAAATTCCATGAGTTCATGCTCCTCGAGCTAGGTGTGCAATGTTATTGTTGTTTCTTATCCCCTTGTGTAAATATTACACAAATTCCATGAGTTCATGCTCCTCGAGCTAGGTGTGCAATGTTATTGTTGTTTCTTATCCCCTTGTGTAAAGATTACACAAATTCCATGAGTTCATGCTCCTCGAGCTAGGTGTGCAATGTTATTGTTGTTTCTTATCCCCTTGTGTAAAGATTACACAAATTCCATGAGTTCATGCTCCTCGAGCTAGGTGTGCAATGTTATTGTTGTTTCTTATCCCCTTGTGTAAATATTACACAAATTCCATGGGTTCATGCTCCTCGAGCTAGGTGTGCAATGTTATTGTTGTTTCTTATCCCCTTGTGTAAAGATTACACAAATTCCATGAGTTCATGCTCCTCGAGCTAGGTGTGCAATGTTATTGTTGTTTCTTATCCCCTTGTGTAAAGATTACACAAATTCCATGAGTTCATGCTCCTCGAGCTAGGTGTGCAATGTTATTGTTGTTTCTTATCCCCTTGTGTAAATATTACACAAATTCCATGAGTTCATGCTTCTCGAGCTAGGTGTGCAATGTTATTGTTGTTTCTTATCCCCTTGTGTAAATATTAACAAATTCCATGAGTTCATGCTCCTCGAGCTAGGTGTGCAATGTTATTGTTTCTTATCCCCTTGTGTAAATATTACATAAATTCCATGAGTTTATGATACTCAAGCTTTGTGTGCAATGTTGTTGTTTCTTATCCCCTTGTATAAATATTACATAAATTCCATGAGTTCATGTTACTCAAGCTCTGTGTGAAATGTTGTTTCTTATCTACTTGTGTAAAGATTACACAAATCCCATGAGTTTATGATACTCAAGCTCTGTGTGCAATGTTGTTGTTTCTTATCCCCTTGTATAAATATTACATAAATTCCATGAGTTCATGTTACTCAAGCTCTGTGTGAAATGTTGTTTCTTATCCCCTTGTGTAAATATTAACAAATTCCATGAGTTCATGCTTCTCGAGCTAGGTGTGCAATGTTATTGTTGTTTCTTATCCCCTTGTGTAAATATTACATAAATTCCATGAGTTCATGCTCCTCGAGCTAGGTGTGCAATGTTATTGTTGTTTCTTATCCCCTTGTGTAAATATTACACAAATTCCATGAGTTCATGTTACTCAAGCTTTGTGTGCAATGTTGTTTCTTATCCCCTTGTGTAAATATTACATAAATTCCATGAGTTTATGATACTCAAGCTTTGTGTGCAATGTTGTTGTTTCTTATCCCCTTGTATAAATATTACATAAATTCCATGAGTTCATGTTACTCAAGCTCTGTATGCAATGTTGTAGTTTCTTATCCCCTTGTGTAAATATTACACAAATTCCATGAGTTCATGCTCCTCGAGCTAGGTGTGCAATGTTATTGTTGTTTCTTATCCCCTTGTGTAAATATTACACAAATTCCATGAGTTCATGCTCCTCGAGCTAGGTGTGCAATGTTATTGTTGTTTCTTATCCCCTTGTGTAAAGATTACACAAATTCCATGAGTTCATGCTCCTCGAGCTAGGTGTGCAATGTTATTGTTGTTTCTTATCCCCTTGTGTAAAGATTACACAAATTCCATGAGTTCATGCTCCTCGAGCTAGGTGTGCAATGTTATTGTTGTTTCTTATCCCCTTGTGTAAAGATTACACAAATTCCATGAGTTCATGCTACTCAAGCTCTGTGTGAAATGTTGTTTCTTATCTACTTGTGTAAAGATTACACGAATTCCATGAGTTTATGATACTCAAGCTCTGTGTGCAATGTTGTTGTTTCTTATCCCCTTGTGAAAATATTACACAAATTCCATGAGTTCATGCTCCTCGAGCTAGGTGTGCAATGTTATTGTTGTTTCTTATCCCCTTGTGTAAATATTACACAAATTCCATGAGTTCATGCTCCTCGAGCTAGGTGTGCAATGTTATTGTTGTTTCTTATCCCCTTGTGTAAAGATTACACAAATTCCATGAGTTCATGCTCCTCGAGCTAGGTGTGCAATGTTATTGTTGTTTCTTATCCCCTTGTGTAAAGATTACACAAATTCCATGAGTTCATGCTCCTCGAGCTAGGTGTGCAATGTTATTGTTGTTTCTTATCCCCTTGTGTAAATATTACACAAATTCCATGGGTTCATGCTCCTCGAGCTAGGTGTGCAATGTTATTGTTGTTTCTTATCCCCTTGTGTAAAGATTACACAAATTCCATGAGTTCATGCTCCTCGAGCTAGGTGTGCAATGTTATTGTTGTTTCTTATCCCCTTGTGTAAAGATTACACAAATTCCATGAGTTCATGCTCCTCGAGCTAGGTGTGCAATGTTATTGTTGTTTCTTATCCCCTTGTGTAAATATTACACAAATTCCATGAGTTCATGCTTCTCGAGCTAGGTGTGCAATGTTATTGTTGTTTCTTATCCCCTTGTGTAAATATTAACAAATTCCATGAGTTCATGCTCCTCGAGCTAGGTGTGCAATGTTATTGTTTCTTATCCCCTTGTGTAAATATTACATAAATTCCATGAGTTTATGATACTCAAGCTTTGTGTGCAATGTTGTTGTTTCTTATCCCCTTGTATAAATATTACATAAATTCCATGAGTTCATGTTACTCAAGCTCTGTGTGAAATGTTGTTTCTTATCTACTTGTGTAAAGATTACACAAATCCCATGAGTTTATGATACTCAAGCTCTGTGTGCAATGTTGTTGTTTCTTATCCCCTTGTATAAATATTACATAAATTCCATGAGTTCATGTTACTCAAGCTCTGTGTGAAATGTTGTTTCTTATCCCCTTGTGTAAATATTAACAAATTCCATGAGTTCATGCTTCTCGAGCTAGGTGTGCAATGTTATTGTTGTTTCTTATCCCCTTGTGTAAATATTACATAAATTCCATGAGTTCATGCTCCTCGAGCTAGGTGTGCAATGTTATTGTTGTTTCTTATCCCCTTGTGTAAATATTACACAAATTCCATGAGTTCATGTTACTCAAGCTTTGTGTGCAATGTTGTTTCTTATCCCCTTGTGTAAATATTACACAAATTCCAGGAGTTCATGCTCCTCAAGCTCTGTATGCAATGTTATTGTAGTTTCTTATCCCCTTGTGTATAGATTACACAAATTCCATGAGTTCATGTTACTCAAGCTAGATGTGCAATACCAGAAACAATTAACCAGTCTAAATACAAGGCTGGGAATGTACTTTTTTGTTGTTTAATATCGTCTGAAAGAAAGAAAGAAAGATGTTACAATGCTATAGTACAGCCACTGTTATACAAAAATAGGATCTTACAATGTGACTAGATATAGCTTCGCCTTTCTAGAAAAAAGAAGAAATATATATATAAAAATATGAACAAAGAGACAGACACAAGCAGCAAACCAACAAAAGAAAACATAGTTGTGCTATATACACACACACATATACTATCTCTTTTATCATAGCGTTATAATTTGAAGTGGAGGGGGAAAATATAGTTCTATTTTTTCTCACATAACGTGACAGTGAAATATTGCTCAAAAGTATAATTTTAGAACAAACAACAAAACAACACAAAAAAAAAAAAAGGGTTTTAAGTACAATATAAATATTACTTATAATTGAAATAAGATTTTACACATATTTGCACAAATTACTATAATTTATTTTTAATAAATGAATTATAATATTAAAAATATTATTATCTTTTTTTTTTTTTTTCCAATTGATTTTCTATGAATTAAAAAAATGCTGTTTTTGAAGATTTCCCAATGATATGTTTTAAAAGAGACAAAAAAAAAAAGAATATATATAAATATAATAACAAAACGAAAATAATTGCATTGCATTTTTATGAATAAAATCATTTTGTTTTAATAATAAAATATTAGTCAAAATATATATATATTTTTTTAAAAAGAGAGATCATAGAAAAGTCCTTTATTTAAAAAAAAAAAATTCTTTTAAATTAATAATAAATATCATTATATAATATTATAAATTGCAATTTTTTAACACAAATATATTATTATCTTTACAAAAAAAAAAATAGTCGAAAGGAAAAAAAGAAATTTTACTAGCAAGAAATGGGGTAATGGACATGAATATCAGTGAATAATGTGAAAAAATCAATAAAAATCAAGCTAAAAAAAGTTGCTAATAATAAAAAAACTAAAGATATTTTTAATAGAGAAAAAAGAGAGGTAGAGGGGGAAAAAAAAGAGGTATTTAAAAAAAATAATAAAAATGTAAAAGAAATATATATATTTAAAAAAAAAAAAATTGAAATCAATAATTAAAAAAGGAATAGAAAGAACCAAACAAATTTGGTGTTAGAGTGCATTGCTGGTGGTGAAGATTATGTTTTTGTAGCTTTTCTTAACATTACAAAAAAAAAAAAACACAATAGAGTTCTATCATCATCATCACAGCAAATATATCTGGGTGTGATTCACAGACTAGAGACACACAAGATTGGTCAAAACTTAATATAAATTTGATTATTTCTATACATCAATAATATGGCAAAATTGACAAAAAAAAAAGAGTATAACAAATAAACAAAAAAAATTTCTGTCAAAAAAAAAAAAAGTTCTAGAAAAAAATTTTCCTGATAAAAAAAAAAATTAATAATAAATTGACTGAAAATATATTAATAAGAGAGACAACAAATTTAAATGCACACAAATGAGAATGTTTAAAAAAATATTTTAAAATTTGCGGCCAAACATGCACAAAAAAATCTCATTAAAACGATTTTTCCTTACTAAAAAATATAATAATAATAATAAAGAGGGGAGAAACTTGGCATTTTCCTCTAAATAAACAATAATCTCTGAAAATTAACCAAAAAAACCGTGTTTCCACCGAAGTTACCTTAGTTGTAACGAAGCCAAATAACAAAACGTAGCATTGATGAGACAGAGGGAGGGAACACAAATCTTGCTGCATTCATTCAACAAGGGGACCAACCAATCAAAATTAAGGGAATGTGCGCAGCGCCATGATGATAACAGGATCTGTAGAAACACAGAGTAGTAAAGCACTTGGTGTATGGTGTAACCCCCTAGGGCTGCTCGAGCCACGAGGGGGAGCTGGGGGTGCGCAGTTTGATGTTGAACTGCTTCAGGGTGGCTTCCAGTGCAGCCTGGTTGCCGGAGAAGTAAGCTGAGACTGCGTTGTGGAGCAACAGCAGCTGCTTGTGCATCACCTTCACCTGTGCACAGCCAATGTCAGCTACTGTCTAGATAACACTTGTTCTTGATAAAATTGTGAAAAAAGTATTAAAATTACAAATATATTCTCACAATGAGTATCTTTTTATTTAAAAACAGCTAGCTTTCAAGCGTAAATCGCTCTTCAACGGGCTTACTATAATATCGACTTTATCCCACCAGAAACAAACACACGCAGCGTGGATATATATTTATAACTGAAAATTTTAAATTGGTTTGTAGTTTAACTTTTTTATGAAATATGTCTATTTTCATTTTTAGGACATCCAGAACCTATAAAATTGATCTATTGATTTCTTCTGAGATATCTAAGGTATTGTGATGGTAAATCTATTTTTCTGTTTCTTTTTTTTTTATGCTGTTATATTAATTGGAAACGAGAGATTCTAAGAGTAACCAGTGAAATTTGTTCTTAATGTTTTTGTGGTGGCATTTCATTTGTGTTATGTTAAACACTTGTCCTACAACTTCTACAAAGTTGAGGAAAGGAAGGCTAACTAAGAGTTCTCTACAATTGTAGCACGACAAACACTGCATCAGTGTGCCTGGATCATGATGTCATGATAAACAAAAGCTGCACCCTTATACCCCATTCCATTGGAATTTGTGTAATCTTTACACAAGGGGATAAGAAACAACAACAGTATCACAACACCATTCCAAAATAAATAAATGTGACCTTTCAGTTAACACACACAGTGTTTGTTACCATCTTCAGACAAAAGTATTGAATGATTTTATTTAAGAATCTCAGGGTGAAAAGATCAAAATTCGAGAGACACACAAAAGGATGGAATTGATTTAAATATTACATTATGAAGCATTAGCGCGCCATCTGTTATGAAAATTCGAAACTATTATAGACGCGTATGATTCTTTTATTTTTTTTTATTTATTTTTTTTTATTTGACATATCGGACGCGATATCCCAGCTCGGGATACTTGCGCCTAAATACATTTTAGTAGATTATATACAATTCATTTTATACAATTTAATAACCGGACTAAAAACATAATTAAAACTGAAACGATGGCCCTCTCAAACAGAAGAGAAAATCCAAAATAAACCACTTTAGCAACCTATATACAATTCAGTATATACAACACAATAACCGGTTAAAAACACAATTAAAACTGAAACTATGGTTTTCTCAAACAGAAGAGAAAATCCAAAATGAACTTACAAAAATTATTGAATTTTACATAAGTGTCTTTGTTATATACAAATTCGCAAACCTCTTCGATGGGATAAAATGATTACTTCTGTAGCTGTGGAATATCGGACATTCCATCAATAAATGCATTGAGTCTTGGTTTTCTTTTCCACAGAAACAGCTAGGATCATCCGTTGCCCCAATTTTCAACAGAAATTCTCCAAAATTACCATGACCCGTGACGAACTGTGAGTTATAAAAATTCGGACGAAAATAAAAAGGAATTCCAAATGGGAAAAATTTTCTGAATGTTTCATTAGTGTTAGCTATTGTTTCAGCCATTCTTGATTCTATGTAGTTATGAATTATAGTCGGGGCATGCGGTCTGAATACATTAATTTCTTCTTTTGATAAATTGGCCAAATCGTATTTTATTATCAACGATTCTATTTGATCTGTGAGAATAGGTATTTTTGCCAAACTATGAATACAATTTGATGAGGTCGTTTTATAGGCTCTCACTACCCAAAGAAGAATCTGATATTGCTGAGAGTTTAATCTTTGCTTACTTCTTTTATTAATAAATTTATACCATATTTCAGATCCATAGGTTAGTATTGGCCTGAAAAGAGTTTTATATAAAATTAATCTTTTTTTAGCATCCAATCCCCACATCTTCCCACAGAGCGAAAACAAAAGATTTTTCATACGGTTGATTTTACAAAGAATATCATTAATGTGGGGTGTGAAGTTAATTTTTGACTTAATTCTGTGATTAGAAAATTTTATACCTAAAATTTTTACCTCTTCCACTGGTTTTATTATGAAATTTGGAGTTCCCATTGGAATATTTTGTTTGCCGTGCATATGTATTAAGCCGGTTTTCTCCGGGCTTAGCTTTAGCTTATTTCTTGTACACCATTGTATTACATAATTTAAAGTTCTTTCTGTTTCATTTTTTAACCCTTCTATGGTCTTGTGCCAGCAAACAATGGAAACATCATCCGCATAACAGATTATTTCAGAATTTGGGGATGCGAAGTTGATCAACAAATCATTCAGGACTATATTCCACAATAAAGGTGATAATGGTCCGCCTTGAGGACATCCCTTTGATAAATATTTCGAAATTGTTGTATTCGAGAAGGTGAGACTTGTTTTTCTTCTCCGATTTAAAAATGATTGGATAATTTTTATAAGAACTGCTGGGACGTGGTCTTCGTCCATTCTTTTTATTAAGGCAGGCCACCACGCATTATCAAATGCACCACTTATATCAATGGCAATCAATGCAACCAATTCGTTTTGTTTGTGTTTCAGTATGGTCTCGGTTATTTTGTCCAATGCCGTTATTGTAGATTTTCTTTTCGTAAATCCATGTTGTCTATGGCTCAGTAAGTTATTATGATTATAATAATTGAGTATTTTATTTTTAATGATCGTTTCAAATATTTTTGAGAAATTTGATGTTAGTGAAATTGGGCGATAGCTATTAATTGCTTCGTAGTCAGCTTTTTGCGGTTTCGTAATAATTTTTAATACCGAATATTTCCAGCTTTCAGGATAGTAACCCAGCACCAGACACTCATTAAAGAGTTTGACTAAACTGGGTAGGATTGATAATAATGAGTGCTTAATCATATAATTACTCACGTTATCTGGACCAGGAGCCTTTCTGATATTAAGATTCGAGCACAAATCCTTTATTTCCTTTTCAGTAATAAAAATGATTTCCCTGTTGGTAAAACTTGGGATGTGATTTCTAATTAAAGTGTGTTCTTCATTGTCCAACCGCACATCATCATCAGGAAAAAATGCTGTTAGCATTTCCTTCATCTTTTGCTCTCTCATGCATTCTGCAGTTTTATTCAGTAATGGTATGCCCACTTGAATATCGGCCGATCTTAACCGTTTAAAAATCCTGTATGCATTCCCGAAAGCATTCGTAGACTCATTTTCTTCAATAAATATTTTCCACGACGTCTTTTTTGCTCTATTGATGGCTCTTAAGTATTTATTTCTTGCCGCTCTGTAAATACTCGGATTCAGGTTACCCCCTCTATAATACAAATTCCTGAGATAATGTAAATGTTCTTTTAATTGTTGAAGCTCTTTATTCCACCAATTTTTGGAAGTAGTCGTGTTTATAGAGGTGTGATGCTTGACGTCGAGAGAAGAGTATGCAGCTTCAATTACTAAATTTGTCAATTTGTTTACCACATTATCAATATCTTCACAATTGACAATGTGCTTAGAAGCTGAATTTAAATCCAGTAAATCCGAAGGCGAAATACTCTCAGCAAATTTGGTCCAATTCGCCGATTTTTCTCTGAATTTCCATGTCGATGTCTGTCTATTATTGTTTGCCAAGTTTATCATATTGAAGATATCAAAAAGTATTGCCAAATGGTCTGAGGTAACAGAAAGTGCTGAGGTTCTCCAGTTATGTATAAGACCAATGGAATGTTTATTAGAAATTGTCAAGTCGATTATGCTAGCATTTCTGCAAGTTGGGATTTTAAGATTATGAACAAATAGATTCTGCTCCTCGATAATAGACTTTAGAATGTATCCGTTTTTATTTGTCGTTGAATCGAACCAGAGTGGATGTCTTGAATTGAAATCTCCACAAAGGATAATTGGGAGTTGACCAAAGGCCTCAAGTATTTCTGAGATGAATTGGATATGAAATGCAGCCATTGAGTTTGGGTGTATATAGATATTGGCAATAACTATTCTTTTCCCGTTGAAATAGAGAGAGATCGCTGTACAGAAGGAATTTGTAAACCTGTTAATTTTCTCATATGTTATGTTGCGGTTCAAAATAATAGTAGCAGTATAAATTTGCCTATCTGTGCTAGAATATACTATTCGTGAATTCTTGCCAAATTTCACTGTATCATTGCACATGTATGGTTCTTGTAGAAATATGATGTCAGGAAGATCGTCTGCGATTGTCACACCTAACTCACTAGTTGCCATCATACTTTTCCTTGCATTAAATTGTATACATCTGATATTGTTATCATTCATCTGAATGGTATTGAGTTCTTTGTATTACTATTTCCATCTGGGTTTTGTACAGGGGACATTCGCTGGAGTTCGCCTTGTGATCAAGAGACCTTCCATTCTTGTACCTCAGGTGTTTAGCGCAGTTGAAACTAAAATTTTTAAAAATAAAACAATTTCTACTGCCCTTACTGTAATGGAAAAATAAATAGAAGGGTCTGGCTCATCGGTGGTGAACCCTCCCAGCGGTTTTGCCAGTTTATAACAGATAAAGATTTCTTTATAAAATATAATAAATGGAAGTCTTGAGTATATATACCAATACCATAGAATGGTGAGATTGGGTGGCAATTTTGGTTGACTGCAGATTGCTCATTTGATTACAACACTTTGTACATGACCCCAGAATGATGGGTCAAGTCAGTATTGATGTCATGAAAGTAACACTGTTACAAAAAGATCAAAAGATGATCCAAAAACGTTTCACAATAAGTTTATTTTATTATAAAACTGTGAGTCTATAAGCTCTTGCTTTTCAACGGGCAAAATTATATCTGAGAGTGAAGGGGAGATCTACATTTATACATGATTTGGGATATGACAGTTCTGGAATATCTATTCTTCTGTTGATACTGTTCTTTTTATATGAGGGATTCAATAATCAAATTTTCTGACTTGGAAGGTATATTACAGTTATTTGCTTATTCCTAGTACACGTGGTACAGGCCATGATAATCATAGTGGATAGAAGAAAGCGACTGCTTTTACTGTAAGTGCACCACATGTCTACACATGTGAAAAGCAGTTCGACTTTGCACTTACAAATGTGCATATTACTGTAGTGGCAGGTAGGGCTTTCTAGATTGAATATATGGCTGGTACAGTAAAACCTCCTTGTAAAGGACACTTAATTGCAGAGCCAAAGTGTCTTTTAGAGAGAGGTGTCCTCTTACTGGAGAGTTGCTAAATAGTAAAAATGATCATTTTGGTAATGAAAACTGTTCTTTGTAGAGAGGTGTTCTCTAGGTAGAGTGTCCTCTCATGGAGGTTCTTCTTTTTTTTTTTGCTTATCCCTAGTACACGTGGTACAGGCCATGATAATCATGGTGGGTTGAAGTAGGTGACTGCTTTTACTGTAAGTACACCACATGTCTACACATGTGAAAATCAGTTTGACTTTGCAGTTACAAATGTGCCAGAGCCCCGTTTGGTTACTTGCACTCGCTGGTGGGGTTGGACTTTTGTAAGAATTGGGAGCCATTGGAGCATTTCTTTTTCTAATTAGAAAAAAAGTGCCCAATGCGGGAATCGAACCCGGGTCGTAGCGGTTGAAAAACCAACGGTTTAGACCATCCTTCCACCGACCCCCCTAGATGGAGGTTCTACTGTATATGTATGATCTTTATTTCTTGGTTTTGATATTGTAGATATGTTGTTTGTATTTCCCTGCTGGTAATACAGACTAGACTCAGCCAGAGGTAGTTGTGTGGAGGAGACACTCACCCTGTTCTCATCGAGGAATTTCATCTTCACCGTGACATCTGACCGGAGGTTCTCGTACTTCTCCTTGTGGAGGGCAAACAGCCGCCGGGCCTCCTCTACTCTGGAGGATGCTGCGTTGGGCTGGGCTCCTTGGGAGGCTTCCTCCAGGTCGCACCGGTACGCATCGTACTCCAGCCTGCGCCAACAGCTCTGCTCAATGGAAAGTTTGGAAATCACAACTACATTATTATATAGATTACAACAAATCACATAGGGACTGAGTGACTGGCTAGCACAGAGTACAACAGATCTAAGTTAATACAAAGTAAACAGCTTTAAGGAAATAAAATGAGGAAATTATATATCATCACCAACTTAGCACTCTTTATCTCTGATAATTATAAATACTTTTTTTTAGCACTACATTTAATTATATTAAAAATAAAAAAGGCATCTCCTGACCACGAGCACATGTGCTTTTGAGATGGCAGAGCGCCATCTAGTGGAGCAAGAATAAACTAAACGTTTTTTTCATTTAATTATATATATTTTTACAGTAGAACCCCCATGAGAGGACACCTCTCTACAAAGGACAGTTTTCATTTGCAAAGTTACCATTTTTACCTTCTTGCAACTCTCCGGAAAGAGGACACCTCTCCCTAAAGGACACTTTGATTCTGCAATTAGGTGTCCTTTACAGGGAGGTAGTTCTACTGTAAATATATATTATGTTAAATAGGTAGTTAGTATATTAAATGGGTGTGATAAAGGGCACTAATTTGATTTTTAGAAACATGGCAACAAGACCACATCCAAATCAATAAATCATGCAGTGACATTTCAGTAACAGTTTTGTTATCAAAATGTCAGGGATAATTTATTTGGATGTGGTCTTTGTTGCCAAAGTTTCTATTCTATAATACAAATTGTACCTTATAAGAATTTAATATATATGAGCCAGAAAAAAATTATTTTTATTAAAATGCTAGAAGCTTATATAGTTTGATTCATATTTAATTTTGGCGGAACAAGTTTCAAATATACAAGGTATGTCCCATAAGTTCCCGGACTGGGTCCATAAAAAAAAAAGGTAAGATTTTTTTAAAATTTTTTTATTAAAACTTTTCAAAGTAATCCCCCCTTGCTTCAACGCACCAGCGCCATCGTTTCTCCCAATTGTCGAAACAGTTTTTATAGGCCTCTTTTGGAATGCTCTTCAATGCCAGCAGCGATTTTTCTATTATGTCTTCCCTGGTGTCAAAATGTCTTCCTTTTAGAACTGCTTTGAGTTTGGGGAACAGGAAAAAGTCATTTGGTGCGATGTCTGGGGAATAGGGTGGTTGAGGTAGGATTTCTGTCCCGTTTTTCGCCAAAAAACTCGTCACCAAGTGCGCTGTGTGAGGGCGGGCATTGTCATGGTGTAGGATCCAGTCACCATTAGTCCATTTTTCTGGCCTTTTTTTTCGAATCGCTTCCCTTAGACGGCGAAGAATGCTCAAATACATTTCCTTAATAACTGTTTGGCCTGCAGGAAGATACTCGTGATGAACAATGCCCTTGTTATCCAAAAAAGCGACCAGCAACACCTTGTTTCTAGATTTCAATATCCTGGATTTTTTGGGTCTAGGCTCACCCTGACCTCTCCACTCGGCAGATTGACGCTTGGTTTCAGGGTCATAGCCATAGACCCATGTCTCATCGCCTGTGATTATCTTGTCTTTCCATTCCGGATCCGTTCTTGTCATTTTAAACATGTCTTCACAGGTTGCAAGCCGACACAGATTTTGCTCATTAGTGAGGAATCTTGGGATGCATTTTGCAGGAGTCTTTTTGAGCTTCAAATCTTCGGTTACGATCTTTCCAATCGTTGTTTTAGAGATTCCTGTGTCTTTTGCTCTAGCTCCAGCTCCAGCAAGTGGTTCGAGGATTTTCTTTTATCAAATCAGTGATTTTTTGCACATTTTATCAGTACTTTGAAATTTTGGGCGTCCTTGACGAGGAGCATCTTCAATGGAAATTCAGCCAGCTTTAAATCTAGAATGCCATTCAAAAACAATTGTTTTCTTTGGGGCGTCATTTGGGAATGCTTTATTAAGCATTTCAAAAGTTTCGGTTGCTAATATTTGAAGTTTCACACAAAATTCTATGCAAATCCTCTGCTTCAATTTTTGTTCCATCGTAAAATCGCTGCAGCGCTAGGTGTGACCTTTAAATAAATTAGAATAACCTTGGCGCGCGCGCAAGTACCGCCTCGATATTGGTACCACAGTGTAGCCAGATATTTTTTCTATAATAAACAGTCAAATTTATTCACATTTTTCATTTATTTATTTTTTTATGGACCCAGTCCGGAAACTTATGGGACATACCTTGTATTTTTTATTAGGTACAGTTTGGATTATAGATTAGAAACCCAAGGTATATAAGACCAAATCCAAATAAATAAAGGGTGTGTGACATTTGGATAACAATGTGGTTACCATCATCAGGCAGTGAAAAACATCATTTCTTTACAGACTTGGTGAGTCGGAAAGAGATCTGTGACTGGGCATTAAGAACCTTTATTCAGTACTCAGTGTGTTGCTGGTAACAATGTTGTAATGGTAACAACATAATGTTAGACACAATTTATGTTTATTTAGATTTGGTCTTATTACCTTGTGTTTCTAATCTATTTAGCCAATCCAGGTAGTATTTGACAGGAGGAGAAGCACCATTTCGAGCTGAACCTTGATTTCAAATGATGACTCGACAGATTAATTTAGCTCCAACGATGCTTTCTTTCAGAAATCAGCACTCACGAGATTGCAAGCAAACAATTTACAGGAAGGGAAGTGCAGTCTGAAATAAAAGTATACTTAAAAAAAAAAAACTAATAGACTGGTACACGCTGTAGAGATATAAGGAAAGCATTTTGAAGGAGTATTCCATGTATAGTGAAAGAGAGGATGGTGAGAAGAGAAAATTTGCCAAAGATGCCTGCTACATGATGTTTTAGAAGTTATACCAAAAAAGGAGAATATAATCTCCCAATAACTTCCAAGATCATCAGCAGTGTCAGCCCTATATATAGCCAACTAACAAGAACAGGACCTATGCAACAACACTGCAGTACCTGGCATTCTCATACTGGCGGACAGTGAGCAGGGTGTCGTCCATGGTCTTGTTACAGAGGGTGTTGAGGGAGGAGGTGAAGAAGTTGAGGGCCCCCAGCAGGGTCTCCCCGTGCTTGCTGAGGGACCTCTGGGTCTCCGCGTTGTAAGAGAACTCCTGCTGCAGCTCAGGGGACCTGTTGGCCAGCTCCCCGAAGGCCTCTCCCAGACAGGCCTGTGTCTGGACCACGTGGTGGAAGTGGGAGGTGAGGAGCCGAGCGAGACGCAGCACGTTGAGGTACCTGCTCCACACTCTCACCTCTAGACCAGCACTCTGGACTTCACAGATAACATACTGTGGTGTATTTAGGTTGATTCAAAAGTAGAAATAGATTTTAGGCCTTATTTATTTAAATGGTTTTTTATTATATTACACAGGAGTAAATGCAAAATTACAAATCAACAACATCAGAATGATGATGATAAGTTATATATTACAATATATACAATATATCACAGAATCTGGGGATTTATAATTATTAGAATATAAATATACAACAACAACAAAAAGCTTTATTAAGACAATTTAGTCTTATACGTATTCTCCAAGCACAGAAATGTAGGGTACATACAAGAATAACAGTAGTAACAACAACAAAAGTCCCTGTTATGACCTTTTGGTCTTGTACAACTTCTCCAAGTAGAAGAGGGTATATACAATAGTTACAATAATTAGCAATGCTATTTACAATGTGTCAAGGGGGATAGTAGCAGGAAAGGGGCCGCTGGGGAACTGGAATATTAACATGGGTAGATGTTATTATATCTCTTGAGGAAAGATTACGCGACAATAAAGCTGGGATATCCAGCAGGTTAAGAAAGTCTCCAAGGTGGTTGGTGCGAATGTTTAGTTCACCATATAAAATATCTCCAGTCCATTGTGTATCTTGATCGTAGTATATAAATTCTCTAGTTGGAGTTCGTTAGGGGGTAGATACGTAAAAGTTAGAATATAAATATACAACAAATACATGTTCAGGTTACCTGCTCCATACCTAACATCTAGACTTCACAGATAACAAGCAGGAGGGACAAGCACCGGTTCTGTCCTCCCAAGAGAACAACAGTCTTTGATTTCCAGACTTAAGTCTGGTCATCTACGGACAATGACTTTCCAGAATGGTTGCAAGGTTTTCCTACTATGTACTAAGTGCAATTCTCAACCTGCAACCCCAAAACACATTATTGACTCATACAACTCACGTCTGAAGACAAGATTCTTCTCGACAATTTCTTCGACATTATCATCAAACATGTTCCGAGCATGAACTCCCCAAATGGCAGGGATCTGTCTAGATTCAAGGCCGCTTTAAGCTCCTGATCCAGACGTGCACTCGGAGAGGGCTACGTCGATTGTAAATATCTCTTTTCATTCCTACCATTATTATTACCTTATAACTCCCTTTGAGTGTAAAGATTGACGAGATGTCAATAAAGTTGTTTAATTGTCAATTGTCACATTATTGACTCATCCATTGATGAGCTCTACTCTTCCCCGGCAGATACCATCAACAAGCTTTACAAGCTTGATACCCTGATATGATTGAGTGGAGATAAGAAAGAAGAAGCCAGATAACATACATGGGCACACTGATATTAAGATAACAATAAACTTCCTATTTGCTATATAAGAAGGAACACAGGTATGATGTAAGTTGAGACAACAAGATAACATCTGGGCGAGAGGTAACAAGACTGAATGATTTTACAACAACATGTAACCACACAGGGTGCTTGGTAATAAGTCAATCCCTTAACGCTCTTCCTTCTTTTCCAGCAACACACAATATGAAAGCCAACTTCTCATCACAAGTACTTGAACTGCTACTGAAATATCTGACCAACTTGGTTTTGGTTCCTTTTATACCAACATCTTAGCTGTGAGAAGCTGCTTGTGTCTGTAAAAATGCCAACAGGAATATTTTGTGAAAATATATTCACAACCTTACTATTGCTTCTTGAGGAACTAGAAAGCCTGTTCAACTATAAATAAAAAGGTGATAAAGCACAATTTGTATTATTGGATTATAGCTACAATAAAAAAGACCTAACTCGAGGTAATTAGACCAAATCCAAATAAATAGTATGACATTTTGGTAAAAGCATTGTCATCTTCAGACAAAAGTACTACAAAAATTCTGCCAAATTCTGCCTTATCAAGACCTAATCCAAAATGTCACACACTATTAAATTATTTGGATTAAGTCTTATTTTCTTGTAACTCTCTGAAAGGTATTTGTGATACAAAGTGCCATTTATTGAAGACACACGAGATAATATTCCTTAACTACCCTTACAAACCTATATCAATAAGAATTAAACACACCCACATTTAGAGAACTAATACAGCACCAGTAGAGCAGATTGATGATATCACAGGGAAGGTTCACCACTGCCCCTCCCTACAATTAATTTTTCCTCATTACTATAAAAGGTGTGTGTATCCATCATTTTCAATTTTGAATGTATTATTAAAGGCTTTAAACACAAGGTAATAAGACCAAATCCAAATAAATAAATAGTGTGTGACGTTTCGGTAACATCTTATCATAATCATCAGCGTTGTTACCATCTTCAGACAAAAGTACCGAATGAGAAATTTTACCACAGCATGTTTTTAAAATTTCTCATTCAGTACTTTTGTCTGAAGATGGTAACAACGCTGTTACCGAAACGTCACACACTATTTATTTATTTATTTGAACTTGGTCTTGTTACCTTGTGTAATCTATGTAATCTATAATCCAAATTGTACCTCATTATTAAGGTATTTCAAATTTGAGCAGTCACAAGAGTATCAGTCAGTGATAATCACAGTGGATAGAGAGCCTTTTAGTACTGTAAGTACACCACATGTTTACAACCATAGTGTCAGGCTATGATAATCAAGTAGGATCGAGGCCCTGGTTGCTGTCAATTTAAGTCAACACAACTGTCTACATGTCTGGTAATTTTAGACAAAGAATTAAGAATGGCAGTTTCACACAACCCAATGTGGACACATAAAACACAGAGGTGACCTACTTGCGCTGTGTCTCACGCAGGGCCTCAATGCGGGCCTCCAGCTCAGCATCCACGGTGCGCGAGCCTTTGCCCAGCTTCTCCTGGAGGATCTGGCGGGTGCACTTGTAGGCGGAGATGCTCCACTGCTTGAGGGAGTCAATCTTGGAGTGGGAAGGCTTGGAGACCTGGGGCTCCCCGCTGCCATTCAGGCTGGGAGTGGGGGTAGACAGGGGCACCGTGTGGGTGGCTGCTCAACCAACCACTCCGCGTGAGGACACTCTGGGGCTTCTCAGTCATCCAAAGCTTGTCTCCTGGGAGGATTCCAAGTATCTTCAATACCCATAGTGATAAAATAGTAGCCAAGTCTCAGGTTAAAATAAACTCCAAAGCACCATCTATTGGTGTACAGGTGGGCATTCTGAATTTTACACAATTTGACTTTCAGTGAGGGACCAAATTTTTTTAATATACACTTTTAAACATGAGGAAATTACAAATTGTATTTTTATATAAGTTTTTTTTTTTTTTTTTTTTTTTTTTTTTTGCTTATCACTAGTACACGTGGTACAGGCCATGATAATCATGGTGGGTAGTTAGCGACTGCTTTTACTGTAAGCGCACCACATGTCTACACATGTGAAAAGCAGTTCGACTTTGCACTTACAAATGCCAGAGCCCCGTTTGGTTACTTGCACTCGCTGGTGGGGTTGGACTTTTGCAAGAATCGGGGGCCATTGGAGCATTTTTTTTTTTAAACAGAAAAAAGTGCCCAATGCGGGAATCGAACCCGGGTCCTAGTGGTCGAAAACCAAACGGTTTACCCAGCCTTCCACCGACCCCCCCTATATAAGTAAATAAGTACAGTGGGTTGAAAGTAAATATTTAGGAAATTAAGAAAAAGATAAAAAATATATATTAAAATATACAAGTATCAGAGTCATCAAGCAACAATTCTTAATCAATTCTGTCACCGTTTGCTTTGTGAATGGAATAAATACCCAAATATGGCCATTTCTCATAACCATCGGTGGTTCAGTGGTAGAATGCTTGCCTGCCACGCGGGCGGCCCGGGTTCGATTCCCGGCCGATGCATTTTTTTTACAATTTTTCAAACTCATTTATATATTATACAAGAATGACATCCACTGCGCCAATTTATAATTGCAACGAATAGTATTTGAATAAAAGCATTTAATCGGGTAAAACCCGGGCATTGCCCGGGTCATTCGGCTAGTATCTTATATAAAGAAAAGATATTTTCTGCTTGTATTTAATAATCTTGAGGATTATACTATGTTAATGCAGTCATGGTTAAAATCTTGAAATAATAATAATAAGAATGGTTTTGATCAGAGATTGCTTTAATTGAGCTAAGGGAATATATAAAATATATAATTTGGTAAAAGTACTGCCTGGCTTAAGGCGTAAGAATAAAAAAAATGAAAAGCTTGTTTACATAATGTACAAAAGTTTTGAGCCGGCCAACGGGGAACAACAACGAGTTTTTATAGGGATATAGGGAAAGCGTAACCTCTGGCGGTCGATTTAACAGAGTATTTGAATCGAAGAAATATAATTTTAAATAAAATAATACTTTAATATAACATATATATATATTTTTAGGTTTTTCCTCTTCTGCAAGTTATTTCAAAAAGCCTCATCCACTGATGAGCTCAATTCATCCCCAGCAGACACCATCAAAAGTCTCAAGCTTTACAAACTTGATACCCTGATATGATTGAGTGGAGATAAGAAAAAGAAGACTTCAAAAAGCAGAATGTTACTCTCTAAGACACCTCATTGATAATTTGGATTATAGATTAGAAACTAAGGTAACAAGACCAAATCCAAATAGTGTGTGACATTTCTGTAACAATGCTGTTCCCAAAACATCACACAATATTTATTTATTTGGATTTGGTCTTGTTAACTTAAGACATCTCTTTGTTTACATCAGTAACTAGTGGCTGCATAGATTAGGTTATCAAATAAACCAACAGTACCTAAATCGTCATGTGAAAACTAAATTGCGAGCAAATTTATAGCCAGGGTTGGTATTTGCGCTACTTCATCGAGACACTTCTAAGCATGGTGTGCATATGCTATATCGTAAGGCAGCAGCATGGCAAAGTATTGCATTTTTAATAATAAAATTGTAATTAAATAAGAATTATCTGTTGTCGAAATATGATTTAACAAAGGGTGGAATTATCGTTGGTTATTTGATAGGTTAGAGGTTGGGATATGAAAACAATGATTGAACTATGGCGTGTGTTGAATGAACATTTATCCAATTAAGGAAGTCAGACGGTCTATAAATGTAATGCAGAGTTCTTCACACATCACAGAGCTGGCAGGTCTCCTCGCCAACTGTTAGTAAGCAGTTTGTCTCTCCTTCCTTCCTTCCAACCTGTACCCTGCCTGGGGGTCTCAGTATAACTCTGAAGTTTATTACACCAGATAACTTCTGTTGTTTTTTCTTATCCCCTTGTGTAAAGATTACACGAATTCCATGAGGATCTCATGGAATGGGGTATAGGGGTGCAGCTTTCGTTATCATGGTACTATGATCCAGGCACACTTTGGTGAAAGTCTGACTTTGCCTGTAGATTGAGGCCGTTCCTAACATGGAAGCCTTTGCTGCCAACTCTAACATGAGTACAGACACAGTTCCTCCGTATCCCTGGAGTGGGACCATTGCTGAGGTCAATCAACTGAGTCAGTTGAACTCAGGATTTTTAAAGAGGGAGTGTCCCTCCTGGTTACAGCATCAGGTCTACCAGAACAAGACTTGATCGTGTAGAGGGTTTACTGTACCTACCAAGAGATAACTTCTCTCCTACATGAGAGTCCAAATAAGAAAACCTGACACATCGATATGACACAATTGGTTTCTCTCATTATTTTAGAAACACAAGGTAATAAGACCAAATCCAAATAAATAGTGTGTGACGTTTCAGTAACAACACTGTTACCGAAACATCACACACTATTTATTCATTTGGTCTTATTACCTTGTGTTTTGTGATGAAGCAGAACTTGGATTATAGATTATAATACAAGAAAATAAGACCAAATTATTTAATAGTGTGTAACGTTTTGGCAACAGCATTGTCACCATCATCAGACAAAAGAATAAATGACAATTTATCTTATTTATTCTTTTATCTGATGATGGTGAGAATGCTGTTGCCGAAACGTCACACACTATTGAATTATTTGGTCTTATTTTCTTGTATTACCTTGTATTTCTAATCTATAATCCAGGTTGTGCTTTATCATGAAATACAAGGTAATAAGACCAAATGAATAAATAGTGTGTAACATTTCAGTAACAACACTGTTATTGAAACGTCACACACTATTTATTTGATTTAATCACCTTGTATTTCTAATCTATAATCCAGGTTGTGCTTTATCACGAAATACAAGGTAATAAGACCAAATAAATAAATAGTGTGTAACATTTCAGTAACAACACTGTTATTGAAACGTCACACACTATTTATTTATTTATTTGAATCACCTTGTATTTCTAATCTATAATCCAAGTTGTGTGTTGTATCATCTCATCATTTAACTTTCCACCCAATAGTGGCAATATGGACACTGAATGGTTGTGACATCATCAGACAGTATAGATATATATATTTTATACACAAGGTAGAAAGATCAAATAAATAAATAGGGTGTGACATTTCAGTAACAGCGTTTAAATTATTCCATTATATGTATAGTTATACAAGGTCATGGAGACTGAATTCATGGATTAAAATCACAATCTTGATAGAGGGTGGCGTATAACATAATTGGAATATAATAGGAGGCAAAGTCTGACTGTCATGTGGTAAATAGCCAACCAACAACAGCAGCTCCCCATCATTGAGTTTTTGGATTTATTTACTTTAAATAAAACATGATAAAGCACACAAGGTAATAAAATCAAATCCAAATAAATAAATAGTGTGTGACGTTTCGGTAACAGTGAAAATACCAACCAGCCTAATTTTACTCTAAATTAAACCATTAAATTCACCACAGCCTAAATAATCGGCTCTACTTGGGGTGTTGAACCGTGCCCACCCTAAATGGAGGAGTGTCCCAAGTATTACTTCTTTAATTCAACAATTTTCAAATCCCAATCAGCCTAATTTTACTCTAAATAAACCACTATATAATTCATCACAGCCTAAATATTCTTATCCCTTGGGGTGCTGAACCATGCCCACCCTACCTGGAGGAGTGTCCCAAGTATTACTTCTTTAATTCAACAGTTTTCAAATCCCAATCAGCCTAATTTTACTCTAAATAAACCACTATATAATTCATCACAGCCTAAATATTCTTATCCCTTGGGGTGCTGAACCATGCCCACCCTACCTGGAGGAGTGTCCCAAGTATTACTTCTTTAATTCAACAGTTTTCAAATCCCAATCAGCCTAATTTTACTCTAAATAAACCACTATATAATTCATCACAGCCTAAATATTCTTATCCCTTGGGGTGTTGAACCATGCCCACCCTACCTGGAGGAGTGTCCCAAGACGCAGGGAGAGAAGAGGGAGGCTGGGCCTTGTGGGGAGTGTCCTGGAACATGGAGTGGGAGTCCAGGGCGATGTCCCCAAAGGCTGAGAGGGAGGAGTTGCTGGGGCTGTCTCTGCGGGCAGAGGAGGCCATCACAGCGGCGGAGCTGCTGCCCAGGGTGGGGGTGGTTGGACCAGATGACATGGTACTGTAACCACGCATCAATCAGTCCTACATCTGTCTTCCTTGAGTTAAGAATCACTCTTATACCCCTGTTTCAAGAGAGTAAAAGACAAGGTAATAAGACCAAATCCAAATAAATAAATAGTGTGTGACGTTTCGGCAACAGCGTTACCATCTTCAGACAAAAGTACTTAACTAAAACATTCAGTACTTTTGTCTGAAGATGGTAATAACGCTGTTGCCAAAACGTCACACACTATTTATATATTTGGTCTTATTACCTTGTGTTTATAATCCAAATTGTGCCTTATCAAGAGAGTAAAAGATCTCTCTGTCAGGTCACCTAGTTGCAAAACCAAAGTGTCCTTGACAACATAATTTTACTGACATCCTGTCAATATATGTGAAAGTGCACACAGTCTTCACTGTTGTTTTAAAATAATAATTAAGATATATACAACTATTAACATAAGGCAATATCATGCCATATATATATATAATGGAAGGATTTAAGCAATGTTTCTTTTATATACAATACAAACTTTTCTACTGTCCTTGCTGCGAAGAAAGGACTCACAGTAAGGAGAGTAGAAGTTTATATCTATATATATAAAAATGAATGTTTGTATGTTTGTTGGTTTGTATGACCTGTATGCAAATTCGCAGTAGTTCACTAATTCAAACCAAAATTTCCATACATAGGTAAAAAATAACGGGGATGACGATAGGCTATTTTAAAAAATATATAAATCAATTATTAAAACTATATATTCAAATTATTCTACTTAGCTCACGAGCAGCGCTCTCTAGAACGCGGGCGATCTGCCGGCGGCGCGCGCCCGTTGGCTGCCGGCAGGTCGCTTTAGCGTTCTAGAGAGAAGCTTTTTCTTAATTACAATGCAAGTCCTTAACTATATTTACAGGTTTTCTAATTTATAACTATTTCATATATTTACATAATTCGCCGTTTAAAATAACCGCTCTTGCTATATTTGCTATGTTTAATGTGTTTGAATAATACATTTAATCGTGTAAACCTGGGGTCATTCGTCTAGTTGTATATAAAAGAAACATTCGTGCTTAAATCCTTTCATCACATATATATATATATTAAGAAAAAGGCATCTCCTTATTGTGCAACTGAAAGTTGCTGATGGCTTGCGCCATCTATCGGAATAAATATAAACTATTCTCGTTGATTTTTAATTATTCCAGAATTGGCTAAATACCCATTCTTGATTAATCAAGAAAAGCTATCACGGACACGCTTCGGGCTGTTGGCCCTCATCAGCGTGGTGCAAGCTGTACCTCAACGACCAAAAAAACTGGTCATTCAGGCATCCTGAAAAATTTATAGTTAAGGCCAGAATTGGCGCAAGCCATCAGCAACTTTCAGTTGCACGATAAGGAGATGCCTTTTTCTTAATTTATGCACCTTATCCCAGTACAATATCACATTTGTACTATTTTTTCATATATATACAACTATATAACAAAAGTGGCACCTTTCCCTTTAAATGTGTTATAAACAACAATGTACAATGTACATGGGGCCTCTGCCACCACTAGGGAGTTTGGTGGAGAATTGCCAGTCTCCAGTGACTCCACACACACACCAAAGTATCCTTGAGAAACGTGTCTTCTTACAGGAGTATAGCTAATTGGTAAAAATGGTAATTTTGGCGAAGAAAACTGTCCTTTGTATAGAGGTATTCTCTCACTGAGGTTCTACTGTACTATTATTTTTTTTTGCTTATCCCTAGTACACGTGGTACAGGCCATGATAATCATGGTGGGTAGTTAGCGACTGCTTTTACTGTAAGCGCACCACATGTCTACACATGTGAAAAGCAGTTCGACTTTGCACTTACAAATGTGCCAGAGCCCCGTTTGGTTACTTGCACTTGCTGGTGGAATTGGACTTTGCAAGAATCGGGGGCCATTGGAGCATTTTTTTTTTTTAACCGAAAAAAAATGTCCAATGCGGGAATCAAACCCGGGTCGTAGTGGTCGAAAACCAAAAGGTTTAACCAGCCTTCCACCGACCCCCTACACAAAATGCATTGTTCTCTCAATTAGTATATTTTTCAAGTGATATTAAAAAGTTAAGATTTATAATTAAGACCATTTTATTTAGTATGATTACGTTGTGTATCCATTGAAGCACACCAAAGTACATACTGAAACTAATTGTTTTCTTTCTAAGTGTATATTTTCATTATCACAGGACTACAGATTTTGACACATTACAAAAAAGACATAAGATTTCACAATTCTTTTTAATTTGCTTGGTTAAAGAAGCTTTCAGGTAAAGGAAAATAAGACCTAATCCAAATAATTTCTTATAAGGTCTTATTTATAAGAGGTCTTATTTTCTTTTATTATAATCCAAATTGTGCTTTATCATTTTTGAAAGACTTCAATGGACCTAAGAGAAGTTATTCAAATTATTTGGATTAGGTCTTATTTTCTTTTATTATAATCTATAATCCAAATTGTGCTTTATCAATCTTTCAGGTAAGTCCTTAATCTAACTAAAATGTTTTAGAAGGACTTGCCCGAAAGCTCTTCCTTAACTAACCAAATAAAAAAATAGTCGCTGCATCTTATGTCTTTGTTCTAAGTGTATATATGCTGACATGTGTTGTAAGAACCCACTACATGTGTAGACAGAATATACAAACCTCCATCTACTATCCTAGCCCAATGCTACATCTACCATAGTACAATACTGATAACAGATTTGGTCTTGACATCTCCTTATCGTGCAACTGAAAGTTGCTGATGGCTTGCACCATCTATCGGAATAAATATCAACTATTCACGTTGATTTCTAATTATTCCAGAATTGGCCAAATACCCATTCTTGATTAATCAAGAAAAGCTAACCACGGACGCGTTTCGGGCTGTTGGCCCTCATCAGCGGGGTGCAAGATTTGGTCTTGTCACCTTTCCACATACACATTGTACATATAATACAACTAGCCGAATGACCCGGGCAACGCCCGTGTTTTACCCGATTGAATGTTTTGATTCAAATACTATTTGTTACAATTATAAATTGGCGCCTTAATTAAATGCATATGTTAGTTAATAACTATAGCCTATGTGCTTTATCTGTCTATGTACTGTTGGCTTCCGTAGGCGCCTCTTACTGGGAAAAAGAAAGAGAGGATTCCATTTGGTTATTAACTAATATATGCATTTATTTAAGGAGCGACCCGCTCCAACACAATAGTTACAAAAACCAAAAAGCAAGTGGGGGGGGGGCAAAGTCAAAAACAAAGTGTCTCGCGCATTGGCGGCGCCATCGTAGCGAACCAATAGGAGAGCGCCATTCCAAAAAAAAAAAGCAAACGGTGACAGAGATGAAGAACGCATGACGCTCGTAACTGTATATAGAATGCGGCTTGTGATTGTAAAACGACATTTGAAAACCATCCCACATGTGTTTCCCTTCAACGAAAAATCAAAATTTATTTCAAGGATAAATAAACGATTATTTCTAACCTTTGGGATGAGGTATGAAAGGGTGAATTGCGATTCCCATCCCTTTTATTTTTCCGCTTATCATTACTCTTCACAATTCACCCTTTCATACCTCATCCCAAAGGTTAAAAATAATCGTTTATTTCTCCTTGAAATAAATTTTGATTTTTCGGTGAAGGGAAACACATACGGTTTTCAAATGTCATTTTACATCATACATAATAAATAAATTTTGCTTTAAAATGATAAAAGCACAATTTGGAAATTAGATTATAATACAAGAAAATAAGACCTATTCTAATTAATTTATTAATGTGTGACGTTTCGGTAACAACATTGTCACCATCATCTTGTTTAAACACTTGATAACAGTACTATTTAAGAACTTGCTGTGATATTTTTTTCTCCATTTAATCTTTTGTCTGATGATGGTGACAATGTTGTTGTCGAAACGTCGCACACTAATAAATTAATTGGATTAGATCTTGTTTTCTTGTATTGTTGCTTTAAAAATAAGGCATAGATAGCTCTCACAGGAACTTAATTTATTAATAATTAATTAATAGGGATGAAAAGGTACACAATTTAGATTAAAGATTATAAACACAAGGTAATAAGACCAAATCCAAATAAATAGTGTCATTTATTTATTTGAATAAACACAAGGTAATAAGACCAAATCCAAATAAATAAATAGTGTGTGACGTTTCGGTAACAGCGTTGTTACCATCTTCAGACAAAAGTACTGAATGGTGACAATGAAGATGGTAACAACGCTGTTACCGAAACGTCACACACTATTTATTTATTTGGATTTGGTCTTATTACCTTGTGTTTATAATCTATAATCCAAATTGTGCCTTATCAATTATTTATTTGAATTTAGTCTTATTACCTTGTGTTTATAATAAATAGGAACCTTTTTTAAAGCACTAAAAAGTATAAAATAAATATTCCAGCTATATTACAAGTGAACAATAAGATTTATACAAGTCAAAATAAAAGTGATGAGCATATATTGAGTGAAGGTGAAGTGATATAAGATGAGTGAAGAGGCAAAATATTTAAACATAAAACTTTTGAACATAAGGTAATAAGACCAAATCCAAATAAATAAATAGTGTGTGACGTTTCGGTAACAACACTGCTACCGAAACGTCACACACTATTTATTTATTTAGATTTGGTCTTATTACCTTATGTTTATAATCTATAATCCAAATTGTACCTTATCAATAAAACTTTCGATAATCAGTTGTTCATATTGATTTACATTAAGTTCAAAATTCATTATGATTATCCCCATCACTTTTATTTTGACTCGTATAAATCTTATTCTACAGGTAAACTCCGTATAAATTAGTATAAAAGTATAACAAATCTAAAGTTTTGCGGAGGAGCCTCTTTATTATACATTTGCTAGCTTTCGAACCTTTCGGTTCTTCGACAGGCGTGGCTAGTATGACTATACTAACATGGTATAAGCGCGCTTGAGCCATTATATACAACATATATATTTACATGCGAAGTGATATTTCAAATATAATAAATTAAAATAGAAATAAGAATTATGACTATGAAATATAAAATAAAACTATGCAAATGAATTTAAAGATTTAAAATTTAGATAAAATTTTTGGAAAATATACGCTAAAAGTTAAGTGAAATTATGATATTCACTGTATGCAAGTAGTGTGACACTTTAAAATTTGTAAAGTTTAAAACTAGTAAAATTTGAAACACCTCAACACAGAAAAGCCAAGATGGGGGTCCACTCCAACCCGACCACTCTCCAGAGGATATTAGGGGATAACTATTGAGATAATATATGATATATTTCCGGTAGATCTATTTTCCTATTGATGCTGTTTGTTTGTGTTGATATGATAGATTCCAGTACCAATCTGTGCTGCTTATTGTTTATGTGCTGATATAGGATTTTAGGTTGATCTAAGTTGAAGTTATGGCCTGTGTTTGAAATATGTTGGTATATAAGTGATTTCGGGTCTCTATTGTTTATGTTTCGTTTGTGTTCGGTGATTCTGATATACGCGGTTCTGCCAGTCTCCCCCACGTAGGAGGCTGGGCAATCCTGGCAAGAATCTGTGTAATCAAACCGAATGAGCTCCAACCTATTCTTAACACTCTACATTCCTTTCACGCAGACATCAAATTCACATACGAAACAGAAACAAACCTAGTATTGCCATTTCTGGACATCCTTATTATCCGCACTCCACACAGATTGCACACAGCAGTTTATTACAAAAAGAATATCCCACCCCTATACACCCATTTCTCCTCCAATAGCCCGGTAGCCTATAAAGTAAACACAGTCAGGACTTTAACCAAAAGAATACATACGCATTGCTCATTGCCTATATTCAAAGCCATAGAAAAAAACAGAATTACCACCCTTCTAACCACTGCAGGATACCCAAGAAAATTCATAGATAGACACACGTTTGATCCCACTGCTCCGAGGACCTCCACGACTTATAGAGCAGTCTGCTATCTTCCGTATTCCTCCTTCTCTGTTGCCATTTCCAGAATCCTTCGCCCATATGGAATTCAGGTTTATTTTAATAGCCCTCCCAATCTTGCTGCCCTCCTCAGGAATCCTATCACCAAAGCAGACGTACCCAATAATCCCATCCACTCCACCGGAACAGTATACGCGGTTTCTTGCCAGGATTGCCCAGCCTCCTACGTGGGGAAGACTGGCAGAACCGCGTATATCAGAATCACCGAACACAAACGAAACATAAACAATAGAGACCCGAAATCACTTATATACCAACATATTTCAAACACAGGCCATAACTTCAACTTAGATCAACCTAAAATCCTATATCAGCACATAAACAATAAGCAGCACAGATTGGTACTGGAATCTATCATATCAACACAAACAAACAGCATCAATAGGAAAATAGATCTACCGGAAATATATCATATATTATCTCAATAGTTATCCCCTAATATCCTCTGGAGAGTGGTCGGGTTGGAGTGGACCCCCATCTTGGCTTTTCTGTGTTGAGGTGTTTCAAATTTTACTAGTTTTAAACTTTACAAATTTTAAAGTGTCACACTACTTGCATACAGTGAATATCATAATTTCACTTAACTTTTAGCGTATATTTTCCAAAAATTTTATCTAAATTTTAAATCTTTAAATTCATTTGCATAGTTTTATTTTATATTTCATAGTCATAATTCTTATTTCTATTTTAATTTATTATATTTGAAATATCACTTCGCATGTAAATATATATGTTGTATATAATGGCTCAAGCGCGCTTATACCATGTTAGTATAGTCATACTAGCCACGCCTGTCGAAGAACCGAAAGGTTCGAAAGCTAGCAAATGTATAATAAAGAGGCTCCTCCGCAAAACTTTAGATTTGTTATACTTTTATATAAATCTTATTGCTCAATGGCGGTAGCTGAAATATTTTCTTTTTTTTGTGCATTTTAATGCACTGATTATATATTCATAAATATAATAACACACACAATTATATATGGAATTTAGATTATATATATATATATGAAAAAACAATAGAAAAAAATAAAAGATAAGTGGGTCAGGTGTTGATATGATATTAAAAATAAAGAAGGCATTTCCTGACCACGAGCACATGTGCTTTTTTAGATGGCAGAGCGCCATCTAGTGGAGCAAAAATAAACTAAACGTTTATTTAGCTTGCTCAGTGATATTTGGCCAACCCAATTTCTTGATAAATCAAGAAAGGCCATCCACGAATATATATATATATTGAAAATAGAGCAATCCATATTTAATTCATTATATAATAAAAAGGCATATATTGGATTTAATAAAACTTGAAATAAATCTTTTATTAAATCCAATATATGCCTTTTTATTATCTAATATATATATATATATATATGTTACTTTTTAATGTATATTTTATATTGTTGAATCAGTTAAATATTTACCTCTTTTATTTTAAATGGTTATATATTTCTAGAAATATCCTCCCAATTATTTATAGCTTTAGTTTCAAACTACAGATTTATTTTTATGGAATGTCAGTCAATTAACGGCTGTATCCTATTTTCTCCTTTTGAATGGAAATATACAAATTCTATTCTCTCTAGTCTATTTCAGACAATCATTATCACCCAGAAGTCTATTGTATTGTTAGTTGGATTGAGTGAATGTAAAAAAAATCATATTTCTATGTAGTCTATGGAAGTACATTAAAAATTGTCCACACAAATTTGAAAATAAATATAGAAATTAGTTCATCGGTGATCATCCAGAAATCGCAAATTTCAAAACTTGCATTGTAAACTAGATTGAGCAAGATGAAAAATTTTCAGACTTCTATGTGGTGTGGAAGTACATTAAAATATTAATCACAAAACAACACACAAAAATTGAATATAAATCTAGAAATTAACCCATTCCCCCGACCACATTTTTAAGGAACACCAGCAGCTCATTATGGCAGAGCATTATGGCTCTGCCTATTTTCTTCATTTTGAAAGCTGTGTTAAATTATAGTGGATGTATTTAAAGTAAAATTAGGCTGGTTGGGATTTAAAAAAAAAAACTTAAATCAGTTGGCTAAATCAAAGAAGTAATATTTGGGACATTAATCCAGGTAGGTTGGTCACACACACAGTCCAACTTCTTTAGTTCAACAACCCAAGGGATCAAGAATATTCAGTCTGTGTTGAATTATATGGTTTATTCTATTCTCTCTCTCTAGTCTATTGCCAAACATTACAGCCACCTAGAAGTCTGAGAAATTTCATAAACTTACGATGTTTTTAGGATTGACTAGTCTATAAAATATCCGACATTTAGGTGGTCTGGAAGTATATTCATATTGATCTCAAAATTTGTAAGAAAATAAAGAAATCAGTCCATTCCCAATTACCCAGGAGTCTGGATTTTTGACAACTTGCATTCTCAGCTGGTTTGAACAAGAGTTCCAATTTTCAGCCATCAGGTGCTCTGTAAGTATATTGCTCACAAGATTTGTGGACAGACATGGAAGCAAATTGAATAAAAATGTTAAAAAAGAGCTTTAGCTCACCTCTGACTTTCCTTCAACCCCTCAGTACAATAGACAACCATCATGATTGACTGTATTGACTCATCCATTGATGTGCTCTACTCATCCCTAACAGACACCATCAAAAGTCTAAAGCTTTACAAGCTTGACACCCTAATATGATTGAGTGGAGATAAGAAAGAGGAGAAGAGTACAATAGAAATTGAAGGATTAACCTAAAAACTGTACTGAACCCTTCCGTCATTACTTTTTCTGCAGGAATATTTCCTCCCTCAAGACTGGGTCTCCACACAAGGCATGTACCAGGTCTATTAGTATGAAACGCGAAAATTTTCAGTGAATTCAAAAGTTCACCAATTCCATACAACAAAATATTTTTTTATTCAAAGTAATTGCCCTGATTATCTATACACTTGGACCACCTTTCAGGCAATTTTCGAAATCCTTGTCTAAAAAATTCTATTCCTTTTGAGTCGAACCAGTCAACAAGCCATTTTCGGAGTATGTCTGAGTTTGAAAATTCCTGGTTTTTTAGGGCGTGTCCTAAAGATGGGAAAAGGTGGTAGTCCGAAGGCGCTAAGTCTGGTGAGTACGGCGGGTGGGGTAAGAGTTCCCAGCCCAAGTCTTTTATGGTGTTTTTGACCACCGTAGCGTTGTGGGCTGGAGCGTTGTCATGCTGCAGTATCAGCTTGTTGTGCTTTTCACGCCATTCCGTTTTTTTTTTATTCAACGCCTCTCTCAAACTATGCGTTTGTTGTTCGTAGCGACTAGTATACCAGGTATTGACTATTTCGCCAGGTTTCAGGAGCTCGAAATATACTACGCCGGTCTGGTCCCACCATACGCAAAGCATTGCCTTTTTTTGAAGCGATTGGGCCTAGGCGTCTGTTTTGGAAATTGGCCGGGCAGGCCCCGCGACTTTTGGTGCGTAGGATTGCTGAAGTGGATCCATTTCTCATCAGAAGTTACGATTCGGTGTAAAAATGACTTCTTTTCATGCCTGGCGAGCAGCCCTTCGCAGGTTACCAGACACCGTTCTTGCTGTCTTTCGCTCAACTCGTGGGGGACCCATCTGGAAAGCTTTTGGGTCATTCCGAGGCTGTTTAAACGTAGGGAAACAGCACCTTGAGACACCTGGAGCTTTTTCGCAAGTTTCTCCTGCGTTTGGATGCTGTCCTCATCCAACAAAGCTTGCAGTTCAGCGTCCTCAAACTTTTGGGGCAGTTTTCCACGTGGTTCATTATCAAGTTCGAAATCGTCACTTTGGAATTTTTTAAACCACCTGTAACACTGCGATTTGCTCAGAGCGTGGTCGCGGTAAACTTCCTCGAGCATTCGGTGGGCTTCAGTGGTACTTTTCTTCCAGTTGAAGGCAAACAACAAAACTTCCCGCAAATGGGCACTTTTTGGCTCGGAAATCGCCATTTTTCACGGGCTCCAAAAATTTTCCTCAATTTGAATTATTCTAAAACTGCACGCGTGCTGATGCCACGTGAGTCAAAAAACAAAACGCCTTCAACAGTGCCACCGTCGGCTCAAATAAAGTTGCAAAGCGCCTTCTGGCGGCCATTTTCATGTTTCATACTAATAGACCCGGTAATACACAGTAGTTGCCACACTGGGGAAGTCTTGATTCAGAATAAGACAAGCTGTTTCAATGGTTTCTAACTTTGCAAAACCCTACTAAATGACCAAACAGGGATCAAACACAAGGTAATAAGACCAAATCCAAATAAATAATTAGTGTGTGACGTTTCGGTAACAGCTGAAATGAGATCCATTCAGTACTTTTGTCTGAAGATGGTAACAACACTGTTACCAAAACGTCACACACTATTTATTTATTTATTTGGATTTGGCTTTTTACCATGTTTATAATCTATAATCCAAATTGTGCCTTATCAAATCTCAAGCAGTTTAACAGTGGTTATAACATCCTTGGAGCAGTAAATGGTTACCCAGACCTCAAAGGTCCATAAACCGGCATGCGATAGCATACTCATTGCTGCATCTAGGTCACCTAACCAAAAAGGAATGATGCATTCTCCATGCACCGAGCGGTCATTATTTGGCCCCTCGCGCCCGCCATTATGGTCTGGCTCCATGGGGTCGACCAATCAAACCCACAGGCGTCTCCGAGTGGTTATAACAAGGAAAAATCCGAGTGATGCTATAATAACAATGTTAGGAGTTTCTTATTCTAGTTTCATAAATTTTCACTTCACAAACTCTGGTGGCCATTGACACCTATTAGGCACATAGGCGACCAGAATAACACTGCTTTTGGTGCGCATGGGTAAGAATAAAGAACCTGATTTAGCATCTATTCTTTCTACCAAAATGATAAAAGCACAATTTGGATTATACAAGGTATGTCCAATAAATAATAAGACCGGTCAAAAACAAAAAATGAAATGATAATTTTTTTCAAAAAGTCTATTAAAAAAATAGAAAGCTTCAGCTACACTGCGGTATATCACATCACGTGATTGCGCGCGCAGTCGATAAATTGTGAGCTTGTAAAAAGAAAGCCTTGCATAACAACTTCTAATTTGTAATGGATAGAAAATTCGAACAACGAATTTGTATTTAATTTTGCTACAAAATTGGGAATTTGGCTTCAGAAACTTTAGATTTGTTGAAATTGGCATTTGGAAATGAAAATGTAAATAAGCCCACCACATTTAGACGGTTTTCACGATTTAAAAATGGAATGGAATCGGTGAAAGATCATAAGCGTGTTGGATGTCCAATTCTGCACAGGAACCCTGAAAAGGTGAGCCAAATTTCAAATTTGATAAAAGAAAATCCACGAATAGGGTTTAGGGACATTGAGGAAGAAACAGGGATATCAAAATCATTAGTTGGATCGATAATTAAAGAAGACTTGCAGTTAAAGAAGAAACCTTCAAAATTTGTCCCTAAAATGCTCACAATCCAACAAAAGGAAAATCGCGTTGAAGTTGCCAAAAAATGCTTGAAATGGTGGAAGAAAACCCTAATTGGAAGGAAAAAGTAATAACTGGAGATGAGACGGGTTTACGGGTATGACACGGAAACAAAACGCCAATCCATGGAGTGGGAAGGAAAAGATGAACCAAGAATGAAGAAATCCCGACTTTGCAAGTCAAAAAACAAAGTCTTATTGGTCACGTTCTTTGACATAAAGGGAATTGTGCATTATGAATATCTAGAGGAAGGTCAAAAAATCAATAAGGAGTCTTATTTAAACATCATGAGACATGTACATGAATCAATTCGTCGAAAAGAAGTGAAATGTGGAGTCCCAAAAATTGGATTATCCATCATGATAATGCACCACCACACACCGCTACATCTGTACTGACTTATTTGGCTAAACACAGCATCCAAATACTTCAACAACCTCCCTATTCCCCAGACCTAGCTCCGAATGATTTTTTTCTCTTTCCAAAACTCAAAATGGCTCTAAAAGGAAGGAGATTTGACCCTAGAGGACACTTAGCGGATTCGAAAAACATCCCGAAAGATGCCCTTTTTAAATGTTTTAAATCATGGGAGAAGAGATGGAAATTATGTATAGATGCGGGAGGGGACTATTTTGAAAAATACTAATACATTTTTTTAGTCATTCTATTTTTTCTTCATTTTTGACCAGTCTCATTATTTATTGGACACACCTTGTAGATTAGAACTATAAGAAAATAAGACCTAATCCAAATAAATTAATAGTGTGCAACGTTTAAGGTAAGAGCATTGTTACCGAAATGTCATACACTATTAATTTATTTGGATTAGGTCTTATTTTCTTGTAACAACTACAATAAAACCTCTACCTCACCATTCCTTGCAACAGTGTTCTAAATACAAAGTGACCAAACTGGCGAGGCTACTCCGTCATCAACGGCAGGATGTGGCACTTACAGGCAGGAGGTTTAATTACGTGTCGTTGAGGTTAATGTGTTTCATTTAAATATTCTCCGTTCACTCCCTCATGTTTTATTTAAATACTGCAGTTTCTTTTAAGGACAAAGTTTCCATGAAGTAGGTACATGGTATACCAAGCCATGATAAACATGGTGGTTTATGACTGATTGTACTGTAAGTACACCACAGGTTTACATTATGTAATTGTAGGCCATGATTATCATGGTGGATAGAAAATTGTAACTGCTTGTACTGTAAGTACACCACAGGTTTACATTATGTAATAGTAGGCCATGATAATCATGGTGGATAGAAAATTGTAACTGCTTGTACTGTAAGTACACCACAGGTTTACATTATGTAATAGTAGGCCATGATAATCATGGTGGATAGAAAATTGTAACTGCTTGTACTGTAAGTACACCACAGGTTTACATTATGTAATTGTAGGCCATGATAATCATGGTGGATAGAAAATTGTGACTGGTTGTACTGTAAGTACACTACAGGTTTACATTATGTAATAGTAGGCCATGATAATCATGGTGGATAGAAAATTGTGACTGGTTGTACTGTAAGTACACTACAGGATTACATTATGTAATAGTAGGCCATGATAATCATGGTGGATAGAAAATTGTGACTGGTTGTACTGTAAGTACACTACAGGTTTACATTATGTAATAGTAGGCCATGATAATCATGGTGGATTGTAACTGCTTGTACTGTAAGTACACCACAGGTTTACATTATGTAATAGTAGGCCATGATAATCATGGTGGATAGAAAATTGTGACTGGTTGTACTGTAAGTACACCACAGGTTTACATTATGTAATAGTAGGCCATGATAATCATGGTGGATAGAAAATTGTGACTGGTTGTACTGTAAGTACACTACAGGTTTACATTATGTAATAGTAGGCCATGATAATCATGGTGGATAGAAAATTGTGACTGATTTTACTGTAAGTACCCTAAAATGTACTACTAGTCCATGATCACTCTATGTGGTGCACTTGCAGTAAAAGCAGTCGCCAACTACTATCCACCATGACTTGTACATCATGCACTAGGGATGATAAAATTTTAAAAAGGCGAGTAGAAAGTTGTAACTACTTGTACTGTGTGGAAGTATACCACATGTCTACATTATGTAGTACTGGGCCATGATGATCAGGGTGGATAGAGGATTGTAACTACTTGTACTGTGTGGAAGTATCCCACATGTCTACATTATGTAGTACTGGGCCATGATGATCAGGGTGGATAGAGGATTGTAACAACTTGTACTGTGTGTAAGTATATCACATGTCTACATTATGTAGTACTGGGCCATGATGATCAGGGTGGATAGAGGATTGTAACAACTTGTACTGTGTGTAAGTATATCACATGTCTACATTATGTAGCACTGGGCCATGATGATCAGGGTGGATAGAGGATTGTAACAACTTGTACTGTGTGGAAGTATACCACATGTCTACATTATGTAGTACTGGGCAATGATGATCAGGGTGGATAGAGGATTGTAACAACTTGTACTGTGTGTAAGTATATCACATGTCTACATTATGTAGTACCGGGCAATGATGATCAGGGTGGATAGAGGATTGTAACAACTTGTACTGTGTGTAAGTATACACATGTCTACATTATGTAGTACTGGGCCATGATGATCAGGGTGGATAGAGGATTGTAACTACTTGTACTGTGTGTAAGTATCCCACATGTCTACATTATGTAGTACTGGGCAATGATGATCAGGGTGGATAGAGGATTGTAACAACTTGTACTGTGTGGAAGTATCCCACATGTCTACATTATGTAGTACTGGGCCATGATGATCAGGGTGGATAGAGGATTGTAACAACTTGTACTGTGTGTAAGTATATCACATGTCTACATTATGTAGCACTGGGCCATGATGATCAGGGTGGATAGAGGATTGTAACAACTTGTACTGTGTGGAAGTATACCACATGTCTACATTATGTAGTACTGGGCAATGATGATCAGGGTGGATAGAGGATTGTAACAACTTGTACTGTGTGTAAGTATACCACATGTCTACATAATGTAGTACCGGGCCATGATGATCAGGGTGGATAGAGGATTGTAACAACTTGTACTGTGTGTAAGTATATCACATGTCTACATTATGTAGTACCGGGCAATGATGATCAGGGTGGATAGAGGATTGTAACAACTTGTACTGTGTGTAAGTATACACATGTCTACATTATGTAGTACTGGGCCATGATGATCAGGGTGGATAGAGGATTGTAACTACTTGTACTGTGTGTAAGTATCCCACATGTCTACATTATGTAGTACCGGGCAATGATGATCAGGGTGGATAGAGGATTGTAACTACTTGTACTGTGTGTAAGTATACCACATGTCTACATTATGTAGTACTGGGCAATGATCAGGGTGGATAGAGGATTGTAACAACTTGTACTGTGTGTAAGTATACCACATGTCTACATTATGTAGTACTGGGCAATGATCAGGGTGGATAGAGGATTGTAACAACTTGTACTGTGTGTAAGTATATCACATGTCTACATTATGTAGTACTGGGCAATGATGATCAGGGTGGATAGAGGATTGTAACAACTTGTACTGTGTGTAAGTATATCACATGTCTACATTATGTAGTACTGGGCAATGATGATCAGGGTGGATAGAGGATTGTAACAACTTGTACTGTGTGTAAGTATATCACATGTCTACATTATGTAGTACTGGGCAATGATGATCAGGGTGGATAGAGGATTGTAACTACTTGTACTGTGTGTAAGTATATCACATGTCTACATTATGTAGTACTGGGCCATGATGATCAGGGTGGATAGAGGATTGTAACAACTTGTACTGTGTGTAAGTATATCACATGTCTACATTATGTAGTACTGGGCAATGATGATCAGGGTGGATAGAGGATTGTAACTACTTGTACTGTGTGTAAGTATATCACATGTCTACATTATGTAGTACTGGGCCATGATGATCAGGGTGGATAGAGGATTGTAACAACTTGTACTGTGTGTAAGTATATCACATGTCTACATTATGTAGTACTGGGCCATGATGATCAGGGTGGATAGAGGATTGTAACAACTTGTACTGTGTGTAAGTATACCACATGTCTACATTATGTAGTACTGGGCCATGATGATCAGGGTGGATAGAGGATTGTAACAACTTGTACTGTGTGTAAGTATACCACATGTCTACATTATGTAGTACTGGGCCATGATGATCAGGGTGGATAGAGGATTGTAACAACTTGTACTGTGTGTAAGTATATCACATGTCTACATTATGTAGTACTGGGCCATGATGATCAGGGTGGATAGAGGATTGTAACAACTTGTACTGTGTGTAAGTATACCACATGTCTACATTATGTAGTACTGGGCCATGATGATCAGGGTGGATAGAGGATTGTAACAACTTGTACTGTGTGTAAGTATACCACATGTCTACATTATGTAGTACTGGGCCATGATGATCAGGGTGGATAGAGGATTGTAACAACTTGTACTGTGTGTAAGTATACCACATGTCTACATTATGTAGTACCGGGCCATGATGATCAGGGTGGATAGAGGATTGTAACAACTTGTACTGTGTGTAAGTATACCACATGTCTACATTATGTAGTACTGGGCCATGATGATCAGGGTGGATAGAGGATTGTAACTACTTGTACTGTGTGTAAGTATATCACATGTCTACATTATGTAGTACTGGGCAATGATGATCAGGGTGGATAGAGGATTGTAACTACTTGTACTGTGCGTAAGTATACCACATGTCTACATTATGTAGTACTGGGCAATGATGATCAGGGTGGATAGAGGATTGTAACAACTTGTTCTGTGTGTAAGTATACCACATGTCTACATTATGTAGTACTGGGCAATGATGATCAGGGTGGATAGAGGATTGTAACAACTTGTACTGTGTGTAAGTATACCACATGTCTACATTATGTAGTACTGGGCCATGATGATCAGGGTGGATAGAGGATTGTAACAACTTGTACTGTGTGTAAGTATACCACATGTCTACATTATGTAGTACTGGGCAATGATGATCAGGGTGGATAGAGGATTGTAACTACTTGTACTGTGTGTAAGTATACCACATGTCTACATTATGTAGTACTGGGCAATGATGATCAGGGTGGATAGAGGATTGTAACAACTTGTACTGTGTGTAAGTATACCACATGTCTACATTATGTAGTACTGGGCAATGATGATCAGGGTGGATAGAGGATTGTAACAACTTGTACTGTGTGTAAGTATACCACATGTCTACATTATGTAGTACTGGGCAATGATGATCAGGGTGGATAGAGGATTGTAACTACTTGTACTGTGTGTAAGTATACCACATGTCTACATTATGTAGTACTGGGCAATGATGATCAGGGTGGATAGAGGATTGTAACAACTTGTACTGTGTGTAAGTATACCACATGTCTACATTATGTAGTACTGGGCAATGATGATCAGGGTGGATAGAGGATTGTAACAACTTGTACTGTGTGTAAGTATCCCACATGTCTACATTATGTAGTACTGGGCAATGATGATCAGGGTGGATAGAGGATTGTAACAACTTGTACTGTGTGTAAGTATACCACATGTCTACATTATGTAGTACTGGGCAATGATGATCAGGGTGGATAGAGGATTGTAACTACTTGTACTGTGTGTAAGTATACCACATGTCTACATTATGTAGTACTGGGCAATGATGATCAGGGTGGATAGAGGATTGTAACAACTTGTACTGTGTGTAAGTATACCACATGTCTACATTATGTAGTACTGGGCAATAATGATCAGGGTGGATAGAGGATTGTAACAACTTGTACTGTGTGTAAGTATACCACATGTCTACATTATGTAGTACTGGGCAATGATGATCAGGGTGGATAGAGGATTGTAACTACTTGTACTGTGTGTAAGTATACCACATGTCTACATTATGTAGTACTGGGCAATGATGATCAGGGTGGATAGAGGATTGTAACAACTTGTACTGTGTGTAAGTATACCACATGTCTACATTATGTAGTACTGGGCAATGATGATCAGGGTGGATAGAGGATTGTAACAACTTGTACTGTGTGTAAGTATACCACATGTCTACATTATGTAGTACTGGGCAATGATGATCAGGGTGGATAGAGGATTGTAACAACTTGTACTGTGTGTAAGTATACCACATGTCTACATTATGTAGTACTGGGCAATGATGATCAGGGTGGATAGAGGATTGTAACAACTTGTACTGTGTGTAAGTATACCACATGTCTACATTATGTAGTACTGGGCAATGATGATCAGGGTGGATAGAGGATTGTAACTACTTGTACTGTGTGTAAGTATACCACATGTCTACATTATGTAGTACTGGGCAATGATGATCAGGGTGGATAGAGGATTGTAACAACTTGTACTGTGTGTAAGTATACCACATGTCTACATTATGTAGTACCGGGCAATGATGATCAGGGTGGATAGAGGATTGTAACTACTTGTACTGTGTGTAAGTATACCACATGTCTACATTATGTAGTACCGGGCAATGATGATCAGGGTGGATAGAGGATTGTAACAACTTGTACTGTGTGTAAGTATATCACATGTCTACATTATGTAGTACTGGGCAATGATGATCAGGGTGGATAGAGGATTGTAACAACTTGTACTGTGTGTAAGTATACCACATGTCTACATTATGTAGTACTGGGCAATGATGATCAGGGTGGATAGAGGATTGTAACAACTTGTACTGTGTGTAAGTATACCACATGTCTACATTATGTAGTACTGGGCCATGATGATCAGGGTGGATAGAGGATTGTAACAACTTGTACTGTGTGTAAGTATACCACATGTCTACATTATGTAGTACTGGGCAATTATGATCAGGGTGGATAGAGGATTGTAACTACTTGTACTGTGTGTAAGTATACCACATGTCTACATTATGTAGTACTGGGCAATGATGATCAGGGTGGATAGAGGGTTGTGACAGCTTGTACTGTAAGTATACCACATGTCTACATTATGTAGTACTGGGCAATGATGATCAGGGTGGATAGAGGATTGTAACAACTTGTACTGTGTGTAAGTATACCACATGTCTACATTATGTAGTACTGGGCAATGATGATCAGGGTGGATAGAGGATTGTAACAACTTGTACTGTGTGTAAGTATATCACATGTCTACATTATGTAGTACTGGGCAATGATCAGGGTGGATAGAGGATTGTAACAACTTGTACTGTGTGTAAGTATACCACATGTCTACATTATGTAGTACTGGGCAATGATGATCAGGGTGGATAGAGGATTGTAACAACTTGTACTGTGTGTAAGTATATCACATGTCTACATTATGTAGTACTGGGCAATGATCAGGGTGGATAGAGGATTGTAACAACTTGTACTGTGTGTAAGTATACCACATGTCTACATTATGTAGTACTGGGCAATGATGATCAGGGTGGATAGAGGATTGTAACAACTTGTACTGTGTGTAAGTATACCACATGTCTACATTATGTAGTACTGGGCAATGATGATCAGGGTGGATAGAGGATTGTAACAACTTGTACTGTGTGTAAGTATACCACATGTCTACATTATGTAGTACCGGGCCATGATGATCAGGGTGGATAGAGGATTGTAACAACTTGTACTGTGTGTAAGTATACCACATGTCTACATTATGTAGTACCGGGCCATGATGATCAGGGTGGATAGAGGATTGTAACAACTTGTACTGTGTGTAAGTATACCACATGTCTACATTATGTAGTACTGGGCCATGATGATCAGGGTGGATAGAGGATTGTAACAACTTGTACTGTGTGTAAGTATACCACATGTCTACATTATGTAGTACTGGGCAATGATGATCAGGGTGGATAGAGGATTGTAACAACTTGTACTGTGTGTAAGTATACCACATGTCTACATTATGTAGTACTGGGCCATGATGATCAGGGTGGATAGAGGATTGTAACAACTTGTACTGTGTGTAAGTATATCACATGTCTACATTATGTAGTACTGGGCAATGATGATCAGGGTGGATAGAGGATTGTAACTACTTGTACTGTGTGTAAGTATACCACATGTCTACATTATGTAGTACTGGGCAATGATGATCAGGGTGGATAGAGGATTGTAACAACTTGTACTGTGTGTAAGTATACCACATGTCTACATTATGTAGTACTGGGCAATGATGATCAGGGTGGATAGAGGATTGTAACAACTTGTACTGTGTGTAAGTATACCACATGTCTACATTATGTAGTACTGGGCCATGATGATCAGGGTGGATAGAGGATTGTAACAACTTGTACTGTGAGTGCACCACATATCTCTACATCAGGTGATATATCTATGGTAGGTAGACAATTAGAATAACTTTATTGACTGCTAGTCAATGGTTACAGAAAAAAAGAGAGAAAATATAGACAGCGTAATATGTGTCAAAAAGATGTGTGTGATGATATAGGCCATGTAGAACAACTGGGCTACATATGTTGAGGGTTCTCCTGGACCTCCGTGGCAGTGATGATCAGAAGTTGCCATTCACAAGGGATATGAGAGAGATGGTGGTTGATAAGGCTCACTTCCTGGCTGTGGACGGCGATGGAAATGTGGTCTGGCCACAGGACAGCAGTCAGAGACCTTGAATAGCGTCCTGCAACCGGACATTGGTTTCCTGGACGAAGGCAATGTTGGCACAAGAAGTGGCAGAGTTTGATGGTAGCCAGGCAAAAGTTTATTGGCTGCTCTTCGTCTGATCACAGACGGCCACAAGGTGTTTATAGAGAGTCGTCTGGGTGGCTGGCAGACATTCCAGTAGCTTCTGGGCAACTCTGTGGAGACCGATCTTCTGGGTACTACCCATCTTCTTTATGAGGTTCTGCAGGCCAGGGATGGAGATGAGGGCCTCAAATATTTCTATCTTCTCCAACCCATTTAGTTCAGCTGTGTCAAAAATGGACCCGGGGATCCCTTCGAGCAGTTCCTTCAGTTGTTGATGTATTTTGGAGCCACCTCCGGAAGAAGTAGACACCTGAATCTTCTCTTCCTCCACTGAGATGCCCTCCATCTGCTCGGATAGCGCTTGCTCATACTGGGGTCCTGGAGTGTGGGTGACGGTAGATGAATTGGTCGCTGGAGGTTGAGTGGGCATAACAGTGGAGACTGTGGGAGCTGCCACAGTTGAAGGTACAGGACTGAGGGAAGTTGCAGGTTCAGTGGGTGCCATGGTAGGCATAGCTGCACTTGTGTTGGAAGGCGCCTGCATGGAGACCTCTGCAGGACTCTCAGCATTCATGGGGCAATTGGTTATGGGGTGCTCCTTACTTTCGCACCATGTGCATTCAACTTTATTGGAGATAAAAACTGGGAGGGTCATCCCCTTGGACTTTATGTCAAGGCACGATGGCAGTCCCTCCAGCTTCATTCCTTTATTCAGTCGTATGACCACCTTTCTCTGACTGTCCGCAACCGAGTAGCCGCCCAAAGTGACGAATACTGGAGTGATGGAAGTAACTTTCCCATATGGCCTCATGGCAGCAGCAATGTCTGCATCTTCTACAAAGAAGGGCAGGTCACGCATGACAATATTTTCTGTCCTTCTGTGGGAGGCTTTAAGACGGGTCTCCTTTATTTCCTGACCATCTTCGATGTGGTGGGCCTCCATGGTAGGTAGAGTTGTGACTGCTTGTACTGTAACTACACCACATGTCTACATTATGTAATACCAGGCCATGATATTCATGGGAGGTAGATAAATATGACTGCTTGTACTGTTAGTAAACCACATGTAGTACCAGGCCATGATAATCATGTTGGTAGAGAGTTGGAACTGCTTGTACTATAAGTACACCACATGTAATACCAGGCCATGATATTCATGGGAGGTAGCTAGATATGACTGCTTGTACTGTTAGTAAACCACATGTAGTACCAGGTCATGATATTCATGGTAGGTAGATAGTTCTAACTGCTTGTACTGTACGTATGTGACCCTCAGCTTACAGACAAAAGGTCTGGGTGGCCATATACATATATGAAGTATGCCACAAGCCTACACATGTAAGATCAAGACTCTTTATTAAGACATATAATATCTGCATAGCATTTTATTTACATATAATTAATCATATTTCAGGGGTAAAGTTTGTTTTACATGAGACAAAATTTAGTTTTATCAGGTATATTGTTGATAATGGAGGTATTGAGAGAGTATATATTTACACCATTTAATTACATTAGGTTTGGGTCTTTTAAAAGTGAGTTAAACTTGGTTTTCTATATTGTATCCCTAGTTACAATGAATACACTTATCCAGAAGTTATTAAAAAAATAAAAGAAAATAAGACCTAATCCAATAAGAATAACTTCTTAGGTCCATTGAAGTCTATCAAAAAATGATGAAGCACAATTTGGATTATAGATTTAATAAAAGAAAATAAGACCTAATCCAATAAGAATAACTTCTTAGGTCCATTGAAGTCTATCAAAAAATGATAAAGCACAATTTGGATTATAGATTTAATAAAAGAAAATAAGACCTAATCCAACTTGGATTAGGTCTTATTTTCTTTTATTAAATCTATAATCCAAATTGTGCTTTATTATCCAGAAGTTGTATAATATGTATTTAGCAATGTTAAAAAAATTATATCTTTTCCATTGTTTCATGGTCAAAAACTGAAATCCCCTCGATCAAAAACAAAACATGGAACAATATTCACAAGGTAATAAGACCAAATCCAAATAAATAGTGTGTGACGTTTCGGTAGCAGCATTGTTACCATCTTCAGACAAAAGTACTGAAACGCTGTTACCGAAACGTCACACACTATTTATTTATTTATTTGGATTTGGTCTTATTACCTTGTATTTATCCCAGTATAATTTTACTTTTATACTATTATTCAAAATAAACCAATATTTATCAATGATTGATGGTTGAAAAGAGACACTATATATCTGAGGCATTAGCTTAGAAGAGTAAGTAAATTTATATTAAAAAATATATATATTCTATTTTTCTTGGTTAAAATATAATGCTTTTGAATGCTTAGAAATAATATCTTTTAAGTTACTTTTTATTATAATGTAATGATTGAAATATCCTCAAAAATGTAAATTTTCATATCAATGTTTTTATCAATATTGTTGGTTTTATGTTAAGGTACAAACAAAATTTTAAAATTATCAGGGTATTTAATATTAGAAAAGCTAGCAGCTAATGATTAAATTTTCCTAATATAAATATATGGCTTGACAAATTGTTCTTTTGACATATAATTTTTGATATCAAAAAAGCTAAAATATTGATATAATCTCTGGTTTACTCTAAGTTAGATGTGATAAAAGTGAGTTGAGAAAATGTTGGTATTAATTTAATCAAATCACCATATGTCCATCAGTTGTAAGAAGAAAAGAAACTTTCAAGCATTATATTAATATTTATACAGCGTTTGCCGCGAGTGCCGATCACTGACCATTTTGCTATTGGAATACTTAATATACTAAAAATCAATATGCGACTTCAAATGTCTGTAATATATTTTTTGAGTGTGATAAAATAATCATTACGAAAAATTCATGCTTTATGTTAATTTTTTTTAAATGTTTACATAAGTACTTAACGACTTGTTAAACACTAAGGTACGATTAGAAATTTACCTTCAAATTAGATGACAAACAAAGTATTTTCAATAAATAATATCTCTATACATTTAATATTAAAAACTAAAATATGTTTTTATTTACCTATATTATTAAATAAACTGCCAAGTCACACCCGAATAGCAATTTCGACAGATCAAGCGTTGTACAATGTTGCCGCTCACCAAATTTTTAATCCTTTTTTTTTTTTAGATTTGAGAAAATAATATATTTATAGTGAATATCATTTTGAAAATTCAAATAGCATAATTTTTCTCTCCTAATTTTTTTTTCTGTTTTACTCTCTCTATTTTCAAATTAAAAAATAAATTTTGAAAAAGTAAACAAAAGATGCTACTCTGCAAAGAATGGAGGTGGGGCTTAAGTTATTGTAGATATCATCATACGGTACTTTAAATTTCATGTGTATTTTATTTTTGTTTGAGAAACAAAGTGTGGATACATAATTTTAAGGTAATATTGGGTTGTTTTTTAAATATTTATAATACGTTATTGTCAAATATATAGAGAGTTCTTTAATATTTTCATTTTCACACGTTCCCTAGCACATCTAAACTTTAATACAAGTTATGTAAATTGTTTTATTTTCCGATAATTATAAAAATGTTTTATAATAATATATACCAAATTCCAATTCCTCCTCTTTTTTTTTTTGCATTAAAATTATATATAAAAATCGCACATTCGCAAAAATTTACTAATATGTTGCACAATATAATAAAATAAATTAAAATTATTATAAAGAAAGCTATGCATGTAACTTTATAATCGAAAAACTCGGATAAGGATTTCTTATTATCGTTTCCACCTTTCTAAACAAGTTTTTTATATTCCATATGTCAAAAAAAAATTGTAGACATCAAATTATAACTGTCTTATTTTGAGATTTCTATTTTAACAATACAGAAGATTGTGTTATGTGTGTAAATATTCATTATATATTTTATATATAAAAATATAGATTTTATTTCAAAAAATAAATATTAGCTTTCAAATTGTTCAAGAAATTAATAAATTTCTAAATAAAATTGATATTATCTATAAGAATAAAAAACACAAAAGAACCCATTAGACAATTTAGGAGAGAGCTAATAAAAGATGGTTTCTTTATGAATATTCTCCAAGATTTTTAAGATCAAATAACAATATCAGACATTAACCTGAAAATTAATAATAATTTTGTTTCACATGGGCCTTCCACATTTATAAGCTAATGCTAAAAATTACTAATACAGTTAAACCTGTCTATACGCCCCCTCTTGGGACTCACCAAAATGGGGTGCTATAGACAGGTCACTTTTAATGTAAATCGCATCGTACTACGTATTTAAAATCTGGTGCTATAGAGAGGGAGGTGCTATTTAGAGGGGCGCTATAGACAGGTTTAACTGTATCTTTGGGTCTATATCTAATGCAATAGTCTCTTATTAGCGATACTTCCTGGCAAAGTCTGGAGCTCTTGGCCTACCTGAAGCCAGGGAATCTACCACCTAACTAGACGAAAGAGACCTCCTCCATACCATCAAAACCCAATGCCTGCAAGAATGGAAATCTAATGCACTACATGACTGGTACAGAGCAGGAGAGACAAGCACCAGTTCTCTCCTCCCAAGAGAACAACAGTCTTTGATTTCCAGACTTAAGTCTGGTTATCTACGGACAATGACTTTCCAGAATGGTTGCAAGGTTTTCCCACTATATGTACTAAGTGTAATTCTCAACCTGCAACCCTAAAATACATTATTGACTGTATTGACTCATCCATTGATGAGCTCTACTCATCCCCAGCAGACACAATCAACAAACTTTACAAGCTTGATACCCTTCTCTTCTTCTTCTTCTTTCTTATCTCCACTCAATCATATTAGGGTATCAAGCTTGTAAAGCTAGAGATCATGACTGAGTAAAGTAGAATGCGTCTGCCTTTGTCATTAAGACTGGGAACACTACTCAGTGGCAGGCCGACTTAGCTCCAAAAGAAATGGCCGCCTTTGACATGAGGAACAGACGCCATGTACAGCCTCTCCTAATATAGAGTACAAATGCTGCTCATCCTGTATCCCTGGATTAGGAGCTCTTACAGGGTACTATCAGCAGGGCCAGCTGAGCCCAGGTTTTTTACTGAGATTGTTACTGCTCACCCTCCTCCTTTTTCATCCTGGCTTGGGACCAGCAAAGGCGGAGTTTAACTTGATACCCTAATATGAATGAGTGGAGATAAGAAAGAAGAAGCGATACCTCCTATAAATATGGCCAAAAATGGTATTTCTCATTGAGTTGGTCTCACCTCAGACAGTCTGGGTTGAATGACTCAACATGATGGGGAGGACATGCTGTTAGTTGGGGCAGTAGCAAGCAACATGTCAGTTCCTGTCTGAAGGTTGCTCCTGACAATGATAAACAGACTCTGTATTGATTCAGCCACCTATCGTGAATACAGACAATGTTTGCAGTTGTCTCTTTGGAAATGGTTACTGTTTGTGTGAGGAAGAGACTATTATTTTCACCCCTCTGTCCTCCTCTTGACCCGAAATCCTTAGTAAGAGATCATTGCTGGGTATTGCCAGTTGGCTAAACCCAGGTTTGGTAGACACATGGCACCTCTGGTATAAGACAGCCTTCAGGAAAGACCATGTTTATTGGCAGTCTCTTGTATAAAACTACTGTATGTTTCCTAACTAGTGATAGTTTGTGAAGATGGTAACAACGCTGTTACCGAAATGTCACACACTATTTATTTATTTGGTCTTATTAACTTGTGTTTATAATCTATAATCCAAATTGTGCCTTATCTATATATATGTAATATTAAAATATTATTTCATTTAAAAAATTATATTTCATAGATTCAAATACTCTGTTAAATCGACCGCCAGAGGTCACGCTTCCCCTGTGGCTCTGTTTGGATGACCCAATTCAACTGCCCTACCATGTGGATAGGCAATGCAACTACCACACTGGTGCTATCTTTCTAAGAAACAGAAGTAGCATCATTAGAATTGATGGAAAAAAAGGGCATCTCCTTATCTGGCAACTGAAAGCTGCTGATAGCTTGCACCAAAACGCATACGTGGTTAGCTTCTCTGGAATAATTAAAAATCAATGAATAGTTGATATTTATTCTGATAGATAATGCAAGCCATCAGCAGCTGCCCGTTGCAGCAGCAGCAGTTGCCCGATAAGGAGATGCCCTTTTTTTTCTTTTCAGAATAAAAAATTGCTTCAAAAATTCCCTTTTCAATTTCATATAATCTATAGAGAGTTTGAAATAATAAATAAAAATTTAAAAATTATATAAAAATAGTGTTTTATTTTTTTAAATTTTACTCAATTTTATATTTTTGAGATTGTACAAAATACAAATTCACTCCACATTCTCTATAGACAGTGAGTAGAGAGTAAAAGGTAAATATTATCAGATAGGCTATTTACCCACATTTCTATAATATTTATTCTAAGATAAAAAGATAAAAGTTACTGCCAATTGCTTATCTTAGTTATGATGCAGTCTTCACACTCACAAAAGTACTGGGGGTCGGTGGAAGGATGGTCTAAACTGTTGGTTTTTGACCACTACGACCCGGGTTCGATTTCCGCATTGGGCACATTTTTCTGATTTAAAAAAAATGCTCCAATGGCCCCCGATTCTTGCAAAAGTTACAATAGATTTGGGTTATTAAAAACAGTACTCAAGTCATTAGATCAAGCTTGCTAATTTCCTATAACTAATCCCAACTATTTCAACCATATTAATCTTATGGTTGCAAATACATTATAGATTAGGGTTAGTATAAATAAGCTTGTTGCTCTAATGGCCACCGATTCTTGCAAAAGTCCAACCCCACCAGTGAATGCAAGTAAACAAACGGGGCTCTGGCACATTTTTAAGTGCAAATTTGAACTGCTTTTCACATATGTAGACATGTGGTGCACTTACAGTAAAAAGCAGTCGCCTTCTTTTTCCCACCATGATTATCATGGTCTGTACCATGTGTACTAGGGATAAGCAAAAAAATATATAATAATAATAAAGGCACTTGACATCAATTATATACTCTATATATATCTTATATTTAAGAATGATTTCTGCTGTTGACTTTGGAATATTATTTTCTAATTATTTTTTGGATACATGAGTATCATAATGATATTGTTTTTTTGCAGTCGTGGCAATAATTAAATAAAATTAGTTATCAAAAATATCTTTAATTGAGCCAAAGAATATATATAAAACATAATTTGATAAAAGTAATGCCTGACTCAAGGCGTAAGAATAAAAAATTTAAAACTTATTTACATAATGTACAAAGATTTGAGCCGGCCATTGAGAAACAACAACAATGAGTTTTTATAGGGGAAGTGTGACCTCTGGCGGTCGATTTAACAGAGTATTTGTATCTATGAAATATAATTTTAAATAAAATAATATTTTAATATAACATATATATAGACATGGCACAATTTGGATTATAGATTATAAACACAAGGCAATAAGACCAAATAAATAAATAGTGTGTGACATTTTGGTAACAGCGTTGTTACCATCTTCAGACAAAAGTACTGAAAGTTCAGATATCAGGATGTACTAGGTATAGGTTTCATGTAAACAAAGAAAAATGAACAAACAAGGAAGAAAGATAGGCAGGCAATAGGGAGTGCAGGAACGGCGGTCTCACACTTTACAAGTACATTAGGTCAGCTGACATCCCCCCCCCAACAACCCACTGATAGTTAGACAAGTAGGTACAGGACAAGATCCCGGTAGATGTGAATCTGCGTCCTTTGGGCTAAAGTGTTTTCGCTCTATAGTTGCTTGTTATTGATAAGGTACAATTTGGATTATAGATTATAAACACAAGGTAATAAGACCAAATCCAAATTAATAAATAGTGTGTGACGTTTCGGTAACAGCGTTGTTACCATCTTCAGACAAAAGGAGATGTGAATCTGCGGCCTTTGGGCCAAAGTGTTATCGCTCTGTAGTTGCTTGATATTTGTATTTTGAATTTGGATTATAGATTATAAACACAAGGTAATAAGACCAAATCCAAATAAATAAATAGTGTGTGACGTTTCAGTAACAGCGTTGTTACCAGCTTCAGACAAAAGTACTGAGAGTACTGACAAAAAAAGGTCACACACTATTTATTTATATGGATTTGGTCTTATTACCTTGAGTTGCTTGGTATTGTTGTGACTGATGTTGTCATATCATAGTAATTTATTACTTCCTAGTGGAAGATGATTGGTTGTCAGCCATTGTATTTGTGTTGAAATCATTGCATATAAACAAATGGTAGAAAAAGGCTTTTATCTAATAACACAAATTTGACAAAAATATATAAATTAATAATAAAGGAGGGAGTAACATCCTCGGATAAAAGGAATATAAATGTTTACTCCTATTTCTTTACACAACCCCCTTTTTTTTTCTTGTTGATTTAATGTAATTTTTTGTTATACTAAGTTTTATGTACAATTTTCTTTCTTTTTTTTTCATGAACGTTGAAGGTGTTATTGTAATTTTTGGAGAAACTAAAAAATATGCATTATAGGATCCGTCGGTCTCCACTGTGAAGTATTGTCTTTATAATCCACTTAACCATGAGCATTGTAGACATGGTAACTATTCAGGTGAACCTTGTCATGTTAGTGCTAATGCTCTACAAAATTATAAAAAAGGGGGGGGGGGGAGAAATATTATCCCTATATATATAAAAGTCAGTGTATGTATGTATGTATGTGTGTTTGTTCCTATGTCGGCTATACACGTCCACAATACGTAACTAATCTGACTGAAATTTTAACAGTATATAGAGTAGAATCTGGAAAAACTTATAGTGAAAATTTCAGGTCTCTATCCCGAATATTCTTCGAGTTATTTGCAAATTGCGGGTGAAGCCAGTTCATTTTTAGTGTGCAGGAACAAAATTCTAACAGAAAAACATTCATTCGAGCAGAAGACACAAAGCCAGATCATCTCTTTATAAAAATATCGCTTCTCTGACACAAAGTTTGGAGCGGAACGTTTCACAAGAGTGACATCCACAGCGCCAATTTATAATTATAACGAATAGTATTTGAATAAAAATATTTAATCGGGTAAAACCTGGGTGTTGCCCGGATCATTCGGCTAGTAATCTAATGCAATAGAACATCTTTCTGTAAAGGACATCACCTAATTGAAGAGCTAAAGTGTCTTTAAAGGAGAGGTGTCCTCTTACAAGAGAGTTGCTAAATAGTAAAAATGGTAATTTTGCAAATGAAAACTGTTCTTTATAGAGAGGTGTCCTCTAGAGCGAGTGTCCTCTCATGGAGGTTCTACTATAGTATAAAGTGAAGTTTAGGGTCCATCTAAATACATGTCAATGGGCATACCCAGTCTCACACGGTAGTTATCAGTGACTCAGTAATGTTTAGCCAAGCCATGTAAGTTTCTCAATTGACACATAATGTCTGATAAGAGACCCCCCCCTTCAGGAAAATCTGGGTTTTTAGCCATGCTTATAGACGATTTCTCATGGGAGACTAGGTATTTAGTTTTAATCAATTTTGGCCATTAGACCATACAAAAAGAAAGCTATCAACCAACCTGCATCAAAAATCCTAACTATGCATCTCCAGCCCAAGCACTAAAACAATAAAACTATACATAGGAATGTGATGGAAGACTATGTATTTGTTGGAATGGAACATTGGTTAGAAAGGGATGCCGTGCAATTTGGATCATAGATTCAAAGTTTTGCAATATTAATAAATTACAAGGTAAAAAACCAAATAAGTATATATATGTATGAGTGTATATATGTATATATATGAGTGTATACTCATGAACAAAACTTAAGGAAGTTGTACCTTTTATCATGTATATTGGAATTCAGACAATAACTCTGAAATATATTACAGTGACCTTTATTGAAGACATACAATATCACCAGCTGTGAACAAATTTGCCTCTGTCTCCTTCAAAAAATTTTTTAAAAAATCAAAGACTTTCTCAAGTTTTGTCCATGAGTGTATATATTGTGCTTTGTGTGGTTTAACAGCATTGTTACTCTGAATTAGATCAGCCATCTAACAAGTGACCACCTTTGTAAAATCAAAGCTGGCAGAACACCAGCCAATAAGGTACTACCTCCAGGGGAGACCATATCTCTAAAGTGGCCTATCATGGAAGTTGAGTTTTATACATTTATAAGAGAACAACAGTCTTTGGTTTCCAGACTTAAGTCTGGTCATCTACAGACAATGACTTTCCAGAATGGTTGCAAGGTTTTCCCACTATGTACTAAGTGCAATTCTCAGCCTGCAACCCCAAGACATATTATTGACTGTATTGACTCATCCATTGATGAGCTCTAATCTTCCCCAGCAGACACCATCAAAAGTCTCAAGCTTTACAAGCTTGATACCTTAGTGCGATTGAGTGGAGATAAGAAAGAAGAAGATACTTTTATTTCTTCAATGTTACATGGTTCACATGGTGTACATGGAGTGGAGATATATACTCACAGCTGGAGTTAGTTGTTTCTCCCCTCTGCAACCAAGGTTCCCAGGTGTGCTAGATTTAACATGAAGCTCACATCACTAAGCAATTACTGACAATATAATGATACCCTTTCACCCAGCTGTTTCCTTCTCCTTATACAGTAGAACCTCTATGAGAGGACACTCACTCTAGAGGAAACCTCTCTACAAAAAAACAATGGTTGCCTGTAAAGTCGGTTTTACGGGCGAAGATTTTACGTAACAACGGTAGAATATTTATTGATATGAATATAATTAAATTGCACAATAGGAACAAGGAATTGAATGAAAATAAGAATTGCACAAATTTTAACTATAGAAATATATTTTGTTTACTAAAACATTGTACATGTAAACTTAAACTTAACTAATTCCTATTTGAGTGATTTTGTTGAGGATAGGACGATGATAGGAGAAATATGAAATGAAAGGAAGTGTTTCTGCTGTAATGTGTCTTGCGAAAGTCAAGTCGATAGTTGTTCCTTTTAACGTAGTTGACTTAGAAACGTTTGATACGCAAGCAAGATTATACGTATTTTTCATGAATTTAAGAAACGAGTTGTCAGGCTTTACGTTTTTGTTAAAATCACCACACAGAAGAATCGGTATACTAGAATCAACTTGCACGAACGGTGGCACGTACTGGCTGTTGTGAATGTACGGACCGAGTCCTTGCCATAGTAACATTCCAATATCCTGCATACTAGCTCCTGGATGAATATATACAGCACCGAGTATAAACTTGAAGCTAGTATTAGCGGCGAAGCAAGTAACTTCAGTCATGCACATGTCACCCTTGGTTTTAATGACACGAGTTACGTCTGTAATCGCAACTTGGAACACTTCCGCCGTAGATGTCGATGATAATTTACGATAGATCGCCACTCCACCAGCCGCGTTGGTATTTGAAAATCAAAACACTTATTCAGATCGAAGGTTCAAATTTTTGCTAAATAAATTTGAAATTAAATAAAATTTGTAATTGTAAATGATGAAGTTGAAAATTAAAACATTTACTTAAATTAGATGTTAAAATTCTTGCTCAACACAGTTTAAATAAAGTTTTCTTATATCTGCCACTTTTTCTTAATATTTGTAATTTTAAAGAATCAATTCGAAAATCAAAACATTTATTCAGATCGAAGGTTCAAATTTTTGCTAAATAAATTTGAAACTATTTAAAATTTGTAAAATAATAATTAATTAATTAATTAATTTTAAACTAATAATTTACTTAACACTATCAACATTTATCAATAGTATGACATAACCTATAAACTCAGTTTCTCAACTTTTGTGTCAATCTAACAATTAATCAATCAATCATAGTTTACGATAATGAAATATCAGTGTACAATTATTTACCTTTATTGTTGTAGTTGTTGTAAATGACGAATCTAAGCACTCCACATTTTCACTACAGACACAGCTGACGATACTTTAACCACACGTGTGAACTTGTATTATGACGCTTTCTTGTTTTTCCAACGCCAAGAACGTTCGAGAAAGACAAAGACAGAGACAAGCATGCGCCGATTCAATGCGCCTAATTCTCTAGCGCTGCGCGCGCAGCACTCTCGTTCGATGACTCATCGTAACGTTACCGGGCGTTACACTTTTTCATAAGTGACTCCCAGCCGCAACCTAATTTAAGACGTTGTCACGTCAAAAGACAGTTTTCATTTGCAAAATTACCATTTTTACTATTTAGTAACTCTCTGGTAAGAGGAAATCTCTCCCACTTTGGCTCTGTAATTAGATGTCCTTTACAGGGAGGTTCTACTGTACCTATCTATAATAAATGAAAGCATTAAAGTACTAATGTTTCTTTTAAACATAAAACAAACTGTCCTTATTGCGATGAAAAAATATTGGGAGGGCTTGGCTCATCAATGGTGAACCCTCCCAGCGGTTTCGCCAGTTTAATCTACCACTTGGAGGGTTCACCACTGATGAATGGGGGTCGGTGGAAGGTTGGTTAAACCGTTTGGTTTTCGACCACAAGGACCCGGGTTCCATTCCCGCATTGGACACTTTTTTTCTGTTTAAAAAAAAATGCTCCAATGGCCCCCGATTCTTGCAAAAGTCCAACCCCACCAGCGAGTGCAAGTAACCAAACGGGGCTCTGGCACATTTGTAAGTGCAAAGTCGAACTGCTTTTCACATGTGTAGACATGTGGTGCGCTTACAGTAAAAGCAGTCGCTAACTACCCACCATGATTATCATGGCCTGTACCACGTGTACTAAGGATAAGCAAAAAAAAAAAAAACACTGATGAGCCAAGTCTTCCCAATATTTTTTCATTGCAGAAAGGACAGTAGAAGTTTGTTTCATGTTTAAAAAAAAAAACATTCATGCTTTAATGCTTCCATTTATTATACAGTAGAACCTCCATGAGAGGACACTCGCGCTAGAGGACACCTCTCTACAAAGGACAGCTTCCATTGTCAAAATGACCATTTTTTACTATTTAGAAACTCTCCAGTAAGAGAAAAGGACACTTTGTCTCTGGAATTGTGTCCTTTACAGGGAGGTTTCACTGTATATAGATGGAATGTTATCACCTTATAATTAAATATATCTATCAATATAATAGTGTCTCCCTAGTAGAAAATGCATTCAGATAACAGAAGTGTTACCATTCAGTCAGTTACCCTAATCTGATAACATCACACAGAGATAGGTTAGTCCTTCTTCTTTTTACCTTTTGATTTATCCCCTTAGTTGATGGCTTCACTGCACAGTGATTCTTTTCTGTATGGCTTCGGATAATGGCCTATCAAAATGATCTATTCTGTCTTTACAGACACAGAAATGCTAGTAATTTTATTTTCAAGTAAAGTATTGTTCTCACTGCCCTCTGTTCTAGCTGGCATTCCCAACTCTCAGCTCTTTTTTTTTTCTTTCAAATGCAGTTAAATATTTTTTTTTTTACCATTTCTATGTAGCAAACTCAGATCAATATGTCACAATAACTGGCATTAGCAAATGCCAACCTGTATACTCCCATTTACCATAAAAGGTAACAGTTTAAATTTAGATTTTTTTATATGTAAAGAATTTTTTTTAGCACATACCTCTAAAATGTGTCACCCTTTGGTATATCTTAAAGGTGGTTGTGAAGGAATAGCATTTAGTAATGTAGTCATGACTGGGTGAAGTAGAATGTGTCTTAATTTTGTCATTAAGACTGGGAGCACTACTCAGTAGCAGGCCGACTAGCTCCAAAAGAAATTACCACCTCTGACATGAGGAACAGACGCCATGTGCAGCCGCTCCTAACATGGAGTACAAACACTGCTCATCCTGTATCCCTGGATTAGGAGCCCTTACAGGGTACTATCAGCCGGGCCAGCTGAGCCCAGGTTTTCAGTGAGCTTGTTACTGCTCCCCCTCCTCCTCCTTTTTCATCCGGGCTTGGGACCGGCAAAGGTGGAGTTTTATAACCATGTTCCACTGTATATACCAGTGTCGGGCAACCGGTGTGCCGTGGCACACTGGTGTGCCGCGAAGAATTCTAGGTGTGCCGCGAACATTTTTGTAGGTATTTAGAACTTTTGGTTAAATTTAAAAATAATGTTTCAGAAAATATTTTTTATAATTTTTATTCAATTTTAATAATTTTTTTCAAAAATTTTCATATAAAAAATGAAATAAAAAAAAGCAAATTTCATTTTATATAAAAAAAACATTGCTAAAGAAAACTTTGCATCTTTTCCGATGGTTCAAGAGAATCCATCAAAATCTATTATCAAAAAAGAAGTCGAAGAAACTTTGACATTACTATCCGCTTCTTTTGATAAATATTTTCCTTACTTGGACGTTGAAAAGATGGAATGGGTAGTTAACCCATTTATGCACTGTGAAATTCAACATCTGGAAGAAGAAATGCAAGAAAGCTTAATTGATTTAAAAAACGATTTAGTTTTCAAAAGACTATTCACTGAAAAGGAGCTATCTGAGTTTTGGTTGTGCTTAAACTCCAAATTTCCTAAACTTAGTAATGCGGCCATCGAATCATTGTTGCCATTTGGAAGTTCCTACCTGTGTGAGCAAGGTTTTTCAACACTCACAGAAATGAAGTCTAAGAAGCGCGAAAGACTTCAAATGATAGATGAGGAGATGCGAGTTTGTCTTTCACAAGTAGATCCCCGTATTGATTTGATATGCTCTCAAAAACAATCGCAATGCTCGCATTGATTATGTTAATTTAATATTGAAAATTAATAAAATGTGATATATATGTTTAAATTTTTACTAGTATTTATTGTTGTATTTTAATTACCTACGAGGAAATTTATAGTGAGAACCACAGGTGCGCCGCAAAAAAAAAGAAATTAAGCTTAGTGCGCCGCAACTCAAAAAAGGTTGCCCGACACTGGTATATACAATAACTACATAAAGCTTCATTTAGTTTCCACATATTTAGACTTGGTGTACTAGACGTAGGTGTAGACGGAGTATACTTTTAGTCACAGCAACTAACACTTGTCCATGCCATGATTATCATGCCCATTTGTATATAAGATATAATGATATTTTGTTCAAACCACCACTACCAGATCCTCCACACAGAGAACCAGCCATCTTGTATAGACTCTTACTTACCTCAACTCCTCAAATCTTCATTATTTCCTGGGGAATGTTTCAACAAAACAAGGTACAATTTGGATTATTCTATATACAGTTACGAGCGTCAAGCGTTCTTAATAATTTAATAATTCTTCATCTCTGTCACCGTTTGCTTTTTTTTTTGGAATGGCGCTCTCCTATTGGTTGGCTACAATCACGCCACCTTTGCCCCCCCCATCATACCCCCCCCCCCACTCGCTTTTTGGTTTTTGTAACTATTGTGTTGGAGCGGGTCGCTCCTTAAATAAATGCATATATTAGTTAATAACTAAATGGAATCCTCTCTTTCTTTTTCCCAGTAAGAGACGCCTACAGAGGCCAACAGTACATAGACAGATAAAGCACATAGGCTATAGTTATTAACTAATATATGCATTTATTTAAGGCGCCAATTTATAATTGTAACAAATAGTATTTGAATAAAAACATTCAATCGGGTAAAACACAGGCGTTGCCCGGGTCATTCGGCTAGTAGATTAGAAACATAAAAAAGTTAATAAGACCTCCTTTATTTCCAGACTTAAGTCTGGTCATCTACGGACAATGACTTTCCAGAATGGCTGCAAGGTTTTCCCACTATTTACTAAGTGCAATTCTCAACCTGCAACCTCAAAACACATTATTGACTGTATTGAATCATCCATTGATGAGCTCTACTCTTCCCCAGCAGACACCATCAAAAGTCTCAAGCTTTACAACCTGATACCTTTCTTTTAATGTTCTGGATGTCTGTCCCACATAGCTTTGATCACTTCTCACACTTAACTTCATAGATCAAACCTGCTCTTTCTGTTAATTGGGTGTTCTTGTGCTTGTTTATGTATTGTCAGATAGTATTACATGGTTTCCATGCAATTTTAATTTTTTCATATTTTTTTAATATATTGGTGAAATTTCTTGCAAACCTTTGGTTTATATTATATAGATTTATAACACTGCCATATATAAACCAAAGGTTTGCAAGAAATTTCACCAATATATTAAAAAATTGCATGGAAACCATGTAATACTATCTCACAATACCTAAAGAAGCACAAGAACACCCAATTAACAGTAAGAGCAGGTTTGATCTATGAAGTTAATTGTGATCAAAGCTTGATACCCTAATATGATTGAGTGGAGATAAGAAAGAAGAAGAGGTAATAAGACCAAATACAAATAATTTATGTGCTTATTTATTTGGATTGTGTACCAAAAGAAGATGTTGAGATGGGTTATATAAGTGTGGAAGTTGTGGTGGCAGATTGGATGGAGAAATCTTCCCCAGTGAGCAGCACTGGGCCTGCCCTCACAGAGGCCCACAGTGGTGCCAGCTCTCTCCCCTCAGCCGCCAGCTCTGCTTCCTCCTCCGCATCCTCCTCCGACCATCTCTCAGAAAATCTCAAGGCTCGCACGGTAACTGGGAGATTCATCATTTACTTTTTTTTTACTTATTCTTTTAGTCTAAATTAGATAAGATCTTAAAACATTTGTTTATAAATATTTTAAATTTTTCAAGGCGATTGATAAAATGAGAGAAGAGGTGCTCAACTCCACAGACAACGGCTGATTGCTCCCCCTCCCCTCTAAATTGCTTTTCCTCCTCACTCATGTACATATATAACCTTTAAGGGAATCCCCTTGTAAGACAATAGTGTCTTAATAAAGGTTTTTTGTTGTTGTTGATAAGATCTTGGAGGTCGTGCTCATAAAGAAGCTCAAGAACTCTTCTTGGTTCTCTGTACAGGATCGTTTACTTCCCTATCTAAACTTTACATCTTGTTGTATTCTAAAATCTTTTCTATTATCCCATTGTATAATTATACAAGGTCATGGAGACTATTTTTTTTAGGGAAGACAAAATTCAGGTTGAGGCAGCAATTTATTCAAGGCAAGAACAAACTATGAATGATAAACAAAAGATATGCAAAGAAGGAAGTTTACAGAGTAGCAAAATATAAACATAAAAAATGAAATTCTGTTAATAAAATAATAAATACTTTGTTACAATATTCATAGATCAAATTCTCAATCTTGGTAGGGTTGGAATATAAGTCCTGTCTTGAAGCTCCCATGTATTCTAAGAGGTGGTCTCCATGATGGGGAGCTGCTGTCGTTGGTTGGCTATCCACCACATGATAGTCAGACTTTGCCCCGCGCCCTATTCTATAATCTAAAGAGTGTTGGTTTAGAGTGTGGGACTAATTCAACTAAGTTTTTTTAAAAATTATCCATAGTACATATGGTACTTGCAACTGCTTTTACTGTAAGTGCACCACATGTCTACATATGTGAAAAGCAGCTCGACTTTGCACTTACAAATTATGCCAGAGCCCTGTTTGGTGGTTTGCACTTGCTGGTGGGGTTGGATCTTTGCAAGATTCAAGGGGATCATTGGAGCATTTTTTAAATTAGAAAAAAGTGCCCAATGCAGGATTCAATCCCATGTTGTAGCAGTCGAAAACCAATGGCTTAGACCACTCTTCCACCAACCCCCCTATTGTGTAGTGGTAAAGGCAACCCACTGTGGTGCAAGCAGGTGTACCGACCACCTCACTTATCACTTCCTTCCCCTCCAGGCTATCTAGCCTGCTGGCTGAATGTTATCATTCCGGGAATCCTCCCTGGGGCCGGCCATTCCCCTTACAGGATATCATCTTCAACACTCTTTCCTGCCACAAGTTAAACAACACTAGTATCTCAAATTTTTCTTTAACACTTTGAGGAACATTGGTTTCACAACCCAAATAGCCCTGTGAACCAGGATAAAACTTGATTTTTTAAAAAAATCATATTTATAAAAATATATTACCTTGAACAGTGAAATTTGATGCTTGTATCAAAATATGTCTATAAAACACAAAAATGCAATAAAAAAATATATGTTTATTGGCACTTTTTCAAAATAAAAAATAAAAAAAGAACTAAAAAAATGCAAACTGCCAAAAAAAACGCCACTGTTTGTAAAAAAAATAATCAGAGGAAATTATTAAAATTTTTACATTTATATACATTGTTATTCCCAGTACTTCATTTCTGCATGGTACTTTTCGAAGCACTCTCCAACGCAAAGTGGAATCTTGCATTGTTTGCACTCAAATCTGGTGTCCTTCCGGGCTGCCTTCCCAGTCTTGTGCTTTGCACTATCTGCACAAACTTTGCACCTTCTTTGCACTGCTTTTCCACTTTCTGGGGCTATTTTATAGCAGTAGTGCTTTCCAAGTAGCCTGGCAACATCAGTTTTCGAAGTTGTTTCTTTTTCAGTGTTCAATGCTTGCCTGATTGAGCAACTCCCCACCGACAGCCAGATAGAAGTCCTTCAGACTTATTTTTTTATCAGGATTTGCTTTATTGTAAATGATGTTGCCATTTACAAAACAAAGTGAAAAAAGATGGAAGAATATTTTTTTCCACCATTTCAATGTTTTCCTGCTAAAAGAATAATATGCCATCATCTGATCGCTCCGGTCCACTCCTACCTTCCCCTTGTTGTAATCGATGACAGCATCAGGCTTGAACAACTCTTCTCTGGTTGGGGTTTTGGGTTTGACTGGCATCATTTTACCTTCATGGACAGTGGAGAGCATGAAAACATCTCTAGCATCTTTCCATTTGATGGCTAAAAGATGCTTTCTTCTCATCTTTATAATCTCTCCTCTCTTTAGTTTTTGGGAAAATTCGGTTTTTGGCATCATTTTCCTGGAAGGCATAACTGTGCCAACAGCTAGGGTCTTTTTTTCCCAAAGTTTATCAAATAACTCAGGAGAGGAAAACCACCTATCAAAATAGATATGATAGCCTTGTCCATAAAACCTCTTTGCCAGCCTGTCCACGAGGTTCGGAATGGAGTTGTGCTCTGGCTGCTCAGGATCCTTGCCAGTGTAGATATCAAGATTGTAAGCGTATCCAGATACAGCTTCACAAATCTGGAATATCTTGATGCCATATTTATGAGGTTTTCCTTTTATATACACTCGAAAACCCACACGTCCTCTGAATGGACACATCGCCTCATCAATAGTGAGATTTTGCTGAGGAGTGTAGGCATTCCCAAAAGAATATATGAGGGATTCCAAAACTGGTCTTATTTTGAAGAGTCTGTCATGCCCTGGTTTTCCATATTCAATGTATTTTGAATTGTCATTCAAATGTAGCATTGACAAAATTCTCATAAATAGTGTCCTTGGCATATTTATGGACTGGCAAAAGGCATTCTTCAGGAATCCGTGAGTAGACCAGTAGTCTTTTATCCCAGGCTTCTTCACCAAAGACATGTGTATGATGACACAGAAAAAGAGCTTTATCTGTGCCACTGACACAGCCTTCCACTTAGCCAGCATGCCATGAGGCTTGAGAGGACCCTTCTTGGACTCCCGATCAATAATACTCCTGGCATATCGGTTTGTTTCCTCTTTGATGCTTTTGAAAATATTCTCTGTAAAGAAGAGACTGAACGCATCAAATGGTGAGGAAACATCCCCCACTAAATTTAGTCCAGGGCGGGCGGTGAAAGGGGGAGGAGTTGGGGGCGAGGGATCATCTTTCCTCCAGGTGCCGGCGGCAACATTGGAGCCAGCGGCGGCAGTGGACGTGTCCCGACATGTCGTCAGCATGCGAACTGGAGCTACTTCTAATCGCGGCCGTTTAGCAGGAATTTCTTCCCTTTCTTCCTCCTCAAATTCTAATTCATCGGAGGCTGAATTTTCGTAATCAGGATCCTTCACTTCATCATCAATTTCTGAGCCAGAATCGTAAAGATATTCAAGAATATCTTGAATGTCTTCATCTAAATGAACTTCTGATCCCAAACCTTTTGAAGTGCTAGGTTGATCCAAAGGATTCATTTCAATAACCTTATGAAATTAGAGGCAAAATAACTTAGAAAAAAACAAGCGAAAAGAGATTAGAGATAACAAAAACAAACTTGCCTGTTATCAGTTTGTCAGCAAGCTAGCCAATGAGATTGAGCAACAGATGACTAATTTTTTTGCCTGCCAACAGTATCGTCCTGACATCTAGTGATCATTTTTGTAACTATTCATGAATGGCCGATGATTTGCCGAAGAGATTTCTTGACGTACTGCGTTCTATGATTTTCTATTGATTTTTAAAGTGCCGCGACGTATAAAAACGGGGTTGGTCCGCTAGGCTTAATAGCTTATGACGTATAAAAATGGCGTTGGTCTTCAAAGTGTTAATGGTACAGGCCATGATAATCTTGGTGGGTAAGAAATTGGCAACTGCTTTTACTGTAAGTACACCACATGTTTACACACGTGAAAATCAATTCGACTTTGCACCTACAAATATGCCAGAGTCCCGTTTGTTTACATGTGCTCGCTGGTGGGGTTGGACTTTTGCAAGAATCAGGGGCCATTGGAGTATTTTTTTTTTTTTTTTTATTAGAAAAAAGTGCCCAATGTTGGATTCAATCCTGGGTTGTAACGGTTGAAAAACAACGGTTTAGACCATCCTTCCATCGACCCCCCATAATCTCAATAATTGTGTGGGACTGCTCTCTTTGGGTAACGCTAGAATTTGGGTAATCCCAAAATTCAAAAATTTCAAATATCCTTCACCTCACAAATATATTTATAAAACTTCTCATTAGTTGAGCTAGTGTTGCTCCATCAAGTCCAGGTTACTGAGGTCTACTGGCCTCCCATGTAAATAAATATTGTACCATCTCTAGCAAATGTTAGATCTTCCCATCCTGGTGTCCTCCCACCCTAGAACAACCAATGAGAACTGAAGAAGAATCTAGAAACACTCTATTTAAAGTTACATATTGAAAATTGCACAATTTAGATTACATGGATAAACCTTTTAAGGGTAATAATAAGGCACAATTTGTATTATAGATTATGAACACAAGGTAATAAGACCAAATAAATAAATAGTGTGTGACATTTCTGTAACACTGTTGTTACCATCATCAGACAAAAGTACTGTATGAACTGAAGGTTTCAGTACTTTTGTCTGAAGATGGTAACAAGGCTGTTGCAGAAATGTCACACTATTTATTTATTTGGATTTGGTCTTATTACCTTGCCTTAAAAGGTAACAAACGACAAAAAAGGTAATAAGACCAAAACCAGATAAATAAAGTGTTTAGGGTTCTTAGAAAACTTTTTCTTCTTATCTACTCTATCTTGTTTACACACCTGATAACAGTAACTATTTAAAACATGCTGTGATATTTTTGCGTACGCTCCAGGAGTCTGGGTTAAGCACAGAAGGATAAATAATGATATTTTTTCCACATTCAGTCTTTTGTCTGATGATGGTAATAACGCTGTTAATGAAACATCACACACTATTTATTTATTTGGTCTTATTACCTTGTGTTTATAATCTGTAATCCAAATTGTACCTAATCACGGTAACAAGAGACCTAAACTAAGTTTTAACTATATGTTGTCCCCATCATGCTAGAGGTTTAGACCTGTCACTTTATCACATAGAGTGTTTGGTCTGGTTACCATCTGAATGCCCCCATTATATTCCATTTCACAGGAAGGAAAAGTCAGTATAAGTAAAGTTCCCTCTCTCCATGCTGTTTACCAGTTGAACAACAACAAACATTGTACTGATAAGGCACAATTTGAAATATAGGTTATAAACACAAGGTAATAAGACCAAATCCAAATAATATATTATTTATTTGGATTTGATCTTATTACCTTGTGTTAACAAGGATTGTAGAGGGGGTCGGTGGAAGGATGGTCTAAACCGTTGGTTTTCGACTGCTACAACCCGGGTTCGATTCCCGCATTGGGCACTTTTTTTCTGTTAAAAAAAAAATGCTCCAATGGCCCCCGATTCTTGCAAAAGTCCAACCCCACCAGCGAGTGCAAGTAACCAAACGGGGCTCTGGCACATTTGTAAGTGCAAAGTCGAACTGCTTTCCACATGTGAAGACATGTGGTGCGCTTACAGTAAAAGCAGTCGCCTACTTCTACCCACCATGATTATCATGGCCTGTACCACGTGTACTAGGTATAAGCAAGAGGAAGAAGAAGAGGATTGTAGAAAAATGACATATTGTGTGAGATTTAAGAACAAATGTAAACGGAGACTATTCACTTTACTTACTGTACACACTATACAGCTTAAAAGACCCACCTATAGAGAAATAAGGTTAAAAATAGGGTATTGAGAAGAAGACCCAAGGTCCTATGTTGACTATTCCCTTGCAACATTTATACCTAGTTCTTGAGATCCTGCTGCTTCCCGGTGATGACTAGCAGTGGCCTCTCCCAATCTTCTACAAGTTCTTCCATCCATTGTTCCACCATACATTATATGTTCTGTTAGTTTGTACATACAAGTGGGTAGATAAGGAATATTTTTTATATTTTGTAAGGATTAGCCTCTCTCTGTTCTCTAAATCTTTCTATTGTTGCCATGGCTAAAATTTCCGTTCTAAGAGCTGTATACAGTATATGGATGTAATGGGGATCACCATGTCCTGTGCAGGTCAAAGCAGCTTCCAAAGACAGACCAGTCCGGGGGGATGAACCTCCTTTGTTACCAGGAGAGAAGGTCCCCAACAACCTCAGGGGTGAGTCCCCTGCTGCTGCTGCTGTTGTCCAGATTGCAAGTTGTTAATATAGAATAATAATATATTGACACATTTCTATACAAAGACCACACATTAGAGAAATTTAAAGGATTCTAAAAGAATAACTATCAAAGTGGTATCTATCCATTGACAAAATTTAGACAATAAAATATCTGATGCTACACATGACTGGTACAGAGCAGGAGGGACAAGCACTGGTTCTGTCCTCCCAAGAGAACAACAGTCTTTGATTTCCAGACTTAAGTCTGGTCATCTACGGACAATGACTTTCCAGAATGGTTGCAGGGTTTTCCCACTATGTATACTAAGTGCAATTCTCAGCCTGCAACCCCAAGACATATTATTGACTGTATTGACTCATCCATTGATGAGCTCTACTCTTCCCTGGCAGACACCATCAACAAGCTTTACAAGCTTGATACCTTAGTGTGATTGAGTGGAGATAAGAAAGAAGAAGAAGACAATTTAAAATATCTTTATTGAATCCTAGTCGATAGTTAAAACACAGCAATATTTATATCTTAATTCATGGATGGAGGCTCCACCACCTTGAGAGTTTCTTCTTCAAGACAAGGTCTTATTGGTACCTCCCCAGTTCTACCATGAGGAAATATCTGTAAATGGAGGTTTTAGAAGACACCAGGACATGGGCTCAGGACGTGAAACTCTCCCAGTTTGTAGGAATAATTGTGTCAGCCATCCTATGTAAGGATTATCATCTTGTAGTGTCCTCTCATTGATTCTCTTAGCTATGAGAAAGGTGCGGTTGCTATAATTAATATTTAATCCTGTATTCTGTAATTCTGCATTTACACTTTTTGGAGTTGGTCTCATTGTTGTAAGGTTTTTAGGTTGAAATTAAATTTATTTCCCAAACTCTATATCAGTGTTTTCTCCCAGGGTATTAATATTTAGCCCTATCAAAGTAACATCTGACTTGAGATTAACTTCCAGGGCACACCAACTAGCAGATTCCTCTATACAAAAGATAGTTTCCATCTCCAAAATGACCATTTTAGCCAATTAGCGCCTTTCTGGACACTTTGGCTCTTCAACTAGGCACTATCTTTTAGAGAGAGTAGTATGAATAGATATAATCTATTGATACAAACTTCCCCTCCTGATAGAAGCAGGTATTGAAGATATGATGGTGGAACTGCTCCAAACATTTCTGTTCTTTCTGTTGCAATATGGAATGAGTAAGAAAAAATAGAACCTTTAGTACAAAGCAATAACGCGCCATCTATATATAACGAATGAAGACATTAAGATACAAATGTTTCTTTTCACAAATAAATCAAACTTCTACTGTCCTTACTGCAAAGAAAAAAATATTGGGAGGGCTTGACTCAACAGGGGTAAACCCTCCCAGCGGTTTCGCCAATTTTTATTCCACCAGACCGCTTCTTTAGAACTCTAATACTGTATTGGATCAATCTACTTTTATATGCTACACTGATGGATGGAATATTAGAAATGGTATTTAAGCAAACTATGGACATAAGCAATTAGTAATTGATCAAAATTCCCTCCAAGATGTTTTAAGAAGTAAACAACACCCCTTCAACTTTGGACATATGTCTGGATGACCCACCAGCCAACTTTGGATAATTAGTGGTGTTCTATTAACTTTTATTTCTAAGGGTAATTAATGAATTTCACACAGAGCCTCCTGTTCATGGGAGTTGCTAGGAAAACTTGCTTGTCTCCAGTAGTGAAAGGTTTATGTGTTAATTTGTGAGCGTATTTTAAATAGATCCAATTGGGTGGCCACTTAAGTGTTGTTGTTTCCTAATGAGTCCTAATTTAGGTCTGTTAACTTTTTTCAGGATGCCCCAAAGACCAGCCTTTTTGGTCGTTGAGGTACAGCTTGCACCACACTGACGAGGGCCAACAGCCCGAAACGCGTATGTGGTTAGCTTTTCTAGATTAATCAAGAAACGGTATTTGGCCAATTCTGGAATAATTAAAAATCAACGATAAGTTGATATTTATTCCAATAGATGGCGCAAGCCATCAGAAACTTTCAGTTGCACGATAAGGAGATGCCTTTTTTCTTAACTTTATATTAATTTACATCCTTGTAGCTTCCCTCTTTGAAACCCCCGGACATTTGTTGTGGGAAGTCAAGGGAGTAGAAGTTTATTGATAATTGGAGGATATGGAACAGCAGTAGATGGTAGTAGCTGGAGACTTCCACACAGAGTAGTGTTTGTTGTGGGGAGTCAAGGGAGTAGAAGTTTATAGATAATTGGAGGATATGGAACAGCGGTAGATGGTAGTAGCTGGAGACTTCCACACAGAGTAGTGTTTGTTGTGGGGAGTCAAGGGAGTAGAAGTTTATAGATAATTGGAGGATATGGAACAGCAGTAGATGGTAGTAGCTGGAGACTTCCACACAGAGTAGTGTTTGTTGTGGGGAGTCAAGGAAGTAGAAGTTTATTGATAATTGGGGGATATGGAACAGCAGTAGATGGTAGTAGCTGGAGACTTCCACACAGAGTAGTGTTTGTTGTGGGGAGTCAAGGAAGTAGAAGTTTATTGATAATTGGAGGATATGGAACAGCAGTAGATGGTAGTAGCTGGAGACTTCCACACAGAGTAGTGTTTGTTGTGGGGAGTCAAGGAAGTAGAAGTTTATAGATAATTGGAGGATATGGAACAGCAGTAGATGGTAGTAGCTGGAGACTTCCACACAGAGTAGTGTTTGTTGTGGGGAGTCAAGGAAGTAGAAGTTTATAGATAATTGGAGGATATGGAACAGCAGTAGATGGTAGTAGCTGGAGACTTCCACACAGAGTAGTGTTTGTTGTGGGGAGTCAAGGAAGTAGAAGTTTATAGATAATTGGAGGATATGGAACAGCAGTAGATGGTAGTAGCTGGAGACTTCCACACAGAGTAGTGTTTGTTGTGGGGAGTCAAGGAAGTAGAAGTTTATAGATAATTGGAGGATATGGAACAGCAGTAGATGGTAGTAGCTGGAGACTTCCACACAGAGTAGTGTTTGTTGTGGGGAGTCAAGGAAGTAGAAGTTTATTGATAATTGGGGGATATGGAACAGCAGTAGATGGTAGTAGCTGGAGACTTCCACACAGAGTAGTGTTTGTTGTGGGGAGTCAAGGAAGTAGAAGTTTATTGATAATTGGAGGATATGGAACAGCAGTAGATGGTAGTAGCTGGAGACTTCCACACAGAGTAGTGTTTGTTGTGGGGAGTCAAGGAAGTAGAAGTTTATTGATAATTGGGGGATATGGAACAGCAGTAGATGGTAGTAGCTGGAGACTTCCACACAGAGTAGTGTTTGTTGTGGGGAGTCAAGGAAGTAGAAGTTTATTGATAATTGGAGGATATGGAACAGCGGTAGATGGTAGTAGCTGGAGACTTCCACACAGAGGCCGTGTTTGTTGTGGACACAGCTAAGATTGACTTTCATGTTATCAGTGAGTCCTAACATCTCAGTCAGCAATCAAATACATTGTCTCGCCAACTCCATGTAGATAAGTGGTGTTTAGAAATAAATAATGTTAGATAAACTAGGATTATTTCATTGAGGTTCTCACATTGGAAATATATCACAACAATATATAATAGTTTATCTCCAAAAATTCTCAAAAACATCAAAAATTCATTTACATACAGTAGAACCTCCATGATAGGACACTCACAATAGAGGACACCTCTCTACAAAGAACAGTTTTATTTTCAAAATTATTGTTTTTACTATTTCGTAACTCTCCGGTAAGAGGACACCTCTATCTAAAGAACACTTTGGCCCTGCAATTAGGTGTTGTCTTTTACAGGGAGGTTCTACTGTATTTAATATTCCACTGTGTACATCATGAATTTCTAAATAACCAAAGAGAGGGGTGTGCAGCGAGGGATGTGACCTACCTCTGCCCCTACACAGGCCCAGTACGGGGCACCCTCTGGGTCACCAACTACAAGCTCTACTTCAAGAGCACAGACAGGGACCCCCCCTTCATCCTGGATGTTCCCCTGGGGGTGGTCAGCCGCGTGGAGAAGGTGGGAGGGGCCACCAGCCGGGGGGAGAACTCCTACGGCATCGAGCTTTTCTGCCAGGACATGCGCAACCTGCGCTTCGCCCACAAACAGGAGAATCACTCGCGCAGAGATGTCTTTGAGAAACTTCAGCAGTATGCTTTCCCCTTATCTAACAAATTGGTAAGTTAAAAGTTTTTATTCTTTTGTCTGATGATGGTGACAATGTTGTTGCCGAAACGTCACACACGAATAAATTATTTGGATTAGGTCTTATTTTCTTCTATTATAATCTATGATCCAAATTGTGCTTTATCAAATTGGTAAGTTGTTCATTTGAGACAGAATGTGGGGCCTATTCAGTACAACTACCATAGTGCTTTCTCATTAACCTTTTGTTTTTTTTTTATGAAATTTGAGGAAGATTTTTATTATTTTACTTTTTCTCTTCCTCACAGGAGTCTGTCAATACTGAACGCCCAACAGTTCTGGAGTCTTTAATACACTGTGATGCCTCTCTGACCTCACTGGAGTTATGGCAGAGGTCCTTGCGCTACAACTTGTGGTTTTTATTAATCAAAGATTTTCATGACAAAGTATGTGATGGACTGAAGTGGGGAACCTTTCTAATTCAACCTCAATCTCCTCAAGAGAGTGTTGAATTATAGGGGGTTAAAGAAGGTAATTCTGTCACATATAACTGTTGTAAATTAAAAATGATGAGCTACAATTTGGATTATAGATAATACACAATGTGTGACGTTTAGGTAACAGCGTTGTTACCATCATCAGACAATTCAGTACTTTTTCCTTATGATGGTAACAACGCTGTTACCCAAACTTACACACTATTTATTTATTTGGATTTGGTATTATTATCTTATGTTTTTTGTAAATTATAGTAGAGAGTTTAATCATAGGCTTCTCGAAGTAATAAGACCAAATCCCAATAAATAAATAATGTATGACATCTCGGTAAGAGTGTTGTTACCATCATCAGAAAAAAAAGTACTGAATAAGAAAAAAAATATTACAGCATGTTTATAAATAGTTTGTACTGTTATCAATTGTGTAAACAAGATATCTGATAAGAAGAAAATAGTTTTCTAACAATCCTAAAATGCTGTGATATTTTTCTTCATTCAGTACTTTTGTCTGATGATGGTAACAAGGCTGTTACCGAAACATCACACACTATTTATTTGGATTTAGTCTTATTACCTTGTGCTTCTAATTTATAACCAAAATTGTACCTAATCATCATAGGCTTCTGAATTCTGAAACTCTCGCTACACAATTGACAATTAAAATAATTTTATTGAAACATTGTCAACACATGCAAAAGTGCAGTCTTCATTATTTTAAAAAGATAATTATATGCATGATACTATGTACAATGAATATGGCGCCTCTACCAATGTAACTCTCATTAGAGTGGACACATCTATACAAAGGACAGTTTTCACGTCAAATTTCAATTTTTTTTACAAATTAGCTGCTCTCCAGTAAGAGGACACTATTCTTTAAAGGACATTTGGCTCTGCAGCTAGTTGTTCACCTTCAGAGAGAAGTTTCAATTTATCTGAATTTAATTTAAAGAAAATTATTGAGGAACCATAAAACAAAGTAAATTAAGCTAGGTACATCGTAGAAGTTTGAGCCAGAGCAAGCTCACAGATGTATACAAATTGATCAAGGACATTTCAATTCTAGTTGTTTTTATTGAACAATGGGGGAAGATCCTCTCAGTAAATGATAATAAAAATTATAGACACTGTCTCTCTCTGATGTCATTTTGTTTAGTACTCTCTGTGCTTTATTGTCACTTAGAAATGAGTTAAGACAAACATCAGAATGGCACGAAATTTTATTTATATATTGCATAACAAATTAAGATACAGGACCTTTGAGAGAGGCCGCTGTTTATTATTCAACAGCTTGAAGAACATGTACTCATGGAATTTGCGTAATCTTTGCACAGGGGGATAAGGAACAACAACAAATTAAAATTTATATAAAACTAGACGGGTGACCCGGGCTTCGCCCCGGGATTGACCCGTGTGCATATCTACCCGAGTGATATATATTTAGATAAGATTTTTTTTTTTTTATAATTGTTTGTTATTAGCATTATCTATTTGTTTGCATCAGCATAATTTAATCTAATCTTTGATAGAGGGCGCTGTTCGTGAGCTAAGTAGAATAATTTGAATATATAGTTTTAATAATTGATTTATATATTTTTTAAAATAGCCTATCGTCTTCCCCGTATTTTTTTACCTATGTATGGAAATTTTGGTTTGAATTAGTGAACTACTGCGAATTTGTATACCGGACATACAAACAAACAAACAAACATACAAACATTGATTTTTATATATATATAGATATACTAAAAAGGCAATGAGGGGGAAGTTTACAGAGTAGTAAAATATCAAAATATTGTTAATCTGTTCATAAAAGAATAGATATTATTCTATATAGCTTCTTTCCTATGGGAGCTGTGACGCACAACTTGCAAATCTTGTTGTCTCTGACATTGATCTGACATGTTTTGCCAAGGATTCTCTCGAAGTCTTGGAAGTTTGTCCCTAGTAGCTTTGCTTCCATTCTCTTGTGGCATGAAGTGTGGCTTTGTTGTCATATCATTAAGAGGGTCATTGTCTTCCTGGATGGAAGTCCTTGCTTTGACATAGCGGTGGAATCCTGGAGCCAATCTTGGAAAATGAAGAGCACAGCACCCATAGCCTCAAGGTCTTCTCCGCAAATTCATTTTGTCTTCCCTAAACTACCCAGCATCTCCACCAAAATGTCACGTAGATAATTAGGAAAGACAAACTTCAGAATGACACAGCAATTTATTTATAATGTATGCCAAAATTCATAAAATACAAGAAAGACAATGTGGGAAGTTTACAGAGTAATAAAATTCAAAAATTGATAATCTATTAATATAAAATAATAAATATTTTGTTACAATATGTTTACTAAGAAAGCCAAAACTCCCAGAGACAGGATTAAGTCAAAATCACTGCAGGTGAATAAAACCCTTATAATTTGCTACAAAGGCAAACCCCCAAGTTCTGATGGGATAACATATGTTGGATTTAAAAAAAAAAAGGCTTAAAAAAAAGGTTTGAGAGAGATTGGTTCACCGCTGGTGAATATGCTCCCTTATATTCAACTAAACAGGATTAATGATAAGGTACAATTTGGATTATAGATTAGAAATAATGGGTAAATTCTGGAAGACTTGAGAAAAATGGCTGAAATCTATTGTACCAATCTGTAAGTCACATCACCTTGGTAACCACCTCTTCTTTTATTGGCCACAGAGAGGTCTCTCTGTCATCTCTACAGTAGATATAGGGTACATACATGGCATCATTATATACACTCATGGACAAAATTTAAGGAAATTGAAAGGCTGATGTCTCCGGTCATCTTTTTTTTTTTTTCTAAGGAGACAGAGACAATTTTGTCTATAATTGGTTATCTTGTGTGTCTTCAATAAAGGCCACTGTAATATCTTTCAGGGTTATAATCCCGATATACATGCTAAAAGGTACAATTTCCCTAAGTTTTTTCTCCGAGTGTAGAGAAGTTGTGAAGGAGATTCAGTGTGTGATATCACAAGTTGGATTCAAGGAAGTAACAAGATTGTTCCAAAGATGGTCTAGGAACTTGTTATCTTATTATGACTTGGTGTTTAAAAACTAGGAATAAATATTTCTTTACAGAATATAAAGAGGTTATATTTAATAGACAATTCTCACTCTCTGAGGAGGTGTCTAATATAACTTGTGGTGTGGTTGTCCAGCCTCTGTTTGCCTTTGAGTACCAGGAAGTTTACCCTGTCAATGGTTGGACAGTGTACGAACCAATAGCAGAATACCGCCGCCAGGTAAGTCAATGTTGGATGTGATTGGATGAGTAAGGAGTATTTCTATTGGCTGTTCTCTGAAAGTACTATGAGACTGGCTACCAGTACGGATGGGTGTGTGTGTCAACAACAGGGGCTGCCCACAGAGAGCTGGAAGATCATCAAGACCAACGACACCTACGAGCTGTGTGACACCTACCCAGCCATTGTGAGTGTTGCCCACAGCTTGCCCAGCCTTGCCAACCTCCTCACCCTAGCTGGCAGTGCCCGCAGCTGCCACGGAGGAGGACCTGCGCGCCGTTGCCGCCTTCAGGAGCCGCAACAGATTCCCTGTAATTACACACTTTCACAATACAACTTCAAATGGTACAATTGCAGATTGTTGGTTAGAAATATCAAGACATACAGTAGAACCTCCCTGTAAAGGACTCCTAATTGCAGAGCCAAAGTGTCCTTTAAGGAGAGCTGTTCTCTTAATGGAGAGCTATTAAATAGTAAAAATGGTCATTTTGCAAATGAAAACTGTCCTTTGTAGAGAGGTGTCCTCTAGTGCGAGTGTCCTCTCATGGAGGTTCTACTGTACTAAGTAACAGGTGGTTTAGGCTTAGACAGTAGCTTCCAATCTGATACAAAGAACAATTTCTTTTAATTCTCTTTAGCTAAAATTTTAATTTGTTTTCAATGTCTGTTCACAAATCTTGTTTTTGTTTTTTTACATACTCACATAGGACCTTGAAGTTTGAAATTTGGTATTAATGGTTCATATCTTATGACAATGCATTTTGAAAAAAAAAACAAAAACAATTCAGAGTCTAAGTGGTCAGGAATGGACTAATTATATGAGTATGTATGTATGTTATATACAAATATTATTTTATTTAAAATATATATCATAGATTCAAATATTGTTAAATCGACCGCCAGAGGTCACGCTTTGCATATAAAAACTCGTTGTTGTTCTTTCCCGATGGCCGGCTAAAAACTTTTCTACATTATGTAAATAAGTTTATTTCTTTTATTCTTACGCCTTAAGCCAGGCGGTACTTTTAGCAAATTATGTTCTTTTATATATTTCTCAGCTCAAATAAAGAAATCTGATCAAACTATTTTTAGTATTATACTTTCAAGATCTTTGCCACGACTGCATCACCATAGCATAGTCATCAAGATGATCCAAAATCAGCAGAAAATCTTATCATTCTTATTTATATAATATGTATGTATGTATGTATGTATACCATGGGTAACCAACTCTCCCTGTTGTCTGTACCATGACATCCATACTACGGTGCAGGTCCTGTGCTGGCTCCACCCTGAGTCCCAGGCCTCCATTACCCGCTGCTCCCAGCCCCTGGTGGGGGTCAGTGGCAAGAGATCCAGGGATGACGAGCGCTACATCCAGATGATCCTTGATGCCAACGCCCAGTCTCACAAGATTGTCATCATGGACGCCAGGCCCACTGTCAATGCTGTGGCAAATAAGGTGGGTGCTATCTACCTGCCTCTGGAATAGTAGTTTGTGTTGTCCTTTGGTGACCATATGGATAAATTTTCTCCAATTTGATGGGATTTTGGTCTAAATAGTTTTCTCAGCTGTGATTAATACAGAAGTGGCTTAAGAAATGAAATCAATAAAGCCAGAATGTTTCTTTTATACATAAAATAAAATGCTACTGTCCTTACTGTGATGGAAATGATATATTGGAAAGGCTTAGCTCATCAGTGGTGAACACACACACCTTCCCACCAGTCTAGCCAATTTAATCTAACAAACTGCATTTTTGAGCGAATTGGACAATTCTGCTTATATATGCTACACTAACAGTGGTTTACCAGTGCCCTCTTCTGTCTATGCTGTTGGCCAAATAAATTTGACTCTTCTACCTTTTGGGTTGATTTCTCCCCCCAAGGAGACTAGAGAGTGTCCTTCTTCATTACAAGAATGAATTGGAAACCTTATTTCAGCTTTCACTCGGTTCTCTTTTATGTTATCCGTCCAAATTAAGATGTTGCCCGCTCTCTACCGGAGTTGTATTCACACTGGAGGTGCAAATAGGGATTGAGACCAAAAGGTATTTTCTCCAAATCATCCAGTACTTTTAGAGAACATGATAGATAAGGTGGAGGTAACTCCAAACTCTGTTACTGGTTCTTTACTGGAAACATTTTTGTGAGACCCCAGAAATGCATCTCCTTTTTAAACCTATCATGATTCAATCCAAATAATGAAGCCATAGCAGTAGAAAGACAAATAAATTCTAAGTGAAGTAGCAATACACCACTCAGCCAAGGGTTAGACGAGGAGTCGGTAGGAGGGTGTCTACACCGTTGATTTTTGGCCGCTACAACCCGGGATCAAATCCCGCATTGGGCACTTTTTTCTAATAAAAAAAAAATGCTCCAATTGTCCCCCATTTCTTGCAAAAGTCCAGCCCCACCAGTGATTGCAAGTAACCAAACGGGTCTCTGGCACATTTGTAAGTACAAAAGTCGAACTGCTTGTCACATGTGTACATGTGGTGTACTTACCGTTAAAAGCAGTCGCCAACTTCTACCCATCATGATTATCATGGTCTGTACCACGTGTACTAGGTGTAAAAAAAAAAAAAAAAAAAGGGGGGGGGGGGGGTAGACAGGTGTATTTATAATGAATGGTGGCTGACTGTTAGAATTCTGATCAATTTTCCGTTTCCTACATCTATACCAGGTGCTTCGGCCCATTGTAATCATACTTTGTAGAGAGCGATGCAGTTAGAGAAATGTCACTCTGTAAACTTATTTGTTCCTGGTGCCCGTTGCAATATTCCAGTGGGACAAACACTCATCAATTCACACTACTTGTAACCAGGAAAGTAGGTCCTCCCAATTAACAAATGTGGCGGCGAAATATAGCTCACAAACTTAATTGGTTATAAACTCAAAATATATTTGGATTACACTCTCTCATAATTAGAACTTTTTTCACTAGGATCATTCATAATTGGGACCAATGATAATTGGGTTCATTCACATAATTGGGTCTACATATATTTTATATAATTGGGATCACTTATAATATTGGGAATAATCGATAATTCTTGATATTAAAGATACTTTGGCCAGTAAATCTTTTTTATACTGGCCGAAATATCTTTAATTTCAAGAAGTATGAATGCTGGCCATGCAGCTTCTATCTTTACGATAATTGGTATCCCTCATAATTGTAACTACTGATAATTAACACCAGTTTTCACTTCCTTCAGCTGAGGAAATTTGTTTATGTTAATTCCCTCCATACAGTATAATTTGGATTCTTAATAAAAACACAAGGTAAAAAGATCAAATCCAAAAATATTAAATTTATGACATTTCGGTAATAACACTGTTACCGGAACATCACGCACTATTTATTTATTAGGATATCTGGTTATACCTTGTGTTTCCATCCAAGACAAAAAGACCACATGTCTGTGTGCAGGCTAAGGGAGGGGGCTATGAGAATGAGGACAGCTATGCCCACGCAGAACTGATGTTCCTGGAGATCCACAACATCCACGTGATGCGTGAGAGCCTGCGCAAGCTCAGAGAGATCTGCTATCCTGGCTTGGAGGACTCGGCCAGGTGGTGGGCAGGTCTGGAGAACTCGCACTGGCTGGAGCACGTGCGCTGTGTGCTGGGGGGCGCAGTGCGGGTGGCGGAGAAGGTGGAGTGCCAGAGGACCTCCGTGGTGGTGCACTGTTCAGACGGCTGGGACAGGACCTCCCAGCTCACTGCACTGGCGCTCATCATGCTGGACCCCTACTACCGCACCATCAAGGGCTTTGAGGTCCTCATTGAAAAGGAGTGGATCTCCTTTGGCCACAAGTTTGCCCAGGTACTTACTTACTGGCTCTTTCTTACTCTCGAACTGGTGTGGCTTTTACAATCGAGAAATATTTCTTCTTGTTTTCTATCCAGATGAAGTAATATTTGTCAAAATGTGAATCGAAATAATTTAGTTTACCTGAAACGACATTTTTGTAATAAGTACTGGTGTTCATAATCTTCTTACAGAATACCTAGTTGATTAGACCTGCCAGAATGGCGCTGAAGCAACACAATATTTGTTACAACTACATACACCTCATTATAACTTGGTTAAAATATCATGGCTCTTTCTTGCTCTCCAACTGGTATGAAGATGCTGTTACAATCCGGAAATATTTCATGATATTCATTATTTACCATGTTTTATATCCAGATAAAATAATATTTACCAAAATGTGAATTGAAATAGTTTAGTTTACCTAAACACAAGGTAATAAGACCAAATCCAAATAAATAAATAGTGTGTGACGTTTCGGTAACAGCGTTGTTACCATCTTTAGACAAAAGTACTGAATGAGAAATTTTACCACAGCATGTTTTAAATAGCTACTGTTATCAAGTGTGTAAACAAGATAAGAAATTGTGCCTTATCAATTTAGTTTACCTGAAACAACATGTTTGTGCTGGTGTTCCTTCTTGCAGAACACTTAGTTGATTAGACCCGCCAGATTGTGCACTGAATAAACACCAACTCAAATGTTAGAACCACATATACATCATTATAACTTGGTTAGAATATCATAATGCTAAGGTTCCAAGAGTTTCAATGTTTTATATTAAGTTTAATGATGTTTTGATAAGGCACAATATGGATTATAGAATTGGGTTTTTTTCACTTTTAATTCTAAGAATAATATTCTGTGTTTCTCAGATAAATATCTTCTTCTTATCTGTTATCTTGTTTACACACTTGATAACAGTAACTATTTAAAAACATGCTGTGGTAAAATTTCTCATTCAGTACTTTTGTCTGAAGATGGTAACAACGCTGTTACCGAAACGTCACACACTATTTATTTATTTGGATTTGGTCTTATTACCTTGTGTTTATAATCTATAATCCAAATTGTGCCTTATCAATACCAAATAAATAGATTTATTTATTTGGTCTTATCCATCTTGTATAGCGATTTAATAAATTGAAAGAAGACAAGTTTCTTTAATCATTTAACGACGCAAGCTTTCGGGCAAAAACCCTTCTACAGGCAGCTAGAGCATAAATACGACACTATGAACGTAGAGCTTGCGTCGTTAAATGATAAAAGAAACTTGTCTTCTTTCAATTTATTAAATCGCTATATATCTTACTGAGAAGAATCTTTTATATCTTATCCATCTTGTGTTTGTAACCTATTGCATTTGTATCCAAATTGTACCTAATCACGAAAGTTTTTAAATAAAAATTTGTGGTTAATAAAGATCTCTAGTTAATAGTGCTATCTGCTGTGACAGAGAATTGGACACGGAGATGACAAACATTCCGACCCAGACAGGTCCCCAGTTTTCCAGCAGTTTATTGACTGCGTCTGGCAGATGACACAAAAGGTGAGTAAAATTATCATGTACAGATTATTGTCAACTTTTGTCACAAGCTGGTAAAAATGTCTCACTAGTACCTACAGCTGGAACTCTCCTTGATCCCAGTTCCCCGGTAGATTATCCAGCCAGTCATCTACATGTAGAACTGTCGACTTAAAAAGGTTTTTAATTTCAAAATGTAAAGTACATTGTAACAACTCTGTTCATGGAATGGGGTGTAAGGGTGCAGCTTACATTGATCACAGCACCATGATCCTGGCACACTTTAGTGAAAGTCTTACTTCGCCTGTAATTTTAGGCCTTTCCTAACATGGATGAAATAACTCTTACTAAGGGGAGGGAACTCAACTTATCCTAAACCAACTATGTGTGCTACACAATGACTTCACTACACCTTAGTGTAGCAGAAAACGAGCGGAAAACCTAAAACAAATTGAGAAAGTCAAAGAAAGTGAAAATTCTGGATTAAAATATAGTTTTTTTTTTTGCTTATCCCTAGTACACGTGGTACAGGTCATGATAATCATGTTGGGTAGTTAGCGACTGCTTTTACTGTAAGCCGCACCACATGTCTACACATGTGAAAAGCAGTTCGACTTTGCACTTACAAATGTGCCAGAGTCCCATTTGGTTACTTGCACTCGCTGGTGGGTTTGGACTTTTGCAAGAATCGGGGGCCATTGGAGCATTTTTTTTTTAACAGAAAAAGTGTTTAATGCGGGAATCAAACCCGGGTCGTAGCGGTCGAAAACCAAACGGTTTTAACCAGCCTTCCACCGACCCCCCCCCCCCCATAATATAGTTAAATAATATACGTATCTTTGAAATCCATATCAAGAAAATATTGGTATAGTTGATCACTTCATATTCTTAGTATTGTTGGGAGTTGCTCTAGAGGAAGTAAAAAGAAGAACAGCACTATGTAGAAAAGCAATTATCAAATTGGATAAAATTATGAAAGGAATATCTCTCAATTTTGATAAAGGAAAAAAAAATTAATAATAAAAATAAAATATGATAAAGCACAATTTCCATAGTCATATGAAGAACCTGTAGTTTTGGCTGAAGATGTGATGTAATGACCTGCAGTAATCATCAGTAGAGAGGGCTGGTGGGCAAGTTCATCACTAATGCCCTCCCAGCCAACAAACAGGATCAGAGTGAATGTTGTTGCTTATTTGTTTAAAGTATATGTTTATTCAATGCTTTTTTCCTAATTGTTTATTTTCTTTTTGACAATTCTGTTACCTACTCTACTACAATTATTGTAAATAGTTTCACAGGCAATTATCCAGATCGAATATAGCGGGTCTTATTTTCAACTGGTAATAAATAAATAAATCAGAGTGAAAAATGCGGAAATTTTATTTTAGGTTAGCACATCTTTTACTTAATTATACTTCTTCTTTCTTATCTCCACACTGGGTGAAGTAGAATGTGTCTGCCTTTGTCATTAAGACTGGGAGCACTACTCAGTGGCAGGCCGACTTAGCTCCAAAATAAATGGCCGCCTCTGACATGAGGAACAGACGCCATGTGCAGCCGCTCCTAACATGGAGTACAAACACTGCTCATCCTGTATCCCTGGATTAGGAGCCCAAAAGGGCACTATCAGCCGGGCCAGCTGAGCCCAGGTTTTTTAGTGAGCTTGTTACTGCTCCCCCTCCTCCTTTTTCATCCGGGCTTGGGACCGGCAAGGGCGGAGTAGGCTTGTTACAATGAAAGCCTATTTTTATAACGAGCTACTACAGTAGACTAAAATGTTTCCCCTAAGTGACATCGGATAGTCACAAGTAAAACCCCCATTAATTGATGTCTAGTGTTTCACACACTCCTGTCTGTCCAGTTCCCCAATGCCTTTGAGTTCAACGAACACTTCCTGATCACCATCCTGGACCACTTGTACTCCTGTCTCTTCGGTACATTCCTCTTCAACTCGGAGCAGCAGAGGGTGAAGGAGGTGAGTGCTCGCCTCTCCATTGTTGCTATCTATAGAGCCTCTTCTTGTTTCTTATCCCCTTGTGGCAAAGATTACACAAATTCCATGAGTCCATGTTCCTCAAGCTATAAACATATATATAACATAAAACAACAAAATCTACCCTGCTTGCCCAAAATGTAGCTTGGCACCTGAAGCTCCAGAACACATTTTGGCTTGCATTAGATGCACTAAACAGGACCTTTGGGAGAGGCCGCTGCTTATCATAAAACAGCTCAAGGAGCATGAACTCATGGAATTTGTGTAATCTTTACACAAGGGGATAAGAAACAACAACAGATCCTGTTGTTGTTGTTGTTTTTTCTTATCCCCTTGTGTAAAGATTACACGAATTCCATGAGTTCATGCTCTTCGAGCTGTTTTATGATGAGCAGCGGCCTCTCCCAAAGGTCCTGTATCTCATGGAATGGGGTGTAGGGGTGCAGCTTTCATTGATCATGGCACCATGATCCAGGCACAACAGATCCTTATTGTGGTAGTTATGTTGTTAATGGTACCTAGTAGTTGGATCATCTGGCAAGACTAGGGGTATCTATTAAAGGGAGGGACTGGGCTAATCCTACAGTAATGACCTCTGGTGTGTTGTGGCAGGATGTAAAGAACCGCGCAGTGTCCCTGTGGTCGTACATCAACAGCAGCCCGGAGCCATTCACCAACCCACAGTACACCTCGTACCTGCAGCAACACGTGCTGTTCCCGGTGGCCAACCTGCGATGTCTGCAGGTGTGGAGGGGCTACTACTGCCGGTGGAACCCCTGCATGAGGCCACAGGTAACCTGTCAGCTGGGGAAATACTCCGAGACATCAGCTAAACCATGGCTGGTGACATCCCATTCAGCTTCTTGGTCAGACTTGGTTGAGTGGTACAGTAGAACCTCCATGAGAGGACACTCGCGCTAGAGGAAACTTCTCTACAAAAGACAGTTTTCATTTGTAAAATTACAATTTTTACAATTTAACAACTCTCTGGTAAGAGGACACCTCTCTCTAAAGAACGGGGGTCGGTGGAAGGATGGTCTAAACCATTTGTTTTCGACCGCTACGACCCGGGTTCGATTCCCGCATTGGGCAATTTTTATGTTTAAAAAAAAATGCTCCAATGGCCCCCGATTCTTGCAAAAGTCCAACCCCACCAGCGAGTGCAAGTAACCAAATGGAGCTCTGGCACATTTGTAAGTGCAAAGTCGAACTGCTTTTCACATGTGTAGACATGTGGCGCACTTACAGTAAAAGCAGTCGCCTACTTCTACCCACCATGATTATCATGGCCTGTACCACGTGTACTAGGGATAAGCAAAAAAAGAACACTTTGGCTCTGCAATTAGGTGTCCTTTACATGAAGGTTCTACTGTACCGTATGATGATAGATATAACTATTTGAGGTGTGATGTGATACCAATCATTGGAGTGGTGTGTCACACAATATTTGGGTTAAATTGCTGGAGAGAAGACACTTTGTCACATTTTGGAAAGAAAGAACTTGGAGAGAGATGTAGAGATATTTCTTATAACCATGTAATTCTGAGGCTCCAAATGTCATCCATGTGTGTGTGTCCTACCTGTGGCAGGGGAAGAAGACATAACAACTCTCCATTAAACACAACCATTTGTATGTTACAGATAAAATAGTTTTGTGATGTATTTTTTTTTTTTTGTTTCAAATTTATATACCTGGCCACAATATTGCTGGCAGAAAATGTTGAAATCGGTTTGGCTCATTGGTGGAAAATATTCCCCAACATTTGTATTGACTGACCACTATATTGGCAATTCTAGTTTGTCAAGTGGGCAAAGATTGACAATTCAATATGCAACATGTTTTTTTTTTTATTTGATAGCTGGCTAGCTTTTAAGCCAAGTGCCCTTCAATAAAAGGCCTGTGGCACTTGACCCAAGAGAGAGCTAGCAGTGCATAATTTAATAATGAAACATACCCAGACTTTTACCAAAGTGTGCCTGGATCATGGTGCCATGATCAACGAAAGCTACACCCCATTCCATGAGACCAGATGTTGATGTGTATGCTGCATCGCCCATCATGCAGAAGGCCTTGCCTCTCAGACTTTAATGACCGATATGTCCTCACTTCTTTTTTCTAGATTTGGTTCATTTTGTCTCCTCTCTAATTGTAAAGATGTTGCTGTATCACCTCATAAGCATAAATAATAGTTTTGAGAGGCCGCAGCTTATCATCAAACAGCTTGAGGAGCATGGACTCATGGAATTTGTGCTATCATTGCACAAGGAGATAAGAAACAACATGAAACATATCCCTCTAAATAATATTGAAGCGTTGATCTTTGCCCACTTGATAAATTATGCAACCAGCAGCAGAATGGAGGGAATTCTTGGTGTTATTGGTTGTAAGCAGGAGGCCAGTGTTTCTTCACTATATGGGGAGTTATTGTAATGGTTTCTTTGTGCCCATAGAAGGAAGACAAAATGCACCTTTCTCTTTATTGATGCTGGGTTTTGAAGATTTTTTTCAAACCTCTCCTTAAGGTACTCCACACTACCTCTCTAGAATTCCCTCTTGCCTTTTTCTTATTGGGTTTTTTTTGTGTGCATATTAATAGCTGCATATAATTTTGAGCCAATTTTTGCAAAGGGAAGGTGACAGACACCCTACAGAATCCTCTATGTGATGTTTCTGTAGAGACACCACAGGATGTTTCAGTGAATGGTCAACATAAGGTTTTGCAAAGTCAAACTGCTTTTCACATGTGTAAATATGTGGTGCACTTACAGTAAAAGCAGTCGCCTACTTCTACCCACCATGATTATCATATAGACATGTGGTGCACTTACAGTAAAAGCAGTCGCCTACTTCTACCCACCATGATTATTGTGGCCTGTACCACGTGTACTAGGTAAGGCAAAAAAAAATTATAATAAAAACAAGATTTTCCTTAAGTGTATGGCACTACTTGTGTGATCATCAGACATCTCACAACATAGTTAGTTAGTGGTGTTTGATGTAGAAGCAGGAAGGAAGTGTCATGAAAGTAGTTAAGTTAGGTAGGTAGAGCTGCCAACAACAGCAGGTGGGTGTTGTAGAAGTTGTGGAGATATAGGAGACCCCACCACTGGGCCTTGGTTGGCAAACTGAAGAGCTGCACCACAGGTGACCGGCTAGCTGTCAGGAGTATTTAGTCAGTAAGCCCTTGTTGCCCTCTTCAATGTGTTCCTCTAGTGAAACCTCATGGGGGAACAACCTCTCTGAGCTGGTTGTTTAGTTCAAACACACAATAGGACACAAAAAATATGTTTTAATTTTAAAAAATCCTAGTTGTTGGATATAATCCTCATCAACCTCGGGTAGGATTTTACTGGCTGGGATTACATGGTCACCATTTTCAAGGTAGGGCGTACTGACACTATGTCAAGATTTTAGCTTTATCTCATTTTAGTAATGATAAAGCACAATTTGGATTATAGATTATAATAAAAAAAGACCTAATCCAAATAATTTATTATTGTGTGACACTTCAGCAACAGCATTGTCACCATCATCAGACAAAATAATAAATGCATTTATTCTTTTGTCTGATGATGGTGACAATGTTGTTGCCGAAATGTCACAAACTAATAAATTATTTGGATTAGGTCTTATTTTAACTCATTTTAGTAAGTTTTACCGTGGAAAGAGTGACAGGGGATCACCAAAACATGTACAGTAGAACCTCCCTGTAAAGGACATCTAGTTGCAGAGCTAAACTGTCTTTTAAGGAGAGGTGTCCTCTTACTGGAGAGTTGCTAAATAGTAAAAATGGTAATTTTACAAATGAAAACTGTCCTTTGTGGAGAGGTGTCCTCTAGCATGAGTGTCCTCTCATGGAGGTTCTATACTGTATCAGAAAAATCTTACCACAGTGTTATTGATAACCATCCAGTATGACTGTTGATAAAGCACACAATTTGGATTAAGATTATAAACAAGACCAAATCCAAAATTTTACCTCGATCATGGTGGCTACTGTCACAGCTAGTGGCTCCCACTAGTTTCTCTCCCTCTCTCAATTGATTCTGGGAAAAGTTAAATAAGAAGCTTCAATACATTTTTTTAAGATATCATCTTCTCTCTGGAGAAATGCCTTTTTTGCAAGTTTTCTCATAGGCACAGTTGTAGATGGAAGTTTAAGCAAAATCTTGGTTGACCCAATGAAATGCTACTACACCATTAGAACTCAACAAACTTCTAAATACACTTTAAAATTACTTTCGTTTTTTTTTTTTTTTTAGTGCAAATATTTATGATGCGGTATCTTTTCATTCTGGACATTTTTCCTGTTTAAATTCAAGAACAATTCTCAATGGTCACCAAAAGTTTGTTTGCCTTGTTGCCATCATTGTGTTGTTGTTTCTTATCCCCTTGTGTAAAGATTACACGAATTCCATGAGTTCATGCTCCTCGAGCTGTTGCCATCATTGTGCTAGTCAAAACAGGACCTCATGTGGGGGAACCATGGTTAAAGCTAGGGACTTTGTTCTATCAAAGTTGTTGTTCTATGAACTAGGTTCTCTGGTAGGTGACTCTGCTATTTGAACTCCGTAGTGTAACATACTAGAATGTACACCTTAAATATTTGTAAGAAATGTTCCCCGACAAGATTTAGTACGATACAAATTTCTTTATATGCTTTATTTCTTGAGCCTAAGGTAAAATTTACACCAGTCAAAAGGAATGAATGCTTATGAGATGATCTACCAATAAAATAAACTTTTTGTCATCATATTTTTCTCATAGGGAACCTTAAAAAGTTGTATTATTATTCAATTTTATATCATAATTTGTTGAGGTTTGACTTTTTTTTTTTTATATAAGCCAAGTTAGGAAGTTGGTTAAGGAAGTGAGAGAAAGTGAAATGTCCCAGTAAATGTGTAGAAATACCTTTCTAGAGGATTGGGGCAAAAAGTTGTGTGTTGGGTTTATAATATAGAGGGAAACTCCGGTGAACCTTTGATACATGTTGAGAGACAACCACCAACAATCTCACTGTGAAGTTACAGCAAAAGTATCAAACAGAGAGGAGGAGTATGTATGGGCCAAGTTGTTGTGTATAGTTAAGTTTTTGTGGACCAGGATACTACATGAAATAACAACACACTAAACAAAGGCAGACACATTCTACTTCACCCAGTCATGATGGGCAGAGAGGCCGCTGCTCATCATAAAACAGCTCGAGGAGCATGAACTCATTGAATTCGTGTAATCTTTACACAAGAGGATAAGAAACAACAACAACATGATGGTTGTCAAAAAGACACCATCAAGGGTCACAACTTGATATCCTAATATGATTGAGTAGAGATAAGAAAGAAGAGAACAACACACTAACTGGTTAGAATTGCTAAGGTACAACCAGGTTTCATTGCCAGCAGTTCCAGACTAGGAAAGAACGAGGATAAATTTATTCTGCTTGAAAAAATGGGAATTCAATAAATTATGGCTACTAGAACCAACTAGGGTGTGATCATCGAGCCTACATGATGACTGTAGATTGACAGGCAGTTCTGGGAATTCAACACCAAATCTGAAAATCTCATGTGGTACATCTAGATAAATAGATGTAATAGAATTAAGAAAAAGACATCTCCTTATTGTGCAACTGAAAGTTGCTGATGGCTTACACCTTTTTCTTAATTTATGCACCTTATCCCAGTACAATATCACATTTGTACTATTTTTTCACAGATGTAATAGAAGCCTGGGCAATTACTATTTCTAACCCTGGGGACTTAACTTTTAGGGAAAAGAGAACAAAATTGAACTTGTACAGGATCAGGTGGTAGAATTAAGAAGGCGTTTTCTGATCATGTAAAGTTAGCATCAGCAACTTTCTGTTGGCGCAATCAGAAAATGCCTTTTTTTTTTTTCTTAACATTTTGGTCAAACCTTTTATATCAAATGCCTTGTGTCATATGTCCAGTGGCACCAACCCTTAGCTAAGGCACAGGGAGATGATAACTTTAGGTTGTTAAATAAATATAAACAGCATCAAACAACACTAACAAGATTTAGAACAAGCCATTGAAAATATAAAATAACAACAGAATCTACCCCACTTGCCCTAAATGTAACTTGACACCTGCAGCTCCAGAACACATTTTGGCTTGTATTAGATGTACTAAACAGGACTTTTGGGAGAGACCGCTGCTTATTATAAAACAGCTCAAGGAGAATGAACTCCTGGAGAATTCGTGTAATCTTTACACTAGGGGATGAGAAACAACAAATAAATATTGGATCACAAATATTCATATTTATTGGCACTTCTTGCTGAAAGAAAGTAAAAATTGTTTTTCTCTCTGTTAATTTTAAAAATATTTCTCAACAAAACTTGGGACTTAGTGATTTTAGCTTTAAAGTGCCAATCAATGTCTTGTAATGTGTGAGGGAGCTTATATTGAGGTATGAATCAAACATGAGGCTGGGAAAGTTAGATCTACCCAACAAAGGGGTTTGTGTCGCGCAGGAGCCAGTTCATGCGAGGAGCCGCGACCTTCTCGCCATCAAGACACAGCTAGAGAGGAAGGTGGAGGAGCTACAGAAGGAACAAGAGCTGCGCGGACCACCCCCTCCACGCATGGCGTCTCCAGTCACCGTCTAAAACCTCCCCACCTCTGTACATTACATTGATTAAGAGAAAATAAACATTTCCAGAGTTCTTTATTACAAAAACAAAAAAAGAAAAACAAAATTTCTTGCTTTCAAAACCAAAGTAATTAATACAACTTCTTTTCTATATATTTATTTTTTTTTAATACTTTTTTTTTTTTTTTTATAGTCTTATTTATCGTTTTTGTCTTTTTTATTTTTTTGTAGCTTTCAGAAAAAAAAACAATATAAAACTAAAGGATATAAATAAAAGTGCTATTTACACAATAAATATATATTTGTAAAAAAAAAAAAGGTTTAAAAATAAATAACAACAACAAAGCTAAAATAACAAAGACTTGACTGTGTGTGCAACAATTAATTCTACAACAACGTGTCCATCACATAGAGACAGCAGTTGTGAGATCTACACCAGGTCCCCCTTGTGGCCAGGAATGTAAACACGGTGAGAGCCCAGCCCCAGGTCTCCGCTGCCTTCCTGGGCCATCAGAGAGCCGGACTGGAACACACATTGTATTCTCTTCTACATAACATTCTCCTATATTTTTTATTAAAAATAAAAAAGGCATATCCTGACCAGGAGAGCACATGTGCTTTTCAGAAGGCAGAGCCGCCATATATTTTTTTATGTTGTTGTTGAATTTTGAAAGAAATACTAGCTTTGTGCCAATCATATGTACAATATCCAGATAAAAATTGTCTGTTGTTGTCATGTCCAATGAAAAGCCTCAGATGTCCCCCTGCATCTCTATCACAGCAGTCGCAATGTCCACTATCTTGGGTGTATGAATCTGCTGTTCTGGGTCCATGTCAGTTTTCTGTTGTCATGTCCAATGAAAAGCCTCAGATGTCTCCGTGCATCTCTATCACAGCAGTTGCAATGGGTGCTGTTGCCACGTTAGTCACCTTGGAAACAAACCACAGGTTACAGCAGATTTGACTGTTGTGGGAAGCTAATGTAGAACAACTGTGAAATTGCTGTTTAAATAGCAATGAGAGCTGATTTTTCTGTAGAAATATTCAATTAATGGTCATTCAAGTAAAAATTGTCTTGGTCCACACTCCGGTCTGTGGCTTTTTGATGCATCAAACAAGATTTAGAATAAGCCATTGAGAGAGAGAGGTAGATAATAACAATAAAATCTATGATTGAGTTAAATAAATTTAAATATTTGCAGAGTTTCTTTATTAAGGTATTGGGAGGCAAGCTTTCGCGTGGTTGCGCTTCATCAGGCCACTGGCTCCGCAAAGGCGTGCAACAGATACAATAGAGATTCAGAGAAAACATTTAAAAAATCAAAAATAGTGGCAGTTGTAGAGGGTACAGTTTCAATAGAGGTTGGCATCATCTGCGTTGAATATGCTGGAACTGCTGGGGTCTATCCCACTGGCCCAAAATGTAGCTTGAATTAAGGGAGGATGATACCAAGAGGCACCTTGTCGGGGATGTTATGAAATCAAAGCCACCCCTGTACTAATGGAGACTGAAACCACATGGTATACAGGTTGTTATCTGAATTTGTCAAAGGCTGTTGCTCATTATTTATCCTCACTAGTTTTTTTACTAGGGTGATGAACAAGTGCATCATTATTCTTCTTCTTTCTTATCTCCACTCAATCACACTAAGGTATCAAGCTTGTAAAGCTTGTTGATGGTGTCTGCCGGGGAAGAGTAGAGCTCATCAATGGATGAGTCAATACAGTCAATAATATGTCTTGGGGTTGCAGGCTGAGAATTGCACTTAGTACATAGTGGGAAAACCCTGCAACCATTCTGGAAAGTCATTGTCCGTAGATGACCAGACTTAAGTCTGGAAATCAAAGACTGTTGTTCTGTGCATCATTATGATGCATAATAATTAAAGGGAGAGGTTCCCCTCTAGGTACATACATGATGAATAAACTGTTTAAGGGGGGGGGTCGGTGGAAGGATGGTCTAAACCATTGGTTTTCGACCGCTACAACCTGGGTTCGATTCCCACATTGAGCACTTTTTTATTATTAAAAAAAAAAAAAAAAATGCTCCAATGGCCCCTGATTCTTGCAAAAGTCCAACCCTACCAGCGGGTGCAAGTAACCAAACAAGGCTCTGGCACATTTTTAAATGTAAAGTCAAACTACTTTTCACATGTGTAGACATGTGGTGCACTTACAGTAAAAGCAGTCGCCTACTTCTTCCCACTATGATTATTATGGCCTGTACCACGTGTACTTAGGGATAAGTAAAAAAAAAAATTATGATGTATAATAATTAAAGTGAGAGGTTCCCCTCTAGGCACATACATGATGAATAAGCTGTTTAAAAATCTCTTTTGTGTTTTTGTTTTTTTTTTATAATAAAATTAATAAATTATTTCTATCCCCCCCATTGGAGTGTGGAGTCACTCACCCGAGGTGGAGTGGTGGATACAAAGTTGAGGTCACTCTCATCCACAAACTGCTCGTTGTCAGAGTCATCGTGGAACCTGTAGTCCTGTACACCCACACACTTTTATGGCTACTGCTGAGGTACAAGTTAGATTCTAGATTAGAAACATACAAACAAGGTAATAAGACCAAATTCAAATAAATAATAGTGTGTGATGTTTCCGTAACAGCATTGTTACCATCAGACAAAAGAATAAATGATAAAAAATATCACAGCATGTTCTTAAATAGTACTGTTATCAAGTGTGTAAACAAGATAACAGATAAGAAAAAATAGATTTCTAAGAAAACCTAAAATATTATTCTTAGAATTAGAAGTATTTTAGGTTGTATTGAAAAACTATCTTTTCTGCTATCTTGTGTACACACTTGATAACTACTATTCAACAACATGCTGTGATATTTTTTCTCATTTATTCTTTTGTCTGATGATAATAACAATGCTGTTGCTGAAACATCACACACCATAAATTTATTTGGATTAGGTCTTATTTTCTTGTAGTTCTAATTTATAGTCCAAATTGTACCTTAACATACAAGATACCAAAAAATGGTGTCAAGCAGATATCGTCTGCGACCATTGGAATCTGAAATTTACCATTTAATTATAATTCTCAACTGACCTGCAATGATGCTTACACCATCACACTTTTCACCACACACCATCACACATTTAACAGTCAAGGGCCCATTATAATCCAAATTGTGCTCTATCATACAAGATACCAGATAGTGACATTTGGTAACTGTGTCAGACACACAAATATAAGGTAGAACTACCTCTCTGTAAAGGACAACTAGTTACAGAGCAAAGATGTCCTTTAGGAAGAGGTGTCCTTAGACCAGAGAGTTGCATTAGCATCTCAAAACATTAGCAAAAAGTGTCATATTGGTGATGGAAGCTGTCTTTTGTAAGGAAGGTGTCCTCCTCTCAGGAGGTTCTACAACCAGCCTGTACAATTTAATTATTTGGTCTTGTTACCTTATGAATATATATACACACACAAACAGAATAGTTTTGTAGTTTTGAACTCATGGACAAAACTTAAGGACGTTGTACCTTTTAGCATTATATCAGGATTCAGACAATAACTCTGAAAGATATTACAGTGACCTTTGATGAAGACACACCAGATAACCAAGTGTGAACAAAATTTCTTCATCTCCTTAAAAAAAAAAAAAAAAAAGAGAAAATTATATAACTGGCAGATATATATCAAAAACTTTCCACTTCCTCAAGTTTTGTCAATTAGTGTATATGGGGCCCATTATCATTCTTATATGAGCTGGCTGTTTCCAACAAATTCAGGTGTTTTAAGGGACACTCCACATAAGTTAAAATTTCTGCTCAGATCTACTTCTCAGTTGTAGTAGCACTCACGGAGGAGAGCTGCTGCTCTGATGAGAGGAGTCTGGCCAGGGGTAAGCAGCAAGGTGGCAGAGTGTCCACTAGAGAAGGTTTGCTGTGGGTCAGGAAGGGCTTCATGTATCTACACACCATAATGTTGGCAATTACTTTACAGAGCTTTACCTTGCAAGAAATTACTATTGCTGTGAGTGATAATCCCCCTCAGCTCTCTACACCCATACCTCACTTTGCGTCGGAGTTACGTTCCAAAAAAAACACGATGCAAAGTGAAAATATGTGAAGGCGCAATCAAAAACAAAGGTGTTGCCATATTTTAGGAAAAAAAATTAAAAAAAAAAATTAAAGACTCGAATCCAAAACCACGCAACTTCGAAAATCTAACGACGCACAGTGAAAATTAAGCAGTGACGCAACTTCAAAAAAATGCAAAAGGAAACAACGCAAAGCAAGGTATTGGTGTATATACAGTGGGTGTTCCAGTTCTAAAAGAACAATTGTAAAGCTTTATTAAAAATAATTTACAGATGTTTGTACAACTTATTGTTTTCTATATGTGAGAGCCTTGACGTTTAGCAACATCCCTGCATCAATGTTTCCAGGAAATAAGACTTCCTTTTAGAATATTTTGATCAAGACCATCCCAACAGTCTTTAATGACTTTCTACAGACCATCTAGTGTCTTTAGTTTTCTAGATCTAAAAGCAGTTTTCAGAAAGCCGAAAACACAAAAATCCATAGGGGCCAAGACTGGGGATTTTGCAGGGATGTGCATAAAAGGGGTGTATGAAATGTTGATTTCATCCTTCTTTTTGTCCAGGAATTGACGTGTTGAACCTGATGTATGACTCATGGGTGCAGCCACACAGATCTTGAGTCACTTAGATACAAAAACAAGCTCTCATTGTCCAATAATAGGTCTAAGACAAGTCTTTGGTAGATTTGCGAATTCAATTTGGAAGGCTGGTTAAATCATTTGGTTTTCGACCACTACGACCCGGGTTCAATTCCCGCATTGGACACTTTTTTTCTGTTTAAAAAAAAAAAATTACTCCAATGGCCCCCCAATTCTTGCAAAGGTCCAACCCCACCAGCGAGTGCAAGTAACCAAACGGGGCTCTGGCACATTTGTAAGTGTAAAGTCGAACTGCTTTCACATGTGTAGACATGTGGTGCGCTTACAGTAAAAAGCAGTCGCTAACTACCCACCATGATTATCATGGCCTGTACCACGTGTACTAGGGATAAGCAAAAAAAAAAATTTGACATTTGACTCCACCTTCTTTAGTGGAAGCTTTCCATTATAGCAGAAACCTGCAACCATCATGAAGCCCTTTGAGAAACTTACCTTGCATTACTTGACCCAGTTCTGAAAGGTGTTTATTTGAAAGTTAGGATAGTAAATGGCACAGGGTTGGTTGCTATCATTTAGGTAAGCCCATGCCTTGTCCAGTGTAACAACATTCTTCCATTTTTTACCTGTCAGGTACTTTTCATAATTTTCTAATAGTTTGGGTAAACAAGTATTTCTTCTTGGATAAAGTCTAAAATGTAACCTTTTACAAAATCACTTATAATTTTAGGTAATTTAAATACTTAAAAATAATTGTTTTAATGAAATATAAATCAATGCTTGTCTTTTAAAAAAAAACATCACTCGAATCGCGAACTTCTTTCATGAGCTAAAGCGTTGCAAAATTGTTCTTATAAAAATGGAACACCCTCTCTAAATTTTGACTCCCCCAAAACATCAAATCCCATCCTAAGGTGGTGAACCTCGCACACTTCAAAGAATGACTTCTCAATTTGACAATGATTATTTGCATGTGAAGAGTTCTGGGTATAGTCTGAGGAGATCACAAAAGACATTATTAGAATGAACATCCATTAGAGTGATTACTTGACTTAGAAATGCAGCTCCAGAACACATTTTGGCTTGAATTAGATGCACTAAACACAACCTTTGGAAGAGGCAGCTGTTTATCCTCAAACACAGCTAGAGCATGGACACATGGAATTTATGTAATCCTTGCACATAGGGAGGATAAGAAACAACAACAGAAATATTGGTTTTATATTAACACCAACTACAGTAAAACCCCGCTAAGACGAACCATGGATATAACGAACCTTCCCTTATAACGAACCCATCGAAAATCCCAATTCCATTCCATTAAAATTACCATCGCTATAACGAACTTTTCACTTTTCAAACTAGCGAACTATCGCTATAACGAACCCAATTTTGGTCCCAAAATATTAAATTCTATCAAAAATACCATGCTTATAACGAACTTTTAATTTTAATTCTAAAATTCCAAAATTATAATTTTCAAAACTAATTAAAATTTTGTGTGTGCTCTAGCTCACAGATCGCAATTCAAAACAAATAATTTAGCGACATTGTTTGTTTTTATTTACGTTCTATTTTTATACTGCGCACTTTTATAAATTTTTCATGCCTTATTGAAAACTAAATTTCTTAACTCTACATTAGGAAAATTCCTTAAAACATGATTAAATTATTAAAACCAGTTTTAAAAGATAATGGAAGTGCCAAAGAAAAAGTCGCTCGTACCAAGATATCACTTGAAAAGAAATTAACCATCATAAAAGCTATTGAGAGTGGTACATCGCAAGCGGAACTTCTGAAGAAAATGAAAATGAGCAAAAGTAGCATTTCTACGATATGGCAAAAAAGAAGACTATAAAAAAAAAATGCTACAAAGAGGAATCAATCCCAACTATTGCCGCTATCGTCAGTGTCATTATACACTTTTAGAAGAAGCCTTGTATACGTGGTTAGTACAAGCTAGGCTTCATTTTAAAAAATGAAGATTACTTTGCTAGATATGAAACCAAATTTTTGAGGAATATGTTAAAGCAGAAAAAAATAACAGACTTCTTCAAGTAAGCCTTTGTATCCTATATTGTAATATAATAATATTTATTTAAAATATATTTTTATACCTTTTAAAATATTATTAATAAAGTTTTTATTTAATTTTTATAAATAAGGTATACTTTTCTTGGATTTTTTTGACATATGGGGGGCAGGTTGCATTTATACTAATTAAATTATCAGAGGAACTGATCAAAAAGGCAATATTTTCACATGATTTTGTTTTTATTTTAATATATAGAAATAGGTTAATTTAGGGGGAAAAAGCAGCCAATATTAAGAGGTAGCCTTTTTTTTTTTTTTTTTTTGCGCATGCCCTTTAATTATATCCTCAAAAAAAATTTAAATACCCAAACCGTGGCTATAGTGAACCGTGGCTATAGTGAACCAAAAGTCCCGTCCCAATGGGGTTCACTATAGAGGGGTTTTACTTTATCTTGTTTTAAATTTCATTATGTTACTGAAAAATAGGTTTAATTCTTCATCTTTATTGTTAACAACTTTCATTCTTTGTAGTTTATCCGTCAAAAGCCAACCTATCCTACATACACTATAATAAAAGAGACACATTGTTACAAGAAAATAAGACCTAATCCAAATAATTTAATAGAGTGTGTCGTTTCGGCCACAGCATTGTTACCATCATCAGGCAAAAGAATAAAATGCTGTTACCAAAACATCACACATTATTAAATTATTTAGATTAGGTCTTATTTTCTTGTATCTATAATTCAAATTGTGCTTTATCAGAAACACATTGTGTTAATCTTTCTTACTATCATGTTTAAATCTATTCTAGCAAGTTGATCCAAGACTGTACCATAGCTCTATTCCCCAAATGATTACCATGCTGGAACTGTGTACCTGGTGTCGAAGTTGTACCACTTGCGGACCAACCAGGCCTTCTCTGTGGGCGCTGTGCGAGATTCTTGCGCAACAGGACTGCGCAGCTCAGTTGGGGTGGCCACCTGTACCGTGCTCTGTCCACTAAGGTTAAACAGAAGACACTGTCAGCCTATGAAGCCACCTACCATTCGCACGGCTCCGAAGGGCAGCAGTTCATGGTCATCCCCGATCCCAACTCTAAACACACACAACACTCCTAGTAGAGACTCTCTCAGTAGCAATCCATCTGTGATGTGACAATCTCCCAGAGAGAGAAATCAAATGGTTCCTTAGAGAAGGTTCTACTTGAGACTTCTAAAGAACATATGTTTAAATTTAACAAAATTCATAAAAGAAAAAAAGACCTAATCCAACTAATTTATTAGTGTGTGATGTTTTGGCAACAAAATTGTCACCATCATCAGACAAAAGAATAAATGAGAAAAAATATCACAGCAAGTTCTTAAATAGTACTGTTATCAAGTGTTTAAACAAGATAACAGATAAGGAAAAATAGTTTTTTTTAAGACAACTTGAAATATTCTTCTTAGAATTTAAAGTAGATTTTTTTAAAAATATAATTAAAGGCATATCTGTAAATATTATTAATATTTCCTCTTTCTTTTTTTGATAAGGCACAATTTGGATTATAGATTCTAAACACAAGGTAATAAGACCAAATCCAAATAAATAAATAGTGCGTGACGTTTCGGTAACAGCGTTGTTACCATCTTCAGACAAAAGTACTGAATGCGTACTTTTTTATTTGGATTTGGTCTTATTACCTTGTGTCTTTCTTTTTTTCTCATACATTAATTCTTTTGTCTGATGATGGTGACAATGTTGTTGCCGAAACGTCACATGCTAATAAATTATTTGGATATGGTCTTATTTTCTTTTATTATAATCTATAATCCAAATTGTGCTTTATCATTAACAAAATTCAATAAGCAGCCCAGGGCCAGGTTTTTCTTTTTTACCTTTTTTATTTTTCAAGCATGTGTATAATTGGCTGGAAGTGGTACTTCTAGGTCTCCTGTTGAATAGTAAAGGCAGGATGAATATGTTTTATATGTTTTAAATATTTGTTCTATAGAGAGAGATTGCACAATTCAGGTTGGAGATTGAAACAGGTAATGTTAGCACAATGTTATCATAGAAACCTTCACATTGTTCTATTTTATCTTCTTCTTCTTTCTTATCTCCACACTGGGTGAAGTAGAATGTGTCTGCCTTTGTCATTAAGACTGGGAGCACTACTCAGTAGCAGGCCGACTTAGTTCCAAAATAAATGGCCGCCTCTGACATGAGGAACAGACAGCCGCTCCAACATGGAGTACAAACGCTGCTCATCCTGTATCCCTAGATCAGGAGCCCTTACAGGGTACTATCAGCCGGGCCAGCTGAGCCCAGGTTTTTTAGTGAGTTTGTCACTGCTCCCCCTTCTCCTTTTTAATCTGGGCTTGGGATCGGCAAGGGCGAAGTTTTCAATTTTCAGTTCAATTTTATTACAACATCAAAAGGATCAAATAATAGAAAGCTGTTTCTTTGTGGTAAACCCCATCCCATGATAGCTGGATCATACATTATAACCACAGCATGCCTCTTAGGGAGCTGAACACCAAACACCGGAGTTTGATACTTAATAGATTGTAGCAAGATTATGGGAAGATGTTAACAATGTTTTTACCAAAATGCCACACACTATTTATTTGGATTTGGTCTTATTACCTTGTGTTTATAATCTATAATCCAATTCTGCTGTCCTATGGCCTTATGTCCGTGGTTTTCTTGAAAACCATTTCTGGGATTCCATCCTTCAGTGCTGCGTATGTGGGCAGAATCGTCCAATACAGTATTAGAGCTCTGAGAGGCGGTCTGGTGGATTGAATTGGCGAGGCCGCTGGGGGGGTTCACCACTGGTGAGCCAGGCCCTGTCAAAATATTTTTTCATCGCAGTAGGGGCAGTGGAGGTTTGTATTATGTATAAAAGAAACATTCGTGCTTTTAAATCCTTCCATTTTATATGTATAGATGGCGCGTTATTGCTTTGTGTTAATCCAAATTGTGCCTCATCACCTTGTTTTTATAAAGTCTATAATCCATATTGTGTGCCTTATCAATGTGGAATATGCTTTTGGTTTGAAGGGGAGCTCAATTTGGGTTAATTTGATTGCCTTTAATTTCTCTTCAAATAGGTACAAAGGCTGCTAAGAAGGCATAAAACATCTCTTGACCATATTTGGAAGGTTGACCACAATGTCACATGGTTTGAGCCATGTACCTCCTCCTCCAAAGACCATGTGTTACTCTGGGGCTGTGTCCCAAGAACCTGCCACAGTCTTTGGTCCACCCCGGGTATTTCCCCGGTACCACCCATTTCTGGGAACTAGCAGACCCCACACAGTAAAACATTCTTTAAAAACTAAGTTATATCCAAGTAGAATAACTAAAGGTTTGATGCTAGAATCAAAACTTATTTAGTTATTTAGTGTTGTTTTTTACCTTATAAATAACGGAAGGGTATATTTTAGGAGTTGTGGAAAATATATGACAAAACCTGTTATAATTTTAACCTCCCACTTTGATTTATATTAAGACTTTACTAAAGCTGTTCGACTTTTGCACTTACAAATGTGCCAGAACCTAATTTGGTTATTTGCACTCGCTGGTGGGGTTGGACTTTTACAAGAATCAGGGGCGATTGGAGCATTCATTTAATTAGAAAAAAGTGCCCAATGCAGTATTCGATTCCGAGTCGTAGCGGTCAAAAACCAAAATCCCAATCTAAAAGCTGTAACCCAATCTCCATAAGACCTACGGGATGCCCAGACGGTGCAGCAGTGGCGTGGTGCCAGCACCTCCCACAATCACTGTGATGATGGAGATGAGGGAGGTGGCTGTCAGCATCAGGTGACGCTGGTCTGACAGTGTGTTGCGGATAGCCAGGGCGAAGGCCATCGCACCACGCAGACCTATAACAACAGGTGTTGTCACCAATGACACACATATAGATTAGAGATGGAAATAACCAAAAGGTAATGATAAGGCACAATTTGGATATAATAGATTATAAACAAAAAGTAATAAGACCAAATAAATAAATAGTGTGTGACGTTTTGGTAATAGCATTGTTACCATCATTCAACACTTTTGTCTCAAGATGGTAACAACGCTGTTACCGAAAAGTCACATACAGTTAAACCTGTCTATAGCGCCCTCTCTTGGGACTCACCAAAATAGGGTGCTATAGAGAGGGGGTGCTATAGACAGGTCACTTTTAATGTAAAATGTTTACATTTTAATGTTTAAAATCGGGCGCTAAAGAGAGGAACTATTTAGAGGGGGTGCTATAGACAGGTTTAACTGTATTTGGATTTGGTCTTATTACCTTGTGTTCATAACCAGAGGTAGCAAAACACACTGAAGGGGGGTAAATAAACTGTTGTCAACTAGGGAAGGAAAACTATAAATAACAGTTGACAGAATATTTAGGTGAGAGATAGGAAGAAAGAGAGGGAACACAAACCACTCATCCCTGCACATGACCAACACAGAGACACACAACCAACTACTATACTCAGAAATAAGCACAGTTGGTACAGTGAAGTGAACCCAGGAGGAGCTCTGAACATCAGAAATAGACAGCATCAAACAACACTAACAAGATTTAGAACAGGCCATAGAGGAAGGCATTGAAGGAGGGAGATATGGAGAGACCATGTGTCCACTCTCAGAAGAGGAAGGCATTGAAGGAAGGAGATATGGAGAGACCATGTGGCCCACCCTCAGTAGAGGAAGGCACTGAAGGATAAGAAAACACACTGGGGTTATCAGTGTTAGCCTCTTCAACCAGTACTCCAGTCTATCAAAGCGTTTGCTTGAATTGGTCCAGTAGGTTGGGATCACTCCTGATAAGTCATCACATCTCTATTGACACTGTCACCTAGAATAGAAGGTGTTGATGGTGTTTCATATACTTAAAAGTAAGAGTTTCTTAAATAAAAAATTCTTATGAAAGCTGTCATATGCAGCCACCTATTACACTGGCACCTGTGTTATAAAATCCAGGGTACAGAGTAGCCTGATCAGACATCAACACAGGAGTGTAAACAATCTCCCAGCTTTGAGTAGCTAGACCAGACAATCAACACAGGAGTGTAAACAATCCCCGACTCACCAGCCAGAGTAGCTGGACCAAACAATCAACATGCGAGTGTAAAGAATCCCCAGCTCACCAGCAAAGAAGAGGACGTGCTGGAAGGAGAAGGGGATCTTGACATTCCTGCCCAGGTTGAGGATGAAGGAGAGAGGGTAGACATTGAAGGCTCTACCCACCACAATGGCAATCTGGGTGGTGGAGAGTTAAGGTTAGGTACCCATCACCTTAGCTGTTCCAGTAATCTCTGTGGTACACCAGCCAACATCTAAGCACATATCCAGTAGAACCAAGGATACAATGGAAGCCAGGATAAAGCCGGCATCCCAGTGATGCTTGGGATAGGTGAACATGGAGACTCCAATGTAGGTGAAGATGAAGTTCTCTGCCATGAAGTTGAGCAAGTCAAAGAACTGGACACACACATATTTTAGACACCACTTCCTTTCTAAATTCCAATCTCCACTAAATATAGTCGGTTCTGCTCTAAATACACTCAAACCCCATTATAACAACATTACATATTGCCAAAAATTCTGTTATCATCACCAGGTTATTGGAATAACCTCAGTATGGCATTAGAAACTTTGTGATATTATAAAGGAAGCTATTATAACAAGGTTCCACTATATTGGTGATGTTTTGGTTATTCAAATTCCATATATAGATTTCTATTTTGGATTATATTTTAATCATTTGTGATTATTTTTAAAAGCTTATAGTTCAAATTGCACCTTAGCACTTATACCTTCTTCAAAGTCCCATTCTCAACCTAATATGGCCCATTTAAACACTCTTTAAAACAGGATAACACAGGGTTCTTATGAGAGATTTCTTTAAAACATCGGGGGCTCCACTCCTGGTGATCTCTCAGTGGAGGTGATATCAGGTCAGCTCATCAGGGGATGGCCTGGTTGCTTATGGAGTCTAGTCATTCTAAATACAGTAGAACTTGGGTAATTCGAACATGTCTTCAATTCGAATATTTATTTTGGTCCCTAGAATTTCCTATAAATAGAATTTCCTTTTTTTAATTCAAATTTTTGGATAATTCAAAAATGTTTTTTGTCCCTAGCGCTTCAAATTATCCAAGCTTGATTGTATATATAAAATAATGTTTCTAAAACTAAAGCATCTAGAGAGATGAACACAGGAGAAACCTACAAATTTGTAAACTGAACATTTGTTATCAGCCATTAGAACATTCTGTCAAATCTCCCATGACCAACTAACCCATCTCCAAAAGTGATCACATTTTTTTGTCCCCTCAAATCACAGGACTTTTGTTGAAAATTACTACAGAATTTGGTAAATCTGGGTAGTCACTATTTCTCTATTATAAAGGTACCTTAGTTAATGAACAGGTCAATTTTTAAAAATTCTACAATTTTTTTTCTCTCTGGAAAAACAATACAAGAATTTATTTATTAAGCCAATAAAAGGAAGCAAATTCATTAATGCTTCATTTTCTATAAAATCTAGATGATCGATCAAAGAAAAAGTTTTAAAATTTTATAAATTCTTAATTGATATACCAAAAGTGAAGCCTTTAAGGATCTGAAGCCATTGTTAAACTATATTTAGCAATATAGAACTACAATCAATCAATACCTTTATTAAGACCTTTAGTCTTAAATACAGATTCCTTCAAGTTAAATAGGAGAGTAGAATTACATATGGATTATAGATGAGAAGAGCATAACAATATACAGTAAAACCCCTCTATAGTGAACCCCAATGGGACAGAGCTTTTGGTTCACTATAGCCACGGTTTGGCCATTTTTTTTACTTTTCAAAATTTTTAGACCGTATAATTAAAGGACAGCCATACACACTGGAAGAGGCTGCCTCTTAATAGTGGTCACTTTGTTTTAATCCCCTTAATAGACCAATTTCCTTATATTAATACTAAATAATAATATAAATCATTAGATGATAGGTTCTTCTTATCATTAACATACATGTACCTCTATGTCTAATTTAAAAATCAAGACAAATCCTAGGCAAAGTTTTATTAAATATATATTCAAAGATATAATATGATTTTAAAACATCATTATCACATTATATAATACAATGCTTACTTGGAAAAATGGCTCTAAGACCTTGTTGCTTCAAAGCATTCTTCAAGCATTGAACCATTCAAATAAAGTTAGTGTTTTTCTTCCATTTCATGTTTCTACATATTCTTCTAGGTCTAGATTTCGTTTTTATTTTTTAACCTGTCATGCAAAACATTGCTGACTTTAAAATCACCATAGTTAATGGCATAAAAATAATTTTTGTTTCATCACGGGACCGTTTATTTGGACTTTTTTTTTTTTTAAGTTCTAAAACGTACGATCGCGATCGCGGCAAAAGTTGAGGTTGATTCCTCTTTGTAACAATTTTTAATGGCTTAATAATTTATATTTTATAATATAAAATTTATATTCTCTTATTTTAATATGTTCTTAACATTTTGCCTGTGTTGTTTCACTTTGAAAAGTTCTGAACATGGCCTTTTTTTTTAAAGAAATAACGCTTTTGATTTTAAAATGCCTTTGTTTTCTTCATTTTGGAAGCCATTTGTATTTTTTATATTTCAAATTTAATGGATGCAAATGTATTCTATTTAATAAAAAGTAATTTGTGTTAAAATTTATACAGCATACAGCAAAAATAAAGTGCAAAAATCAAAACAAACAATGCCGCTAAATTTATTGTTTTGAAATTTGTTGTTTTAATTTTTTTTTAATTAAAATTCTAAGTTCGTTATAAGCATAGTATTTTAAATAGATTTTATTATTTTGGGACCGAAAATAGGTTCGTTATAGGGGTAGTTCGTTATTCTAAAAATCGCAAAGTTCGTTATAACGATGGTATTTTCAATGGAATGGAATTGGGAATCGGCGTGGGTTCGTTATAAGGGAAGGTTCGTTATATCCAGGGTTCGTATTAGCGGGGTTTTACTGTATTATTGTTAACGACATACAGTTAAACCTGTCGCCCCCTCTTGGGACTCACCAATATAGGGTGCTATAGAGAGGGGGTGCTATAGACAGGTCACTTTTAATGTAAATCTCATCATACTACATATTTAAAATCGGGCTTTAGAGAGGAGGCACT